>JAWWNI010000020.1:0-546770 GCA_034642065.1 Darevskia nairensis | reverse complement strand
AGGAGAGGAGAGGAAGGGGAAGTTCTGTTGCACAACCAAAGGTCTTTGCTCTATAGCAGGCATGTCCAACAGGTAGATTGTGATCTACTGGTAGATCACTGGACATCTGTGGCTCCCCCCAAAGAAGCTAAAAAACTTTGGCTCCCCTAAAAATAACACAACACCTTTGCCCTACACCCCTAAAATGACCTGAACCCCCCAAAAGGGGGTAGATCACTGCCAGTTTTTAACTCTGTGAGTAGATCGCAGTCTCTTTGAAGTTGACCACCCCTGCACTAGTGGAACTACTTTGTTGAATACTGTGCAGAGTCTGCAGAGATACCGGTTGGAGGAATTGCAAAATCTATCTGTGAACAACATCTCCTCCTTGCATCTTCTGCAGTAGAGCCCAGGACACTCACTCTTTCTGCCTTCCTGCAATAAATAAATGAAGCACAATCCAGCAAAAATGAGGCATTTCTGTGGCTCGTGAAGCCGTAAGCAGGAACTTAGTTTCTGGATGTGTTCTGAGTCCAGAGCCACACAAGAAGACCTACTGGTAGGCAGTCTAGCCCCTGGGTTTGTAGCCTCCTTGCAAGCACATCTGGGGCCTGAGTTGCTGGTGGGAAATCCTTTGGCACCCTCACTTCCACAGATGGCAGGCAAGAAGGGCTCCAGGTCACACCAGACGTAATCCAGTGTGCAGAAGCAATTTGGTCATCAGCCTGGTCCCATCCTCTCACCAATTCAAAACTGGACTATCCAGTGGACACCTGAAGAATTAAACTTCTTTCCTCCTGCAAGGTTATTTCTGGAGCAGACAAGGAAGGGAATTGTGTTCCTTTCCACATAACCCTAGATCCACATATTGCTGTTTGTGCGCCGATTCTTGAGCATCTGTCGGGTCCAGACTTTGGAGGCCAGATGCAGAGAAGCAGCCTGCACTCAGCGCATCCAGCAAGTGCTCTTCCCCACCCCCCACCCGTATTCATTTGTGACACGCAGGCGTCAAGCGTTTTGCCCTCTACTGCAATCCGCCGACCTTTCGCCACTCCAGAGAGATTGAGAAGAGGGCTCTTGGGTGTCGCCCTGGAAAGCCGGCGACTTGATACCGCAAGCGGATCTCCCGTGCCAATCTTTATGGTGACGGACAGCTAAAAATGGCTTAAAGGATACAAAGCAAACAGCGGAGTAAGTGGCCGGGAAATCAATAGAGGGAATGATCTAGTGGCACGAGAGCACTTGTTATCTGTTCATCAAGATGATGCGGAGAGGCGTCCTTTGCATTCGGAATCTGTCTCGGCGGCTCGATTTGCCATCATAAAATGCTCGGTTTCAGTATGGGTGCTCATTCTGAGTTTTGTCATTTGCTTCACAACCCCCCCACCCCCCAAAAAACAAAAAAAAACCCACCCTCTTGCCCATGAATAATGCAGCACGGCACAGATATTTTGAAGAAGGCGAGGCCTTTATATTTTACACATCGGGCTAATTCATCACTGTCCTTTTTATATCTCTTGCTTCTCTCTTTACCCTTCACTCTTTTCTCTCTATAGCGGCGTTGAGGCGGTTTGTCGGCACCACTTGTTTGCTAGAAAGCCAGGGTGTAATTCTGTGATAAGTTCGGCGCAACATGAACTATCTTTGGCCATTGGTTTACCTGTACCGTACGCGCCAACTTGCGAGGCAGATTGGGGGGCCGGTGTTGCGTGTGTGTGATGTCACACTGCATGCCAAGCATCCCAAGATCTGGCTGCGGCTGCCGGGGAAAGAGCCCCCAGCTCCTGCAGACGTTGCACTGAGCACCCCTGGGTGTCTTGTAGGCCCTTTGCACCTTGTGCACCTAGCTCCGTCCATGGTGCTTGCCCATCGCATGCCGGTTCCCCATCGGGAAGAGCCAAGGTTTCATTCCCCGGCAGCTGCAGCAGGAAGAGGAGGAGAAGCCAACCATGGAAGCCTTGCCTCCTCTGCCCCCTGAACATTGGCCAAATAAATATTTTGGGGGGGGGGGCAAAGAGCACAGCCCCCTCCCAGGTGGCGCCCCTGTCTTGCACTCTACCAGACAATAGAGCACCTGCTGTTCCCTTGCAAGGGGAGCTCTAAGCTGTATTTTTTAATACCCCAGGGGTATTTTATACAGGCATCTTCTGTTCTTGACAGCATAGCCATTCCAGGCTCTCCCACTCGGACTCTAGCTGGATAGACCCTTCCCTGTCCCCCCTTCTACAGTCTAGTTCAGGGGTCAGCAACCTTTTCCAGCCGTGGGCCAGTCCACCGTCCCTCAGACCATGTGGTGGGCTGGACTATTTTTTTTGGGGGGGGGGGGAATGAACAAATTCCTATGCCCCACAAATAACCCAGAGATGCATTTTAAATAAAAGGACACATTGTACTCATGTAAAAACACCAGGCAGGCCCCACAAATAACCCAGAGATGCATTTTAAATAAAAGGACACATTGTACTCATGTAAAAACACCAGGAGGGACCCAGGTGGCGGAGGAACCCAGGTGGCACTGTGGGTTAAACCACAGGCTTGCTGATCAGAAGGTCAGCGGTTCAAATCCCTGCGACGGGGTGAGCTCCCATTGCTCGGTCCCAGCTCCTGCCCACCTAGCAGTTCAAAAGCACATTAAAGTGCAAGTAGATAAATAGGGACCGCTCCCGCGGGAAGGTAAACGGCGTTTCCGTGCGCTGCCCTGGTTCGCCAGAAGCGGCTTTGTCATGCTGGCCACATGACCCGGAGGCTGTCTGCGGACAAACACCGGCTCCCTCGGCCTATAGAGCGAGATGAGCACGCAACCCCAGAGTCGGACACGACTGGACCTGATGGTCAGGGGCCCCTTTACCTTTACCTTTAAAAACACCAGGCAGGCCCCTCAAATAACCCAGAGATGCATTTTAAATAAAAGGACACATTGTACTCATGTAAAAACACCAGGCAGGCCCCTCAAATAACCCAGAGATGCATTTTAAATAAAAGGACACATTCTGCTCATGTAAAAACACCAGGCAGGCCCCTCAAATAACCCAGAGATGCATTTTAAATAAAAGGACACATTCTGCTCATGTAAAAACACCAGGCAGGCCCCTCAAATAACCCAGAGATGCATTTTAAATAAAAGGACACATTCTGCTCATGTAAAAACATGCTGATTCCCGGACCGTCCGTGGGCCGGATTGAGAAGGCGATTGGACCGCATCCGACCCACGGGGCTTAGGTTGCCTACCCTTGGTCTAGTTGGTTCAGGTTGATCCTGGTTGGTTCAGGGCACCCTGCTTGCCTTTCCCTCTCTTCCTTTAGAGGCAGCAATGGTTCTGAATACCAGTCGCTGAAGACCACAGGGGGAGATGGTGCTCTGGAGCTCGTATCCTGCTTGCTGGTTTCGCACAGGCATTTGTTTGGCCACTGTGACAGTAGATGGACTCTGGCCTGATCCAACAGGCTCTTATTATGTTCTTAGCACACATGAGTCCCAGCCATGACCAAACTTGGCTGCTTGAAGAACATTTCAGCCTCTTCCTCTCGTCGGCCTCAGAGCAAGGATGACAGCTGTGTGTTTTAAGCCAAGGAACACACAAGGCTTTTGCCTGTCTATTTTATTACTTCCCAAGGAATTTCCAGTTTTCCCTCCATTGCTTTCTGCCTAATTGAATCCCTTAAC
The DNA here is from genome assembly GCA_034642065.1 of Darevskia nairensis. Classification (NCBI taxonomy): domain Eukaryota; kingdom Metazoa; phylum Chordata; class Lepidosauria; order Squamata; family Lacertidae; genus Darevskia; species Darevskia nairensis. The sequence goes on along the minus strand of JAWWNI010000020.1, from coordinate 543,127 downwards.
AACTAGAGATCACGTTTTTCCCAGAAACCTAGGAGCATTCAGGAGGAACCAGAACAGCTTGTTTTACTTAACATCTCGTCACCCAAAGTTGAGCCCTCCCAGTTTGATCCCCATTTTCCTGAGCTGCGGAAAGCTCAGGGCGGCCTGAGTAAGATCAGTTTCCTTTGGAAGGGAAAGAACTCCAGACTGAAGGACATGAAGAACTCCTCAATTACAAATTACAAATTTGAGATGGAATGGTGGGGACTTCAATAATCGGCAGAATCAGTGCAGGCAGCAAAGTCTAAGGCAGGCATCCCCAAACTGCGGCCCTCCAGATGTTTTGGCCTACAACTCCCATGATCCCTAGCTAACAGGACCAGTGGTCAGGGATGATGGGAATTGTAGTCCAAAACATCTGGAGGGCCGAAGTTTGGAGATGCCTGGTCTAAGGCATTTGGAGTATTCCAGGAGGAATGAGCTCCCAGTCCCAAGGAACAGCATGCAACCTAAAATCAGAGTCTGATTTTAAAATCATAATCTGATTACTGGGCCAAGCTAAAGGTAAACGGACCCCTGACCATTAGGTCCAGTCGTGTCCGACTCTGGGGTTGCGGCGCTCATCTCGCTTTATTGGCCGAGAGCCGGTGTACATCTCCCAGGTCATGTGGCCAGCATGACAAAGCCGCTTCTGGCGAACCAGAGCAGCGCACGGAAATGCCGTTTACCTTCCCGCCGGAGCGGTTCCTATTTATCTACTTGCACTTTTACGTGCTTTCGAACTGCTAGGTTGGCAGGAGCAGGGACCGAGCAACGGGAGCTCACCCCGTCGCAGGGATTCGAACCGCCAACCTTCTGATCAGCAAGCCCTAGGCTCTGTGGTTTAACCCACAACGCCACCTGGGTCCCTGGGCCAAGCTACTCATATACTATTAGTATATAACCCCTTACATGGGACCAACTTACCTATGAGATCGCATTACCCAAAATGTGCCCACTCAACCACTTCCTTCTGCAGAACTGGCATTTCCACAAGTGCCACATTATACCTGTTTGTAAGAACTCGATCATTTCATGCGGCAGGTCTTACACTTTGGAACTCCCTGCCTATTGACATCAAGCAAGCGCCTTCACTGTATTCTTTTCGGCACCTGCTAAAACATTCTTGTCTAGAGAAGCCTACCCAAGTGCTTAGGAAGTTGGTGCGAATTTAAACCGAGAACCATAGAATCACGGAATCGTAGAGTTGGAAGGGACCCCCAAGGGTCATCTAGTCCAACCCCCTGCAATGCAGGAATCTCAGCTAAAGCATCCATGACAGATGGCCACCTAACCTCTGCTTAAAAACCTCCAAGGAAGGCGCGCCCACAACCTTCCTTTCCACTGTCAAACAGCTCTTAATGTCAGAAAGTTCTCCCTGATGTTGAGTCGGAATCTGCTTTCTTGTAGCTTGAAGCCATGGGTTCGAGTCCCACCCTCCAAAGCAGAAGAAAACAAGCTTGCCCCCATCTTCCATGTGACAGCCCTTGAGCTATTTGAAGACGAATATCATCTCTCCTCTCGGCCTCCTCTTTCCCAGGCTATTTTAGTATTTTAACTTTAACGAGTATTGCTGCAATTCCCCCCCCCCCACACACACACGTTTTATTGTTTTGCAGGCTGCTCTGAAGGGTGTGTGAGTTTTGTGTGTGTTTTTGCCAATCAAGCGGTGTATAAATTTTGTGAAATGAAATAAATAAATAAAACCCAGCTCCTGGGAAAAGCTAAGTTAATCCAAACCCACTGTGTTTGCTGGGACATTTAAGTTTCACCACTTTGTTTTGTTTTGCAACCGTTCCTGGTTTCGTAGAATAATTCTGGTCGGTAGTTATAAAACAGGCAGTATAGCAGCACTGTAGAAGCTAGAGGGGGGGGGGAATCCTTCCCTTGCCTGTCGATGTGACTGACAGGCAGCCAGAAGCACCTGTCCATTTCTTTCTCTTTCCTGTGTTGAAACTTCCTTAATCACTGGCAGCCTCTTGGGGTGGTGCGGAAAGTATCAAAAATAGCACCCTTCCGTCTCCTTGATCTGCGTTCTTCCTTCAGTTGTCAAAAGCCCCACCGTTACTAAGACAAGAAGGGGAGAATTGGGATTTGTGACAGTCGGCTGTAGCCGGTGGAAGAGCGATAACTCCCATCATTTGTGAAAGTGGTAGCTGCTCTCTTAACTCCTCCCTGTCTCCATCACTTCTGCCATCAGGGCTGATTCCAGAGGGTCATGGGGTCGGGCGTTTGCTGGCACCCCAAGATTGACAAAGGACCCCACACCCTGATCAGCTCTTAATTCTTGGTTGAGCCTCCCAAGAAAGCCAGATCCAGCACCAAAGAGTTGTCCCTTTTTTATTTTTGCACACTTCCAATCTTCTCCAGGTTGTTCGTTAATTTGAGGATTTTGGGGCCTCCTTTCAGAGCAAATATTCTCTCTGGGCAACTTACGAACTGCAATGGTATAGTGTAATTAAAAACAAATTGCTAACGAAATGTCAGAAAGCCAGTGAGCAGTGGATGCAAATTGGATATCGCTTAAAACGTTTGTCAACTCGGCATAAATATAATTCTGGAATCCAATAACCAACAGTCTAAACCCAGTGATCTAAAAAAAATAAGCCCAGTGACCTTGATAGCGTAATCTTAGGCAAAAGCCAAAGGGAGCAGCGGGTAAAATCATCACAGCTTCTTGAAGGTTGCCGCAGACAGGATCCCACATCCTTTGGGAGGGATTAATACAAACTAGGGGCAACCAATAAAAAGGCCCTGTTGTCATAGCTCTGGACCAGGAATCTTCAGATGGAGAGGAGATGAATCACCTGCCCAGTCCTTCTCATGGGTAACTGCTAGAGCCCACATCCCATGCCCTGAACCCTGAGTGACTGGACTACAAGCTCCATGGAGGAGCAGGAGAGCTCTGGGGAGCTTATTCCAAAGCAATCCCCACAATCTGAAACCCCACCGCCTAGAAAAAGGCTAGAATTGGCTTGCATCTCGGCGACCTAAGGCTCTGCCAATAGCTCCATGATAGTGTTTAAGCCGCTGACTGTGGTCCTGAACTGATACCTTGCTCCTCATCCACAGTTCTGACCTCACTTTCCATGTGTTCCCTGACCTACTTATCTCCACCTTGCTTGGACATCATCTTTGCTTGGTGGTGGCATAACCATGGATCAGGACCCCTGGTCTGGTGCCCACCAATCTAAGCAACCTGAATGTTGAACCAAGAGACAAGGTCTCCAAAGCTAGTCTCAGGGTAAAGGTTGATCCATGTGGGTGAAAGTTCTTCAAATAACCTGACCCTACAGCCTTCAGGTGGTCCTCCAAATGTTGCCAGACTCCTATCTCTCAACAGCTTGTGTGATCATTGGCCATGCTGGCTGGGGCTGATGGGAGGTGGAGCCCAACAAGACCTAGAGCAGTGTTTCTCAAACTTGGGTCCTCAGCTGTTGATGAACAGCAGCTCCCATCATCCCTTGCTAGCAAGACGAAGGGTCAGGGATGGTGAGAACTGTAGTCCAACAACAGCTGGGGACCAAAATGGGAGAAACACTGATCTGGATGATCAAAGTCCTGCCCCCCCCCCATCCCTGATATAGGTTAAAGGATGCCTAAAGAGTGTAAATTTCCCAAAGACCCCAAACCTGCATTGCCCAAGATGTTTGGGCATACCTAAAGACATCACAGTGGTCTGTGTTCCATCAGGTGGAAAACAAAGGGAAATCCATAATACCATGGCTTTATGACATATGGTATGGGACGCAGGTGGTGCTGTGGGTTAAACCACAGAGCCTAGGGCTTGCAGATCAGAAGGTCGGCGGTTCGAATCCCCGCGACGGGGTGAGCTCCCATTGCTCGGTCCCTGCTCCTGCCAACCCAGCAGTTCAGAAGCACGTCAAAGTGCAAGTAGATAAATATGTACCGCTCCGGCAGGAAGGTAAACGGCGTTTCCGTGCGCTGCTCTGGTTCGCCAGAAGCGGCTTAGTCATGCTGGCCACATGACCCGGAAGCTGTACGCCGGCTGCCTTGGCCAGTAAAGCGAGATGAGCGCCACAACCCCAGAGTCCACGACTGGACCTAATGGTCAGGGGTCCCTTTACCTTTTTATGACATATGGTAGGTGTTATGAAGGGGGGAGGCAGCTGGCTGTGTGGTTTTTGGTCACATCTCAGTTGAAAAATCTCAACTGGAGCCGTGAGCCAGAGTGGTGTGGTGAATAGCATGTGGCACTTGGCCTTGGGAGATCTGGGTTCAAATCCTTGCTCGGACATAAAACTCCCTGGGTGAATTTGGGGCAGGCACCATCTCTAAACCTCACTTTCCTCACAGGGCGGTTGTGAGGAGACAGTGGAGAACAAGGGGAGTCTAGGTTAGATTACTGCAATGCATTAAATGTGAGACTTGCCTTTGAAGATGGTTCGTAAACTGCAGCTGGTGCAGGGTTCAAGGCCAAGTTGCTCGTTGGTGCAAGGCAGGTTGAAGCTGGCACCAATTCTGGCATGGCTGCATCCGACACCGGTTAGTTTCTGGGTCCAATTCAAAGTGCCGGTTTTGACCTGTAAAACCAGTATCGCACTTCAGGGACCCGATACCTCAAGGACCACTTATCCCCACATGAAGCAACCTGCGAACTCTGTTCTTCATCTGAAGTCCTCTTTATGTGCCCCCTCCAACATGAGAACGGACCTTCTCAGTGGTGGCTCCCCACTTGAGGAACGCTCTCCCTAGGAAGGCACGCCTGGCACCTTCACTGTCTCTTTTTAGGCATCAGGTAAAAACATGTTTATTCCCCCAGGCCTTTGGGCTTTATTTCTCTGCATATTTTTAAGTGGGGTGCAGTTTGATTTGCTGTTGTGCGAATTATATTATAAGTTGGTTTTTTAATCTGTTTTTAAACTTCAGTTTTGGTAAGGCTTTGAGCTCGTTCTTTCTTTTCTAACCAGCGAATGACCATAACGAATAATAAAAACAATGGAACTTCTTGGAGTAGATGCGGGGCATAATACCGCAAACCGTGGTAGTAGAACGATCCTGGGTTTGTTTGTTTTTTGCAAAATACCCGTGCTGCTGTCATTTTTAATTCCAGTTTGGTTACGCATTTTGTCACTCTTCTTCCTTTCCTCCATCTTGCACGCTGCCCGTTCATCAGCAAATGGCTGCCTGGGACCTGTCACCTGTCAATGTCACTTGACGAAACCCCGAGGCAGGTTCTGGGTCTCGCGCCGAGGCTTGCGGTCCCCACACTCAGCCTGACAGTCGCTGCCTGGCGCTGTGTTTGTTGCCGGGCTTTTCTGCCGAGCTTAATTGCTTGTTTTGTCTCCTGACTGCCAGCTCCTTCTAAGAACTCCCTTGCAGATGTACACAGGTGGTGTAATAAGCATTTCTGGATGGCTGCTTCTTGCATTTCCGGCTTCCCTTGCCAGCAATCTCCTGTAATGCCTTTTAAATTCTTATTTAACACTTGGGAAGGGGGTGGGGGACAAACAAACACAGAAACGAACTCTTAAAAACTATTTAGGCCTTGTGCGCGTATACCTTTCTCCCTCCACTCCTGTAGTTATAATGCTTTTAAGCAGCTGTGAGCCAGCGGTGGAGCTAATTTCTGCCAGTGGTGCAGTCAAGAACGGTGGCAATTATGAGCAGCAGTTGGATCCAGCAACTGGAGCTCACACCTAAAGCAACAGTACCTGTTATAACTGGGTATGTACAACCATGAGCCTAAGAAGAGACCTTGCAGGATCAGGCCAGTGGCCCATCTGGCCCAGCATTCATTCATTCATTCATTCATTCATTCATTTACTGCCCTTCATCATAAGATCCCAGGGCAGTTCACAGAATTAAATACACGATAAATACAAGTAAATCAGTAAAACAAAACATCAAAACAATATCCCCGCTCTTTCCCACAAGCACATTTTAAAAGGGCGTTGAATGTTAATCAGCTAAAGGCTTGTTTGATGAGGAACGTTTTTGGCTGGTGCCTAAAGGTGTACAATGAAGGTGCTAGGTGAAGCCTCCCTGGGGAGAGCATCCCACAAATGGGGAGCCCCTGCAGAAAAGGCCCCGCTCTCGTGTTGCCACCCTCTGGGTCTCTTGTGGAGGAGGCACACAAAGAAGGGCCACAGAGGATGATCTCAGGGTCCGGGTAGGTTCATATGAAGAAAGGCAGTCCTTGAGGTATCGCAGTCCTGAGCCGCTTAAGGCTTTATAGGTCGGAACCAGCACTTTGGATTGGGCCCAGAAACTAATTGGCAGCCAGAGAAGTCAGGCCAGGATTGGTGTAATATACTCAAACTGTCTTCTCCCGGTGAGCAATGTGGCTGCCAAATTCTACACCAGTTTCCAAACCACCTTCAGATGCAGCCCTGTGTAGAACGCATTGCAGTCATCCAACCTAGAGGTTACCAGAGCAAAGACAAAAAGTTAGGCTATCCCTGCGCAGATGGGGTACCAGCTGAAGCTCATGGAAGGCATTAGGAGTTTGAAATTAGGTTAAAGTAAGGGAATTGGATAAGATTATAGGAAAAGAGCAGAAGTACCAAGATGCTGGGGCTTGGAAAAAGGAGTGGTTTAAGTAAAATGATTTTTGTATTTTATGATGTTTTAAAATTTAGGAGTAGGAAAACTGTTAGAGAGGAATGATAATGAATTCAACAGAGGGGGACTTGAGGAAGTCAACCGAAATATGAAATTGAGGAAAGAAGGAATACCTGGCCCACAGAATTGGGCCAGGCCTAAGCAATGATAATAATGTTGGCAAGGTTAAATGTACGATGATTATGCCTACCCTTGTGAGAGAGGGGGATGAATGTTGCTTCCCTTAGTGAGAGGGGGGAAGTATGGGAATTTAACCGATATGTTATGTGCTTAAAAATTGTAAAAACCAATAAAATTTTTGAAAGAAAAAAAAAAGAAGAAGCTCATGGAAGGCACTCAGAGCCACCAAGTCCACTTGAGCCTCAAGCGATAGCAGAGGATCCTGGAGTACCCCCAAGCTACGTACCTGTCCTCGCAGTGGCCACCCAAAGGCCTGCGGCAAACCCATAAGGAGGACCCTCTTCCCCTGTGCTCTCCAGCAACTGGTGTTCAGAAACACCTCCGGCCAGGGATGCAGAGCATCATGGCCCATAGACAACATCAGTACTATGGCGTGAAGGCATCATGAGTCCAGCACTTCACTCAAGCTTTGGGTCTGGTCCATGTCTGGACCAGCCACATAACACACCACCTTGGGTTTCTTGACAAAATACAATCTGGATATAAAAGGTCAAGGACCCCTGGGCGGTTAAGTCCTGTCAAAGATGGCTATGGGGTTGCAGTGCTCATCTCGCTTTCAGGCCAAGGGAGCTGGCGCCATGTGGGTCATATGGCCAGCATGACTAAACCGCTTCTGGCGCAATGGAACACTGTGACGGAAGCCAGAGCGCACAGAAACGCTGTTTACCTTCCCACCAGAGCGGTACCTACTTATCTACTTGCACTGGTGTGCTTTCGAACTGCTAGGTTGGCAGGAGCTGGGACAGAGCAACGGGAGCTCACCCTGTCATGGTGATTCAAACCGCCGACCTTCTGATTGGCAAGCCCAAGAGGCTCAGTGGTTTAGACCACAGAGCCACCCGTACCCCATATGAAATTTAAGAGAAAACCACTCAAATAAATAAAAACAACCAGATAAGGAGGAAAGGAAGCCTCTTGGATGGCAAGATTAATTTGTATGTTTATTCATAATTTTAAGGAAACAGTCCTTAAGTGACTGTGGAGGCCAATTCTGGACCCACACGTCCTTCCACAGTGGGGACATAGGTTTCCGGGCGGGAGTTGATCACGATGAGGATTTGCCAAGCGTGCCTTCCTCCTAGCACGTTTCTCCCTTGCGTCCTGAGTTCGAGTGTCTTCAAAGCCCATGACACCTTTGGTAAAGGCTGTTCTCCAACTGGAGCGCTCGCAGGCCAGTGTTTCCCAATTGCTGGTGTTTTTTATTGCATTTTACATATTACACTTGCATTTAAACACAACTCTTTCACAGGAAAAGGGAAAGTGTAGTGCTTATGGGACTGAGTGTCGCCTCAGGGCCTTCCCCCCTCTTGTCTTTCGATTATTTCCTAGACAACAAGGTAAATTAATGTTTAGGAGTGATTGCATGAGACACGTTGCAGAATGCAGGGCGTTTTATTTCCTTGGCTGTGTACGGACCATGCCTTTGCTCTGAGAAGAACCTTCCCATTTCACCTAAGGGAAAACAGAAACATTAACTTTATTCTCCCGGCGAATTATGCATTACTTAATAATATGACAGGCCGAAATTACCGCATGCCTAAATTGCCGTCCGCTTTCTTGAAATCCAGTGATGAATTATCATTCCCAAAATATTAAGAAACCCCAAACGGTCATTTAAAAGAAACAAACTAGTAGAGAAGGCCCCTTTGGGAAGGGCTAATTAAAAATGCTGACTAAATAGCTGTTTCCAGTGAAAAGAGCTCTCCAGCCTTGCATCAAAACAATTTCCAAAATAACTTTAAAAGGCAAGCAAATTCATAAGAGGAAATATGTTAATAATTCATCAGATTGGTGAGGCTTCGGCTACAAGGGGGGGGGGTGGAAATAAGTGTTGCTAAATTAACAAATATGCATTCCATATTGGCAAGGCAAGGCTGATTGAAAGAGATCTCCTCCTATTAACAGGAGAGGTAATTTTATGTACATATATTGAGGGACTTCCCTGGGCAGAGCAGAGAGAGGGGGGGTGGGGTCTTTGCAGTACCAGTTAGCTTGTTTGCAGTGTAATTGCATTTAGACCAAGGTCTTCTGAAGGAAACGACTGACTAAATTAGCATTAACCAGGTTCCTGTGGGGCTCGGTGTATTGTGGGAGAGGCGGCCTCGCCTCCAGAAAGGACGGGTTGACCCAGTAGACGCCAGGTGCTGACAAGGCATGGTGTTAATTGCTTTTCCCAAACGGGGTAACTTTTATCACTTTGGGGAAATAGGAAAAAGGGGGGGGAGAGAAAAGAAATCTCATCAGGCAAAGTGTAGGACTTAAACTTCTTCTTCATTTTTCACCCTCACATCCTTTCTTGGGCTCCCTTCAGCCAAGTGCAAGTCTTAGGGCAGTGATGGCTAACCTTGACACTCCAGATGTTTTGGAACTACAACTCCCATCATCCCTAGCTAACAGGATCAGTGGTCAGGGATGATGGGAGTTGTAGTCCCAAAACATCTGGAGTGTCAAGGTTAGCCATCACTGTCTTAGGGACTCCAATCCCGATTTGTGAAGAGTTTATTCCTTGGCTTTTTCTTCTCCTGGATAGGTCCTGCGAGGCAGCGGAGGTTTAGGATCAGAGTTTTCCTTCTCCTAGGTAGGCTACCTTAGTAATATGGCAGCGATGGGGAACCTGCAGCCCTCCAGATTCTGTTGGACTACATCTCCCATCATCCATGATCAGTGGCCATGATGGCTGGGGCTGATGGGAGTTGGAGTCCAACAACTTGGGAGAGGTTCTTCTGCACCTTGACAAAGCTTTCCCTGGGCAGGATCCTTTCAGGCAGCTGGGGGTGGGGGACTCATGTATTTGAGCTGCTTCTCCATGAAAACAGTTTCTGCATGTCAGCAATTCAAGGGAAGTGTTCCGCCTAATCTCTCCTCAGTAGTCTCTGCTTAGAGGGATTTCCCCTCTATGCGGGAGGACCCTTCGCCACACACCCATACGCAAACGGAGGTTGCAGTAGCGAAAGCACGGAGCTGACTGCATAAAGTGGGGCTTTGTACTGAAGATTTAGTGCAAATTCGTAAGACTTCGAAGGCTTGGTGCGAGTTGTATTCTCAAATGTACCGTATTGCACACAAACACAATATTATTTTTATTGTCAATTTCTTTGCAGAAATTGTAAATATATATATTTATTGCACTCCGATTTCAAATTGTTGAAAGCCTCCAGGGGTGGTGCTTGGCCACTGGGAGGGCAGGATTAAGAAAAAAACGTTTAAAAATATTTTTATTTGGTTCTACATTTAACATTTGCTTTCGTATATAGATCATAATCATATACAAATAGGAGTCTCTGAATGCCAGACTTCCCTCCACCCCTCCATGGGTTCCATAGTTATTCTTTTTCAACTGCATCCTACAATGTTCTCCATATTTCCTTAATTGTTACCATAGTTCTTGTTACATTAAAATCCTGTCAATGTTTGTTATTGTTTACAGTGTTCTTCTAAATAAGTTATAAATTTCCCCCATTCTTTATTAAATTTATTGTCTTCTTGGTTTCTGATCTTCCCGTCATTTTTGCCATTCCGGCATAGTCCATCATCTTTATTAACCATTTTTCTCTGGTAGGGACGTTGTCTTCCTTCCATCTCTGGGCTACAAGTATCCTCGCAGCTGTCGTTGTGCATACATAAACAGTCTTTTCTGCTCCTTTGGTATTTCAGGACCTAAAATTTCTAGTAAAAAAGCTTCTGGTTTTTTTCACAAAAGTTACTTTAAACATTTTTTTCAACTCATTATAAATCATTTCCCAACGTGCTTTTGTTATCTTGCACGCCCACCACATGTGGTCGAATGTGCCTTCTTTTTCTTTACACTTCCAACAAATATTTGTAGCTGTTCTATACATTTTTGCTAATTTAGTAGGAGTTAGGTACAAACGGTACATCGTTTTCATACAGTTTTCCTTCAACCTACAGCAGAGGACAGGATTAAGAAATAAGCTTGTGGTGCTTTGTCTCCTCCGTGCAGCCACCCTTGTGTGATTCGTGGGCAAGTGATGACATCGGACGGGACCCCGCTCGTCGGCGTGAACATCAGCTTTGTCAACAACCCTCCTTTCGGCTACACTATCAGCAGGCAGGATGGCAGGTATGTATGCGGGCCCCTTTCTGCCTTTTCGTTGTGTGAAGTGCAAGGCCGGCTTCAAAGCATAGGCTTGGCTGTGAACATTAGCTTGTCTGTTTCATAGGGTGCATGCAGATCCCTTTCATTCCTACTTACCGTATTTTTCTATAAGGCGCACCTGACCATAGGACGCACCTAGTTTTTAGAGGGAAAAAGCCCCATTTTTTTGAGGATCAGCTCAAATTTCTGCAGCTTCTTTTGCAAAGGAGAAAAGCCCCATTTTTTGAGGATCAGCTCAAAGCTGTTGAGCTTACTTTGCAAAGGGGGAAAAAATCCTGTTTTATGGGGTTTAACTCACAGTTCTGCAGCTTCAGGAAGCCATTTCTACAGTTTCCAGACAGATAATCTAATCAGCCAGTCACATGTCGCTGGGGAAACAGCCTCCCTCTGCAAGGGGGCGGGGCTGGAATATCTCTCCCTTATCTCTCTCCCCAATCGTTTGCTGAGCAGCTGCTAAGCGGGCTTCCTTTCAACACCCCCTTCTCTCTCTTTTTTTTTTTAAAAAAAAGCACGATCTGATTTTGCCCCTGGGCAGTTCAGCTCCAGGGACCATAAGATGCACAGACATCTCCCCTTACTTTTTAGGAGGAAAAAAGTGCGTCTTATGGAGCAAAAAATACAGTAATAAATAAGTAGGCTGTGAATTAGGTGGGAAAGTTAGAACCTTCCAACTTCTGAAGAAAGTCTCCCCCCCTCCCGATAAGAGGGGAAATAGACAATCCTTCCCACCTGATTCATTACTTAGTGGTAGCCAGATAAATGCACTTCCCACCACGGGGTATTGCCTCTGAGCCCACCAGGCTATTCTGAATGAAAGAAGGCACACCAAAGAAGGGAAAGAATTGGCTTAAACTACAGCGGGAAAAGTCGGGATTGGTCGTCGTGCATAGAATCATAGAGTTGGAAAGAACCCCAGAGCGTCTCCTAATCCAACCCCCTGCAATGCCGGAATCTAAACTAAAGACAGTCACCCAACCTCTGCTTAGAAACCTCCAAAGAAGCTGCAGCTGGTGGGAAATGGAATCCAACAATACATGGAAGGAGAATGGAGGACTGGGGAGAGCCCCGCTAAGGCTGCGTGCATTTCCAACTCAGTGGAAAAGTTCGCGGGGCCAAGCTGTAAAACTCGGTCTTCTTTTTCAGCGACAAAATTCTTGCTTTGAGCCGTTGACTAGGTAGGTCTGCAGACCACGCGCTTCTGAACAGCTTTCGTAAAGGCCAGGGCATCATCGGCGGCCCTTGTCAGAGAGACTGCTTTGATGCTTCTTGATAGGAGGAGAGTTTTGCTGCCGGTTTTCGTTTTTGATTCCACCGGTGTGGGTCTTATCTCTCTTTCTCTTTCCTTCATCGCTCCTTGGCCTCATCAAGGTAACTTCAAGGCGAAGGCAGGAGCTGATGACTAGCTACATCTCCCGCAACAACAGTGCAGCCTCTGTGTTTTCGTCGCCTGCTTGAGATCGATTCCTTCCCTTTTGTTTCCTCGGCCCGGTTTCAGGGTTGTGCCGAAAGGAAGCACATTTCTAAAGCTCATTAGAGTTCACTGTTCCTAGCAACTCCACTCGCCAGTAAGGCAAAGAAGGGATGTTTTCATTTATAAACGACCCTTCTTTTTCCAGCCGCTTGCTGAACTCCTTTTTATTTTTAGTATTTAAAAGGAAAACAACCCCAGTGCTTTTTGTAGTCGCCCCCACCACCACCACCACCACATTTCATACTCAGCCCCAGGCTGCTTTCTAGGCTTTGCCAAATGCTAACTAACTGTTAAAAATGCCCGCCTCAAGACTTAAATGCTCTTCATTTCGCTGGCAAGCAACAAACGGAGGCTTTTAAAAGTGAGCGGCCAGAGTTTTTGATGTCCCTACTTGAATTGCAGAATAAGCATCTCATATATATTTTTAAAAATAGATTTTTAAAAATGGAAGTGTTTTATTATCACTTCATGCCAAAAAAATCTGTCCTCTCTAAAGCACACTTTTGGGATGATCCCAGGTTTTGTCTCCAGGGCTGTAAGGCTGCATACACACTAACCCGTTCAAAGCATAAAAGTGTGGGTTTCCCCCAGTGTGGAACTGTTTGTGCCTATCCTTATCATACTGTTTGCATTCTAGATTGCCATCAACCAAGGCTGGGTGCAGTTATTTTATACGCAGTGGGAAGCTGTCCTCTTCATGAGGTGATCCTGCACTTGCCCCAGGTGCATAAAGAAAGAAGTGGTGGTTGCAATCATTATTATTGATATTTCATTAGAATAATTTCATTTATAAAAAGACCGAGTGAGAAAAGAAATAAAAAAGTGAGTGAGATTGGGAAAAGGGGGAGGGGTGGAATGGTGTTACATTATCATATTAATATACAGATACGTATATTCTTATTATCCTAAAACACATATAATTGCCAATAACCTAATATATTCTTTGTAAGTTCATTCCAGGTATAATTGTATTCATCCAAAGAAAGTCTGTGTCAATAAGCTGTCCATTCATAAGTTGCCAATGTTGCCAAGCCATTGATTAAGAAGAATCATATCTCTGTTCTTCCAGTTCATCAGCATCAGTCTCTCAGCCACCATTAGGGCACATGGAATCCATTTTCGCTGTCCTGTTGTCAATTTCCATAGAGTGGGCATACAGTTCAAGAGAATATTCACCTCTGAAAATCTCAATTTTTTCCATAGCGTCTGTATATAGTCCAGCAACCTTGGTGGTTTCAGCCTAGGTGTATGCCCACCCACAGTACCATTGGCCAGGTGTGAATACTTTGTTTGGACCCCCTATGTCTGCTTTCATTTGTTGTCAAGCTGACACGCTTGTTGGAGATTCATTCCCCGTGTGCAGTCATGGGATTGTTGTCTATCACATGACTGGGTGTGTGTTTTGATTCCACAGGAATGGGAAGTGACGAAGACAGGATGTTTGTCTTACTGTGTTCTGTGAAGTGGGATTATTGTCCTTTGTTCTTTCTCTTTGCTATCTGATGATAGAGAGAGACGGAGCCATGTTGCAGAGCTCCATGTGTGTTTAAATGTAAATAAAGTAGATTAGCCAAAATGCTGAGTTGCTGAGTTCTGTTACGCAACTGCGCAAATCTCTGCGGATCCCTAGGTGTGCTAATGTCTTCTGGCATTAGTCGCTGTGATGTTCGGGCTGAGGAATGCTTTTGAAGCTCCTGAACGATAGCCCAGGAGGGAGGGAACATGCCAGTTGGACATGTGTCTCTGCCAAGGTTCTACTTATGAGTAGGACGCCTCCCGACAACGATGTGGGGGAACGCAGAACCAATCTGCAACGAGTGTTTCTTTTCGGAACGAAGCCAGTTTCTCAGGAAGCACTTTTCAGGGGCAAATAATACTCCATAGATCAGGATTGTGTGCGGACAAAAAAAAGAACAACTGCCATATTTTTCTGTGTATAAGATGCCCCTATGTATATTTGGGGGGACTCAAATTTAAGAAAATGGGGGGAGATTGCACTTTTTTGCGGAGAATTGCCCAGAGTTGATGAGCTTTTTTTGTGGAGGATTGCCCAGAGTTGTTGGATTTTGGGGGGAGGGATTACCCAGGGTTGTTGAATTTTCGGGGGGGGGTTGCTGAAAATCGCTCACGCGCCACAAAAATCCACCTCTCGTCTGTCCCATCACCAGCAAAAGCTGCCAATTGCCCGCCCAATTGCCTCAAGAGCAGCCAATCAACACCACCCATTGACGCAGCAACCAGTAACATGCACAATGCCCGCTGACAGCAGCCGCAGCAACCAATCAAATGTCCTCACTATGCACTATCCATGTATAAGACAACCCTGGCTTTTTAGCATGATTTTTAGAGAGAAAAACCTAGTCTTATACACTGAAAAGTGCGGTAGTTTCCATTGATTCTATAACAAAATGCCCCGTGTGTACGCCGCTTAAATTAGACTGGTTCTTAGGTTCCGTCCGGTGGTCACTTTCCAGCGTGACCCAGGAACTGGGAAGCTCAGTGAAGGGTTGAGCTGCACAGATTTCCAACGCCTGGTTCTTGTGTTTACGTTGACAGCTTTGACCTGGTGACCAACGGCGGCATCTCTATCATCTTGCACTTTGAGCGGGCGCCTTTCATCACCCAGGAGCACACCCTCTGGCTGCCGTGGGACCGCTTCTTCGTCATGGAGACCATCGTCATGAGGCACGAAGAGAACGATATCCCCAGCTGCGACCTGAGCAACTTCGCCCGGCCCAACCCTGTGGTCTCGCCTTCCCCTCTGACGGCGTTCGCCAGCTCCTGCTCAGAGAGAGGTCCCATCGTCCCAGAGATACAGGTAGGACACAAGGGTGAGAAAGGGCATTTCTGAACGCAGGTCCTGAGCAGGGAAGGTTGTGGTCTCAGAGCCCAGCTCAACGTGGGGAAAACAAGCAAGCCAAACGGACGTGTACATACGTTAGAACCAGCATTAACAAAATATTGTGTTGTGATTAAAGCAGCGATAATGCCAGATTTTGAAAAATTAAGACAGTTTTTTAAAAAAAACCATTTAAACCGAATTTTAGCACATCTATAATAATAATAATAATAATAATAATAATAATAATAATAATAATAATAATAATTTATTTATACCCAGCCACTCTGGCCGGCTTCCAACAGAACATGAAAATGCAGTAATCTATTAAACATTAAAAGCCTCCCTAAACAGGGCTGCCTTCAGATGTCTTCTAAAAGTCTGGTAGTTGTTCTCTTTGACATCTGGTGGGAGGGCGTTCCACAGGGTGGGTGCCACTACCGAGAAGGCCCTCTGCCTGGTTCCCTGTAACTTGGCTTCTCGTAGTGAGGGAACCACCAGAAGGCCCTCAGCGCTGGATCTCAGTGTCCGGGCAGAAAGATGGGGGTGGAGACGCTCCTTCAGGTATGCTAGACTGAGGCTGTTTAGGGCTTTCAAGGTCGGCACCAACACTTTGAATTGTGCTCGGAAACGTACTGGGAGCCAATGTAGATCTTTCAGAACCGGTGTTATGTGGTCTCGGCTGACGGGCCAGCCCAAAGCCTTGTCTAATTATAAACGCCTTTGCTTGTGAAAAGACCAAACTACATGTTGCATGTACCTTGGTTCTCAAACTTAATCCGTTCCGGAAGTCGGTTCCAAAACCAAAAGCGTTCCAAAACCAAGGCGTGCTTTCCCATAGAAAGTAATGCAAAATGGATTAATCCATTCTAGACTTTTAAAAACAACACCTAAAACTGCATTCTAGATTCAGGTAGGTAGCCGTGTTGGTCTGACACAGTCGAAATAAAAAAATTGAAAAATAGTCCAGTAGCACCTTAGAGACCAAGTTTGTTCTGGGTATAAGCTTTCGTGTGCATGTACCACCTAAAACAGCGATTTGACACGAGTTTTACTATCTAACGAGACCATTGGTCCATAAAATGAAAGCAATAAACAATGTACTGCAGTCACACAATCAATCAGTAGCTGAACTGCGTTCCACGCAGTCACAAAAACAAAACACAAAGAGCCACAAAAACAAAAATGCAAAATAAATAGTAAAAACAGGCAGACCTCAGTGTAACACACAAAATGGAAGTGTAGCACTCAAATCGGAAGCGTAACACTCAAAACGGAGCACGTTCGGCTTCCAAAAAAAAGTTTGCAAACCAGAACACTTACTTCCAGGTTTGCAGTGTTTGGGTTCCAAGTTGTTTGAATACCAAGGCATTTGAGAGGTACAAGGTACCACTGTATATCATTGCAGAAGCTTACGAAAAGCTTGGCCTATCACTCAACATTCAAAAAACCAAAGTGCTGCACCAACAAGTACAAAATAATCCCTCTGCAGCGCCACAAATCCAACTCAATGGTGTAACATTGGAAAATGTTGATCACTTCTCCTACCTAGGCAGTTATCTTTCCACAAGGGTCAACATTGATGCCGAAATCCAGCACCGCCTGAGCTCTGCGAGTGCGGCTTTCTCCCGATTGAAGTGCATAGTGTTTGAGGATCAGGACATTCGCAGGGAAACAAAAATGCTTGTTTACAAAGCTATTGAACTACCAACCTTACTGTATGCTTGTGAAACATGGACTACTTATAAACGCCATCTCCAACTCCTCGAAAGATTCCATCAACGGTGTCTCCGAAAATTTTTGCACATCACTTGGGAAGACAGGCAAACTAATACCAGTGTACTAGAAGAAGCAATGATTCATCAACATCAACTTCGTTGGACTGGTCATGTTGTGCGGGTGCCTGATGATCGTCTTCCAAAGCAACCACTCTATTCCGAATTTAAAAATGGAAAGCGTAATGCTGGTGGTCAACAAAAGTGGTTTAAAGACTGTCTCAAGGCACATCTAAAAAAAGTAGTATAAACAATGACAACTGGGGAACACTTGCCTGCGAGCGCTCCAGTTGGAGAACAGCCTCTACCAAAGGTGCCATGGGCTTTGAAGACACTCGAACTCAGGACGCAAGGGAGAAACGTGCTAAGAGGAAGGCACGCTTGGCAAATCCACACCGTGATCAACTCCCACTCGGAAACCAATGTCCCCACTGTAGAAGGACGTGTGGATCCAAAATTGACCTCCACAGTCACTTACGGACTCATTGTTAAAACCGTGTTTACGGAAGACAATCTTACTTGGCTATGTGTGATCACCAAAGAAGAAGCAGATTTGCTGGGCAGGCGCTGCTAAATGCAAAGCAGCCACGGATGGTAGACTTGAGAACCAATGTGTTTTAGAGGAGGGGCAGGCAAGGGTAACACTTCCCTTGCCCCCAATTTGTCTGTTCAAAATCCTCCTCCTCAGCTGCCATTTTCTCCCGAGAGGGGAAAAAGAAACAGGGGGACAATGCCCTTTCCTTAAACGACAGAAAACCAACTGGGGAGAATCTTTAATAGACCAATGCCTTCAAAGAGAGGGTTAAACAGCCACTTGCATAGCATTCCTTCCCCCTATTCAACCTGATACAACTTTTTTTAATGCTTTGCATCTAAAAAGGGGGCAGGGTTTTAGCATTTGGGGGAGTTGCGTCCATGCTTTGCATGCACAAGGTCTTATTTCCAATCCCTGATATCCTTGCAATAAGGTGTTGAAGGAGTCCTGCCTGAAACCTGGAGAGCTGCTGCCAGTCAGAGTAGACACAACTGGGCTAGATGCAACAGCGGTTTTGACTCGTAAAAAAAACAGCTCCCTGTGTTACTCATGCAAAGTACACATGGCCTTTCCCCTCCTTATACAAACACACACACACACACACACACACACACACACACACACTTCTCGCTGCACAAATGCTTACTTCCCCTCTGGGTCTCGGACTGATTTGCATAGGCATTTGCATATTTTTGATATTTAAAGCTTGCCGCTCACGTCGCCATTATTTGTTTCTGCCCGTATCTGATCGACTGGCAGGGAAACTCCGGTTAACAGCAGTCACCAGCAGAGACAATCTGCAATTGTCTCTGTTGGGGAGAAGGGGGGGGGGAACCCTTCACTCCCAGAACTATGTTATTTACAATTTGATGGGAGGGAAACGTAGGAAAGAAAAGGGACTCGGAAATTATCACTCAAGGCTTTGCAGTGCGCAGAGAGGGGAAAGAAAGCAGGCAAAAGGAATTCAGAGAATCTGGCATCTTGCATTGCCTTTCCTACATCCTGTTCATGCTCAGCAGCCACTGGGTGAAAGGAGCAATGGGGTGAGATTTTTCAGAAATAGAGGGAGATCCCAGTGTGAAACATACCTGGTTTGTGGCTTGAGAATGCTGCTTTATAAGAAGCCTATCCCTTGGGAATTGTAGGGATTAAATGCAGGGGCGTAGCAATGGGGGGTGGGGGGGGCCGCCCCGGGTTCCACCCCAGAGGGGGGTGACACTTTTCTTTAAAATATATATATATATTTTGATTTTTTTTAAAAAAAAATTTAACTTCATTGAAAAAAAGAGATAATAGACACACACACACAGCCCTCCACACCTCACAAAGTGGCACCATCAGAGGGGGGTGACATTTTTAATTTTTTTATTTTTTTTTAATTTTTATCATTTTTTTATTATTTTTTATTTTAACTTTATTGAAAAAAAAGAGATAATAGACACACACACACACACACACACACACACACAACCCCCACACCTCACAAAGTGGCACCATCAGAGGGGGGGACACTTTTTAATTTTTATTTTATTTTAACATTATTGGGG
Source organism: Darevskia nairensis (assembly GCA_034642065.1). Classification (NCBI taxonomy): domain Eukaryota; kingdom Metazoa; phylum Chordata; class Lepidosauria; order Squamata; family Lacertidae; genus Darevskia; species Darevskia nairensis. Next base: position 524,060 of record JAWWNI010000020.1, on the reverse strand, counting down.
GGAAAAGAGATAATAGACACACACACACACAACCCCCACACCTCGCAAAGTGGCACCATCAGAGGGGGGTGACACTTTTTAATTTTTTTAAAATTAAAGTGGTGGGGGGGTGACAAAAAAAATTCCGCCCCGGGTACCACCTGGGCTTGCTACGCCTCTGATTAAAGGTAAAGGTAAAGGTACCCCTGACGTTAGGTCCAGTCGTGTCCGACTCTGGGGTTGCAGCACTCATCTCGCTTTATTGGCCGAGGGAGCCGGCGTACAATCTCCAGATCATGTGGCCAGCATGACTAAGCCGCTTCTGGAGAACCAGAGCAGCGCACGGAAATGCCATTTACCTTCCCGCTGGAGTGGCACCTATTTATCTACTTGCACTTTGACGTGCTTTCGAACTGCTAGGTTGGCAGGAGCAGGGACCGAGAGCTCACCCCGTCGCGGGGATTCGAACCGCTGACCTTCTGATCGACCTTCTTCTTTTTAAGAAACGCGCATAAACATCTCAAAAATCGCAGCTCTGCGTATGTTTCTTTACCAGCTCGGTATGTGATATAATAACACCCTTTTCTTGTGGTGTGATGCTTTTTTTCCAGGCCTTGCAAGAAGAGATTAAGATCTCGGGCAGCAAAATCAAGCTGAGTTACTTGAGCAGCCGTACGCCCGGCTACAAATCGGTCCTGAGGATCAGCTTGACCCATCCTACCATCCCGTTCAACCTCATGAAAGTCCATCTTATGGTAGCCGTAGAGGGACGCCTGTTCAGGAAGTGGTTCGCTGCCGCCCCAGATCTCTCCTACTACTTCATCTGGGACAAGACTGACGTCTACAACCAGAAGGTGTATGGGTTATCAGAGGCCTTTGGTAAGAGCTCACTCTCCATCCCTTATCGCATGAGCCTGCCTATCCATTCAATTCATCCATTGCCTATCCATTCAATTGGCTGGTGCCCTTTGGCACTTGCCACCACCACCTGGCAGACAGGAACACGCTAGAGCAGGCATAGGCAAACTCGGCCCTCCAGATGTTTTGGGACTACAACTCCCACCATCCCTAGCTAATAGGACCAGGGATGATGGGAATTGTAGTCTCAAAACATCTGGAGGGCACAGTTTGCCTAGGTCTGCGCTAGAGGGCTTTTGCCGTCGCTGCTCCTGAACTGTGGAACTCCTTGCCCCAGGACATCCACCCGGCTTCCACCTTGCTGATTTCCTGGCACTTCTAAATAACGCTTTGTGTTTTGCATGCCTTCGGCCCAGCTCATAACTCTTTAATTTCTTCTTCCTTTTTTTCCCTGGCTCTTTTGGGTGTATGATTTATTCTTTTTAATCTGCTGCTCCTTGTTCTTCTTTTATGCTTGGCTTGGTTTTGGGGAGGACCGATTGCTTTTGAACGTCGGATGTAAGTCACTTCGAGGGTTTCTGTGATGGCAGGAGAAAAAGGTTGTTGATGGTGACAGTCCGTCCCCCCCATCAAGTTGGAGAACGGGAGTGGGCTGGAGAATTTTAGTTGCTTCCTCCCTTCCAAGTGGAAAAGCTGGACCAGCCTACATCCAAGACTTAAGCAATTATCATGGGCAAAACAAGGAGTATCGCTCAGCCTGCTTTTTTTTTTTTACCATTTGCCGGAGAACTTCAGGTAGGGAGAATGCTGTGGCGCTCAGCTCCTGCTTGGAGCATGTGACTGGCCACTGTGAGAACAGGATGCCGGGCTAGATCTGCCTTGGGCCTGATCCTGCAGCAACTTCCTTCTTTCCTTAGACTCCATAACTGGGGTACCTTCTGTTGCCCCCAGCATAGCTGTCAACATTCGGATTTGGATTTGAAAATAAGGGATTTTTCCCAACTTTCAGATTTGAAAATAAGGGATGCCGCGAGGGCGGTGCAATGGCACCAAGTAGCCTCGCCACCCTGCGCTCCAGAGGCTGCACGCGAACGGGTGAGCGAAAGAGCGAGCGCATAGAAGGCAGGCAGGCTGTCTGTCTGGTTGGGCGTGAGGGTCTGGCTGCACAAGGCATGCAAGCTCCGCCCCCAGTCGGTCTCAGACTCCTTATTGGCAGCCGAGCAACGCAGCTGAGGAGCCTCCCTGGCCGGCAGGGAGGGAGAGGAGCTGCTTCCTTTGAAATCCGGGAAATTTAAGGGATATCAACAATCCGGGATAGCAGCGGGAAACGGCATTGGAATGAGGGAGTTTCCTGCAAAAAAAGGGTGGGTTGACAGCTATGGCCCCCAGACAAACATCAACCTCCAGGCCCTGAGAGAGAGAGAGCGAGTAAGGAGCTCCCCCCCTCACTGCTCACCTGCTTAATCTACATGTGGGTTGTTCTAAAACACAGCATGTTCTCTCTGCATTTTGATCTTCCTCCTCCCATCCTGCACCAGCGGACATTTCTGCCCACTAAAGTAGAAAAAAGGCGCAAAATGCAAATTGGAAGACCTTGAGCGTTCCGTGTCTAATAAACACGTCCCTGATCCGGCCGTTTTTAAATAATTAGCGCATTTGTTCAACACCTATTACTACGCTGACCTTTTTTTATAATGCTCCGTAGCCTTTAAGGAGGGACGCTTTGCATGGATGTGATGATGTTTTAAATAAGTATCTGCTGTAGCCTGCAGAAATGCCCTTCTTCCCAACCCGGCCACCCAATTAGAAACCTCCGTTCTATGCTGAGTGTGCACTTCTAAGGCGATTAAGCTGCAGGTCTCTCCATTTCTCTCTGTCTCTCCCTCCCAGTTTCGGTGGGCTATGAATACGAATCGTGTCCGGACCTGATCCTGTGGGAGAAGCGAACGGCGGTGCTTCAAGGTTACGAGATCGACGCTTCCAAACTCGGAGGGTGGTCTCTGGACAAGCACCACGCCCTCAACATCCAGAGCGGTGCGTCGGGTCTTCTTGGGGCCATCTTCCTCCTCCCCACGCCACCCCCGACTTTGCAATAATAAAAATAGCACAGGGGTTGACACAGTTGCACGGCGAGCGGGAGCTTGGTTGCCATTAATAATTCAGCCCAAACGAGGGGGGGGACGCACACACAAAGTGTGCGCGCACACATACATTGCTAACAAATTTATTGCAACCTACATATGGTGCCAACCTCTTTGGGTGTGCATGCGGGGAACAAATGGCCTCTGCAAATCCCTTGCAAGCGTTTTCCTCCTGGCAGAGATTGCCCCGAGTTCCGCCATCCTTCTAGATCAGGGGTAGGCAACCTAAGGCCCGTGGGCCGGATGCGGCCCAATCGCCTTCTCAATCCGGCCCACGGACGGTCCGGGAATCAGCGTGTTTTTACATGAGTAGAATGTGTCCTTTTATTTAAAATGCATCTCTGGGTTATTTGAGGGGCCTGCCTGGTGTTTTGACATGAGTAGAATGCATAGCTGTCAACTTTCGGATTTGAAAATAAGGGATTTTTCCAAACTTTCGGATTTGAAAATAAGGGATGCCGCAAGGGCACCAAGTAGCCTCGCCACCCTGCGCTCCAGAGGCTGCGCGCGAATGGGTGAGCAAAAGAGCGAGCGCATAGATGGCAGGCAGGCTGGCTGTCTGGTTGGGCGTGAGGGTCTGGCTGCACAAGGCATGCAAGCTCCGCCCCCAGTCGGTCTCAGACTGCTTATTGGCAGCCGAGCAACGCAGCTGAGGAGCCTCCCCGGCCGGCAGGGAGGGAGAGGAGCTGCTTCCTTTGAAATCCGGGAAATTTAAGGGATATCAACAATCCGGGATAGCAGCGGGAAACGGCATTGGAATAAGGGAGTTTCCCGCCAAAAAAGGGGAGGGTTGACAGCTATGGTAGAATGTGTGCTGTTATTTAAAATGCATCTCTGGGTTATTTGTGGGGTGTAGAAATTCGTTCATATATTTTTTTCAAAATATAGTCCGGCCCCCCACAAGGTTTGAGGGACAGTGGACCGGCCCACGGCTGAAAAAGTTTGCTGACCCCTGTTCTAGAGTAAGCATTTGAATTCCGGTGCGTCTGGGATGAGCGGAGAAATCCAGGCACGCGGATTGGGGCGTGGCCAGTCTAGATTTCCCTGGATTTCCTCTCCTCACGACACACAGGTGCACCCTTTAGAGGAGCTGCATTACAAGGAAGCCTGAGCAGGTCTAGAGAGAGGTAGATCACAGGGGGACAGCAAGGGATCTGTCCTGGGAGATCTAGCAGAGCGGTTGTTTCCTGTGTGGCTGGTGGCTCACTAGCACATAACTAGAGTGGACCAATAGAGGCCCCTGACCTTGACAGGGGAGCAGTAGGCACTAAAAATGAGATTTTTGAAGGATCACCCATGATGTCATGTTTTCTTTTGAGATGGCCGAAATCTGTCGTGTTTTTGAAGATGCTTAATGAAAAAAATATTATTATTATTACAGTCGTACCTTGGTTTTCGAACAGCCTAGTTCTCGAACGTTTTGGTTCCCGAACGGCGCAAACCCAGAAGTGACTGTTCTGGTTTGTGAACTGTTTTTGGAAGCCAAACATCCAATGGGGCTTCCGTGGCTTCCGATTGGCTGCAGGAGCTTCCTGCATCCAATCAGAAGCTGCTCTTTGGTTTTGGAAGTTGAACAGACTACTTCCGGAACGGATTCCGTTCGACTTCCAAGGTACGACTGTATTATTATTATTATTATTATTATTATTATTATTATTTGTATACCACCCTTCATCTGAAGGTCTCAGAGAGGGTTCACAACATAAAAACACAAATAAAAATAAGAACAAAAACAAAACAAACTAATAATTCCCCCCTCCATCCCATAAGCATATTTAAAAGGTCATAGAGTGGCCTAGGGCTTGCCGATCAGAAGGTCGGCGGTTCGAATCCCCGCAGCGGGGTGAGCTCCCGTTGCTCGGTCCCTGCTCCTGCCAACCTAGCAGTTCGAAAGCATGTCAAAAGTGCAAGTAGATAAATAGGTACCACTCCGGTGGGAAGGTAAACGGCGTTTCCGTGCGCTGCTCTGGTTCGCCAGAAGCGACTTAGTCATGCTGGCCACATGACCCGGAAGCTGTACGCCGGCTCCCTCGGCCAATAAAGCAAGATGAGCGCCGCAACCGCAGAGTCATCCGCGAATGGACCTAATGGTCAGGGGTCCCTTTACCATTACCTAGAGTGTTAATCAGCCAAAGGAATGCTTTTGCCTGGCACCTAAAGATGTATAATGAAGGTGCCAGGTGAACCTCCCTGGGGAGAGCATTCCACAAACGGGGAGCCACCGCAGAAAAGACCCCATTCTCATGTTGTCACCCTCCGGACATCTCGTGGAGACGGCATACGAAAATTAGTTCCTATCTTGCTCTGAGGCTTGCTATAGGAAGCAGGTAAGGCAAGGGAATATCGCTGTCGGAAGCGGAAGAGGTAACAGGGTTTAGTGAGCAGGAAGAGGCTGTGGTGGAGAGAAGTCAAGAAGCTGAAACAAGAGGAGAGAGGAGCGGAGACAGGCGCCTCGGCAGAGTCTCAGATTGCTTGGGAAGGGCCCAGGAGAGGAGGAGATTTAGGCAGCCGTTGGGGACCTTCAGCCTCCACATCTGTCTCATAGTTTCAAGACCCCTGAGCAGATCCTGCTTCTTCTAGTAAAGAGTTAACGTCACTTACACGGTGTGATTTATTGCTGGCTGGCTTCCTGACAGCTACCCTGGCTGCAGCCTCCAAACCCCTCGCAGTAGAGTCACCCCTGCTCTGTTTTGCTTTCTGTTGCTCTCCAGGTATCCTGCACAAAGGAAATGGGGAGAACCAGTTCATCTCCCAGCAGCCACCTGTCATAGGGAGCATCATGGGGAACGGCCGCAGGAGGAGCATCTCCTGCCCCAGTTGCAACGGCCTTGCTGATGGGAACAAGCTTCTGGCTCCTGTTGCCTTGACTTGCGGCTCGGACGGAAGCCTTTATGTCGGGGACTTCAACTACATCCGTAGAATCTTCCCCTCCGGAAACGTCACCAATGTACTGGAATTAAGGTTAGGAGGGGATAGATCTATTACTGTGTCTCTCTTGAATTTGTGCATACATTGAGTCCATTTCATCTCATTTTTATATGCTAAACTGTGATTTTTCTTTTAAGTAATCCACACAAAAAAACATGTTTTAAATGCATATTTCTCTCTCTCTCTCTCTCGAAATGTGCAATTTCTAAACGTATTTTATCCTAAAATCCAGAAAAGTGTAGAATCCGAGGGACACCGCCTGCACGTTCAAAATCTGCAAAGAGCCAGTTCCACAAGTCCCCCAGTTCTGATAGCCAGCTTGAGCTCTGACTATTATGGGATAGTTTAACTTTGCAATGAAAGGACGGACAGGGCAAATGGAGTACAGGCTTCTGTTAAGTGGCACGGAGAAGGCATTGCCTTGACGGCACTTCTGCTGCCCACGCTGCAAAATTAACATGCAGCCCCAAGGAAATATCTAATATTGGAAGGATAGCAGGGGTAATGGTAACATTAGAGAGTCATTCATAAGTAGGACAGCAGGTTAGCTGTGATTTATAGGTCCCAAACCTTCCTGAAGCTGCCTTCTTCTTGGCCGTCCAAGGGAGGGACAGTGCGAGCCAATGGAGAGCTCGGCAGATAAGGACAGTAAGTTCACAGGTGATGTAGAAGCAGGCAGGAAGCCTCTTTAGGGATTTGAGGGTGGGCTTTCTGCCGTCAGAATTAATGGAAAGGTGACCTGCCGTCTGAAGGAATTCTCCCCTTGTGCGCTTCCCTTGTGTCCATATTAGTGGAACGGCAACAGCGCTGAGAAGCTGCCAGAAAGATCTGTCCTTGACTCCCGCGACTGTCTCGAAAACGCAAGCAAGGGCTCTCACCGAGCCGTAGAGGGCTGGGTTTTTAATATTGTGCAGCAGCAGAAGCCAGCGCAACAGTTGTGCTTTGCATAAACTCCTTGCACAAGTGTTTGCGCAACCTGCTGTTGTGTTCTCTTTGTGCAACAACACTCCAGCAAAATAAAAAATAAAAAAATTCCTTCCAGTAGCACTTTAGAGACCAACTAAGTTTGTTCTTGGTATGAGCTTTCGTGTGCATGCAGATTGGTATGAGCTTTCGTGTGCATGCACACTGCTTCAATTTGGTATCTGAAGAAGTGTGCATGCACACGAAAGCTCATACCAAGAAAAAACTTAGTTGGTCTCTAAGGTGCTACTGGAAAGAAATTTTTTTATTTTTTGTTTTGGTTTGACTATGGCAGACCAACACGGCTACCTACCTGTAACTGGAACATTCCAGCAGAACAAGTAGTACAGTTAAGGTGGCTTTAGCACAGCACTACATTGGATGCGAGAGGGACGCGGGTGGCGCTGTGGGTTAAACCACAGAGCCTAGGGCTTGCTGATCAGAAGGTCGGCGGTTCAAATCCCCGTGACGGGGTGAGCTCCTGTTGCTCGGTCCCTGCTCCTGCCAACCTAGCAGTTCAAAAGCATGAAGTGCAAGTAGATAAATAGGTACCACTCCAGCGGGAAGGTAAACGGCATTTCCGTGTGCTGCTCTGGTTCCCCAGAAGTGGCTTAGTCATGCTGGCCACATGACCCGGAAGCTGTACTCCGGCTCCTTCGGCCAGTAAAGCGAGGTGAGTGCTGCAACCCCAGAGTCGTCCACAACTGGACCTAATGGTCAGGGGTCCCTTTACCTATTCAATGGCCTGGGATTCTTAGAAACAAAAAATCTGGACTGTGGCTGCTTTGGGACAAGAGGTTTGTTTTAGAATAGTTTCCTTGCCCATGATTCCATGCAAACTGGAGCTCTTCTTTCCATAATTCTCTGTAAATCCTGGGGTGGACTGGCCTATGCTTAGCTCAAAGCGTTCTGGAATCCTGGCCTGGATCAAGGGACAGACGTGCCCTAGACTTTACAAAGCCATTCCTAAATTAGATTAGAGCCATGCTCAGTGGGAGAGACATGCTCTACATGCCAATGGTCCCAGCCTCAGTCTCCAGCATCACTCGCTCCAAGTAGGCAGCAATTGTCAGAAAGACCCTGGGGAGCTGCTGCCAGTCAGAGCAGACAACACTCGTCTAGGTGGGCAAATAGTCTCAATCACTTTAAAGGCGACCTTCTGCCCAGCCCCTAAAAAAAAAAACCCTTTCCCAGATCCTCAAAAGAACACTTACTTCCTTGCCTACAAAGTAGCTACGAACTCACTCTGGTATGAAAGCAAGTCTGCAGCCATTGCTGTTTCTTTTGCGCTTAAACACTCAAGGATCAAGGAATTTATTAAAGGCCACAGACTGGCTGGTCTCGGCGAACGGCCGCCCGGGGAAACTGCGGCTTTTTGGAGGGTGCAACTATTTTTTAAAACTCTGCGCCTTTTTCAAAGCGCGTTCCCTTGAGATGAATGCATTTCAGTGTGGTTTCTTTGTGAGAGGCTCTGCTTTCCAGAGGGCTGTAAAACGGGGTTTCAGAAAAGATTGCCGCGAGGGAAGGTTTGTAACTTTTGTTCGGGAACAACAGCAAAAAAAAATAGCAGCCTAAACATCACTGCGGCTCTCCTCTCGCTCTCCTGCGGCTGCTTTTGAGCCTCGCACCGGTGAAAACATTTTTTTAAAGACACTGGCGTCCATTGTTGCCCGTAATGCTGCAGCTGCGAAATTGCCTTTTTTTGTAAATAGAAGAAGCACACTGACCGGTGGTACAAACTGCTTTCACACACCCCCCCTTCTCTTAAGACACTAATGCTCACGGTATGGGGCCTGGTCCCCCGTGTGTAAGGAGGGCTGTATGAGTTGTCCCTAAAGCGCCAGGGAGATCTGTCTCGAGAAATGACATCTCGAGACGGAGGCGACCGTGGGAACCACATACCCCATGACAACTGCTCTGCATCCCTCCGTACCTGAGCTGCAACTCCAAGGAATCCAGGAGATCACTTTCTCTCTCTTCCCCCCCCCCCCCCCGGCGCCCCAAGTGATGGGCAGCAGCAACAGCAGCGTACAGCTCCACTGACAAGTAATCTCCATTATGAAATGTATCAGTGTCAGGCTTGCTAATCTTTATTTATTATTGCCTTGTACAATGTGGTGGTTACTGTCAAGTTTTCAGCCTGCTAATAATGCTTCGAAGCTCAGCCGCTAACCTCTCCTTCTCTCTCTCTCTCTCTTCTCTCTCTCTCTCCCCTCCTCCTCCTCCTCCTGTCTTGTTCTTCCTCTGCTTTCCTGCTCTTCTGTCAGAAATAAGATTTCAGACATAGGTAAGCCAACAAGCGGACAACCGTCACTTTCTCTCCCCTTCCTCCGTTTTGTGTTCTCTCTTATTTATTACCGTATAACTTGAGTATAAGCCGACCTGAATATAAGCCGAGGCACCCAATTTCACCACAAAAAACCTGGGAAAGCTTCATAGGAGCCACTGCCTGCCTCACTCGAGTATAAGCCGAGGGCGGGTTTTTCATCACAAAAAATGTGCTGAAAAACTAGGCTTATACTCGAGTACATAGGGTACTTCTTGCCTGTTGAGCTATATGTAGATGGGTTGGTTTTTTACATTGTGTATTGATCATTTGTCAAATGATATCTTATTGCTAGATGCCACACGCACACACACAAAGTACAGGCGAAACATGCCTGATCCACATACTTGCAAAGAGCAGTGTAGAAATGCATGCAGGGTAATGGTTTGTCAGCGGCTACTAGCCAAAATGGCTGCATTCTGCCTCCACTATTGGAGGTGTTTTGGCTCAGAATACCAGTTGCTGCCCATCTCAAGTGGGAAAGAGGGCTCATGTCTGGCTTCCCATTGGCATCTGGCTGACCACTGTGAGAACAGGATGCTGGACTAGATGGGCCATTGGTCTGATCCAATAGGGCATTTTTAATATTCCTAGGGACTTTTCTAAAATCATGCCAGGACATGCGCAGATGATGTGCTTTCTGCGCTTCAATGGTCTTTTCTGCTGGAGACAAAGGTTTGGAAGAGAGATCTCTTACTCTCTGGTAGCAGAGTTAAGCACAATGGCGATTGCTCCAAGCACATTAGAACTTGGTTGGATCTACATCTGCCCTCATCCACCCATAACTGGACATTCCCCACAAAAATACCTAGGTTAGAATAAATCACCCGTGATTTATTCTAACCTACGTATTTTTGTGGGGATTTCATACTGCTTTTGGGTATCAAAATGTTGCACTTGTTTATTACATTGTTGTATGGGAATCCGGATATCTTAAACCACTTATTCAGGGAAGGAAATCTGACTTTCCTAGCACAAATAAATATTTGTTGTTGCTGGGGGTGGGGAATATGATCCTCTGGTGTGTGTGTGTGTGTGTGTGTGTGTGTGTGTGTGTGTGTGTGGTGCTTGTGTGCCATTGAGACATAAGTGGGAATATATTTTCAAGGGAGGCCTGTCCCCACCAAAACCTCGCTTACTGGGGTTGTGTGGTGGTGGCTTCCAGCAAAAATTTGCCGGGTGGGTAGGGCACCCACAGGGTCGCCGCCCCGCAGGATTCCGCCACCCAAGGCAGCTGGTTCAGTCCACCCCATATGCGGGCCAGACCTGAGGGTTTTTGTCCCCCATAGTTACATAAAAATGTGGCCAAACTGCTTTTCCTTCTTTAAACTCTGCGCTTTTTGAAATTTGGTCGGGCAGCCAGATCAAATTAACTCAAGAGGTGGACCTGGCCCGTCTGTTGCTACCTGTCCGTCACTTTTCTGAGGTGAAAAATGCTTTTTCTAGAAGGCCATCAGGGGAGACTTGCCGGCACCTGTCACTCCTGCTCCACACCTGAAGTGGTTAGAGGGGTCACATTGGCCAAATTGTCTATGTGTCATTGTGTGTAAATCACCGCCACGGCCTCGTCCAATTTGACGAGAGGCTCCGCGGAAAGTGCTTTTGAAAGTCTTGGAGGCGAACAAGGTGCTGGGGAATGTCAGCCGGTGGTTATTAATGCCTCTCCGGCCCACCTCCGGTGATTATGAGCCGCTCAAGAGCTGACTGACATTCAGCCGAGCCTTGCTGGAGAAGAGCGGCGAACTCTTGGGGGGCCTGATAAAAATGGATGGCGGATTCCCACAGGGCACCTTCCCCCCCCCCCCAACACACACACACACAAAGTGGATGCTCAGGTTGAGTGACGGGCAGGTAAATGAAATAATACCCTGCCAGTTGGCTGTCACCGGGAAGGAATACAGATGGAGCCCAAACTGCCATCCCGAGTCGCTGAAGGTCAGAGTATTTTATTTAGCAAGAATCAGTGTCATCGTGCGCAGATGAAATCTGCTCAGACTTTAATAAGGTAAAATCACAGGGGGATATTCTGGGATAAGTCAGATAGGCCTTCCCACAAACACCCCTCTCTTCTGCCCAGCTCCCTCTCTCTATGAAAAAGGTACTAAGTTAATTCAGTAGGCAGGGCAGAGGAGAGAGGTATTATTATATTTTATTTTATTTTGCAAATTGAGGAATGCAGAGCAGTTGGAAGACAGGTAAGAGGAAAGGGCAAGGTTATGTAAAATGGCCGTTTCTAGCAAGGGGCAACGGCATGATCCATGTGGAACACTAGCTAGGTAAGTAATTTGCAACATGTTCTTTGGGTGGGTTTTGTTTTTTGTTTTTACAAAATTAAGGCAGAGGCCGGACTTGCATGCCATGATAGGCCTCATCTGCACCATAGATTTAAAGCAGTATAATGGCAATTTAAACAGCTGTGGATTTCCTCCAAAGCAGGGGTCAGCAAACTTTTTCAGCAGGGGGCCAGTCCACTGTCCCTCAGACCTTGGGGGGGGGCGGACTATATTTTGGGGGGGGGGTGAACGAATTCCTATGCCCCACAAATAACCCAGAGATGCATTTTAAATAAAAGGACACATTCTACTCATGTAAAAACACACTGATCCCAGACCATCCGTGGGCCGGATTGAGAAGGCAATTGGCCCCCAGGCCTTAGTTTGCCTACCCATGCTCCAAAGAATCCTGGGAGCTACGGTTTGCTAAGGGTTCTGAAAGGGGGACTCCTGTTCCCCTCTATAAAGGGCTTATCCACACTTAATCTTTGTTCCGTATTTCTAGGCAGAGGTTTGAGCTTCTCTGCCACTTTCCCTGCAAAAACCTGAATTGCCATTTGCTCCGATTCAGCAGTAGAGATCAGGCTTTCTTAGGGAAAGTGGATGGGGTTAAACAAACCAAAACAAAAAAAATAACACGCTTGGAGACGAACCAGGAAAGTGTGGGTCTGTGCCTAGCAAAATGTGAGACAAAAGGTAAGTGCGGATGAGCCCATAATCTACAATTCTCAGAGATCTTCAGAAAGAGGGTTGGAGCAGGGAGGCTGGTTTCTCAGGGAGCCAAAAGCCACAATCCCAAGTATGTAATGGGAAGCCAAGCGTAATCACAGCCTCCTAGTTTGTTTCACCTTCTTGCCCCAGGGAAAGAGCAAAGTGGGAAGGATCCAGCAGTATGCACTAGCGTGCTGCTTGTGCATAATAAACCGAGGTTATTGTAATGTGTGAACGCAGCCACTGCACTGGGCGTTCCACATAACTCATTTCCGCCCTCTGTCTAGTGACATTGTCTCAAGGAATGAATAAGGAGCAGATCAGAGCCGCACATGAATAAAGTGAGAACTGAGTCTCACAAGTCTCACTCTTGTGCCCCAGCTTTCAGCTTTTTTGGGGGGGGGGAGTCTGAAAAATATTACACAGTACATAAGACCCAAGTGTCAGGGGACAAAAGTCCATTGTTCCTCCTCCTCCAATAATGGGAGCACATTCTGTCTTTGCCCTCAGGCAATGTGTGAGCTTCATTTGACATCGCCCATATAGCCAAACCTGATTGGCTACATGGTGCTGTGACATCATCGCACCTGCAGCGGGATTCCTGATTGTTGTTCTGCGAATGTAGGAACAAGTTCAATAGGAACCAGTTCAATATCCACCTTCCTTTGTTTTTGCAGCCATAGCCCCGCTCATAAGTATTACCTGACCACGGACCCCATTTCCGGATCCATCTACCTCTCCGACACCAACAGCCGCCGTGTCTTTAGAATCAAGTCGATCACCGTGGTGAAAGACGTTGTGAAGAACTCGGAGGTGGTGGCCGGAACAGGAGACCAGTGTCTTCCCTTTGATGACACCCGCTGCGGAGACGGGGGGAAAGCGACTGAGGCTACACTCACAAACCCTAGAGGTAAGAGAGCAGCTGTTCCTTAGGAGAATGCGGTGGCTTGGAAGTGGGCAGGTTGGGTTGACCTGGGAGGTTCAGGTTGTTTTACTTTTTTAAAAAATGGGGTGACCCAATGCCTTTGATCTTTGGCTGGCAGCACTGCGGATGTAATTTTAGTTGGTGTATGTCAAGGGCTCGGCCAAGCAGAGTTTGTTGACTTTCAAATTATCTCGTCACTACCTGTAAAACAGTTGCTGCAAAAGTCCTCATCCCAGCCTTCCAGGAAGTGGGCAATATTTTTAGGCAGGGCAACCTTGACAGGTGGGAGGGGCAGCCCGACCTGCCAATCACATGACATCATCACGATGTCAGAAGACTGGCGGGTGGGGTGTCCTGCCTACCAGTCAGAATCCCTTGCGCCGTAGTTCTGAAGTGCCGGACAGCCATGCATTGATGCCAGACAAATAGAAGCAAACAAAGAACTCAGGCCATACCATTCAATAATGAGAATAATTCCTATTTACAAACCAACAGTGAACATAGAAAACAAGATAACATTTGTTGTCATTGTTTAGTGGTTTAGTCGTGTCCGACTCTTCTTGACCCCGTGGACCAGAGCACGCCAGGCACACCTATCCTTCACTGCCTCTCGCAGTTTGGCCAAACTCATGTTAGTAGCTTCGAGAACACTGTCCAACCATCTCATCCTCTGTCATCCCCTTCTCCTTGTGCCCTCAATCTTTCCCAACATCAGGGTCTTTTCTAGGGAGTCTTCTCTTCTCATGAGGTGGCCAAAGTACTGGAGCCTCAACTTCAGGATCTGTCCTTCTAATGAGCACTCAGGGCTGATTTCTTTAAGAATGGATAGGTTTGATCTTCTTGCAGTCCATGGGACTCTCAAGAGTCTCCTCCAGCACCATAACCATACAACCATACAATTTTACAAGATAACATACAACCATACAATTTATGTGACGATGCAATTTTCAAGAGTATATGTCCCACCAAGAGGACAAACTTTATCTTTAAATAGTTTTCGCAAACTGAAGATTTTCCAGTGTAATGTCTCAGTTCAATAATATCTAATTAAATAGTTTAGGTTCCAGTTCCATTAGAGCAGCGTTTCCCAACCGGTGTGCCGCGGCACACTGGTGTGCCGCGAGACACCGGCTGATGTGCCGCGGAAAAAGGGACCTGCAGCCCAGGGCTGCACAGGACCGTGGCGGCGGCGCTGCTGGAGCCCAGCGGCGAAGCGGAAGCCAGGGCGGCGCTGCTCCCTTGGCTGCTGCAGCAGCAGCAACAACAACAGAAGCCTCGCGCGAGAATCCCGACCTGGTGCCCCAGCTGATGGGCGGGAGAAAGGACGCCGCGCTACAGCTGATCCCAGAGGTAACTCTGGGTCAGGAGACCCGGCGCAGCCGGGTGGGGGAGGAGCGGTATGCCGCGAGATTTTTTTAATGAAACAAGTGTGCCGTTGCCTAGATTAGGTTGGGAAACACTGCATTAGAGAGTCTTTTGATGCAAAGTATTAATGCAACATTTGATGTAGAAGTCTTTTAAAGCAAGGTAGGGTCCACAATAATCCAAAGCCAGGACAGGGCCCTGTTTCGGTGTCTTTAACCTTCATCAGCTAAAAAGATTAATCAAGATATAATAACTGGAAGAAACATACATACACTAGACACACAAATAAAAGTTATAAAGTAACAAAGTAACATAGTTTCTCAACCAAGTTTAAAAAGGTCGACGTGTACCCAATTGTTCCCTGTGTGTCTTTGAAATTGGAAGTGTATGTGTGTGTCTTATAAGAGTTCTTATAGAGAGCCAGTGTGGTGTAGTGGTTAAGAGCGGTGGACTCGTAATCTGGTGAACCGGGTTCGCGTCCCCGCTCCTCCACATGCAGCTGCTGGGTGACCTTGGGCTAGTCCCACTTCTCTGAAGTCTCTCAGCCCCACTCACCTCACAGAGTGTTTGTTGGGGAGGAAGGGAAAGGAGAATGTGAGCCGCTTTGAGACTCCTTTGGGTAGTGATAAAGCGGGATATCAAATCCAAACTCTTCTTCTCTTCTTCTTCTTCTCTTTAAAGGTTAGGTGTGGTTCCTTAGAATTTCTTAAAGGGATAAAGTTCCATTTCCCAGAGGACAGAAGCAAATCAATTTATAGTAATGTATTATAAGAAAGACTTGTAATCCTGAAAACTGTTCAAACCAATGGGAGCCATTGTTTTAAGTAAATGAATGAACCGAGCTTCCTGCTGCAGTAGTAGTTCATTAATATCTCTTCGATGGAATTGATCTATTCTAGGTTTCCAAATAATAAAAAATAGAAAGTCGTCTTCATTATGTTTTTGTTGTACATAGTGTTCCACCAAAGGGACTTCTAGGATTTTATTACAGATCCGAGAACGGTGTTCTATTTGTGTGTATACT
Source organism: Darevskia nairensis (assembly GCA_034642065.1). NCBI lineage: Eukaryota > Metazoa > Chordata > Lepidosauria > Squamata > Lacertidae > Darevskia > Darevskia nairensis. The sequence continues at coordinate 508,567 of JAWWNI010000020.1, read as the reverse complement.
AACAAGTACTCCAATTTACTTCATGCATTGATGCCAAACACATATTCGGAACAAGCATGCATTTGTGTGCGTTTTTTTCTAAATTCCTCAGCCGTGTGTGTGTGTGTATGTGTGTGTGTGTATAGTGAACTTTCTGCACAGTTATCCAAGCTGGGTTTGTTTCCTCTTTTCAGGCATCACCGTGGACAAATTTGGGTTCATCTATTTTGTGGATGGCACCATGATCCGCCGCATCGATCAGAATGGGATCATCTCAACGGTGCTCGGTTCCAATGACCTAACCTCCGCCCGGCCTCTAAGCTGTGACTCAGTCATGGATATCTCCCAGGTATTTAAGGCCCCTTCATTCCTTCTCCACTGTCAAAACTGTGCGTCATCTGCCACGGCAGAGCTTCTCCATCTCTTGTCTGGCAAGCCAATTACCTTTTCCTCCTCCAGGCACCTTTTCCTTATAGGCTGCGCTGCCTGCCCGCGTTCTATCACAGCGCCTCCTTGCTCGGAAGTTGGAATGTTTGTGCATATTCTATTGTCACCGTTTAGTAATAGAGGCAATGTACAGAGCGTGATGAAAACAACAACTAAAAAGCAATTCAGAACTCCAAAAAAAAAAACCCCACAAAACCCCAACAGAATATACATTTAAAAAAATAATAATAATACATAAAATAAGACATCCCCTGAAAATAAGCCATACTGTGTTTTTTTGAGGGGGGGAGAAATATAAGACGGTGTCTTATTTTAGGAGAAACACGGTACATCGCAATGCAACCCAAATTCAAAATGGCTTCAGGTCTGCTGTTACATATACACCTCATTTGCTCATCGGAAGTACTTTTTCTTTCCGTTTGTGTCGGAGACTTCATAAATTGGACACACCGCATTTTGGAGTGGGACTGGTTCAAATTAATATCTCAGAAACAGTGGTTGAAGTCTGCTCTGCCCAAATTATCAACAGCAGGAAAAGGAAGAATCTTGAATTGCTTCAGATTGCAAATGGCTTTCATGCTGGGCTTTTTCAGTCCAGCTGCTCAGTTTTTATTTTTATTTTTTTTATATAGGAAAAAAAATCTATTTTGACACCTGCATTTCGTAGCACAAGGTAGGCAATCTGATGCTGCTCAGGGCTCGGTTTTCAGGTGCACTGTCCGTCCCGATAATCAGCACCAGGCTGGAGCCATAACCTCTAAATCTGCCAGGGGTTGCACGCCTCAAATAATTATTATTACGGCTTGGGGGATGAAACTTTGTTCTGCGGAACCACAGTTCCTAGCTGGAAAGCTTGAGCACTGTAAGTTAGGCACAATGGAAGTCAATGGGGTTTTCTTTTCTTTTCTTTCCGTAACCACCCATGTAATTTCCAGGCGTCCACCTGGCGCCTGTTCCTTCGCTTCTTTCTCCCCCTAATTTGAAAAGATTGCTCCCGCTCCACTGTGGCAGCTACCCCACCGTTAGCCATTTACGAGCGGGATAAAAATTACAGCCCTACAAAAGTCACCTGCCTGGTGGACCAGAGGTAAAGTTCGATTGTTAAAAAATAAATAAATAAAATAAATCTGTCTTGGCGAACATTGTGGCTTCCCTTCTGCAAGCAGGGGCTTAATATAAACTTAGGCCTATGATTTCCTCCACCACCTCTCCACTCAAACTAGATTTTTTTCTTTAAGGCCTCTTTAAAAGCACCACCAAACTACAGCTTGTTTAGTTATCTGCTGAGGCTTCGGAATGACTGCCTCTAGACCAGGGGTAGGCAACCTAAGCCCCGTGGGCCGGATGCGGCCCAATCGCCTTCTCAATCCGGCCCACGGACGGTCCGGGAATCAGCATGTTTTTACATGAGTAGAATGTGTCCTTTTATTTAAAATGCATCTCTGGGTTATTTGTGGGGTACAGGAATTTGTTCATTTCCCCTGTTATAAGCAAATTTTTACATGAAAAGGCTGAAAGTTGGGTCCGGTTTTCCCAAGGGGGAGTCCGGAGTTTTCTCCCTGGGAAGAGCTGGAATTTTAGAGCTTTTCCCTTAGTGCCACAGACAGAGACCACACCGGAGTTATCAAAAGCAAGGTGGAGCTTCCCATTTATTGAATCTGTTGCAGCAGAGGTTCCCCACCACGTAGCAGGTACGATGAGGAGAACCCAGAACAATGGTGTGCCAGACCCTATATAGACTTTTGAAATTCCCCCCCCTTACGCTCAAGACCACCCCTATACATCATACATACATCACAAAAAGGGGTGTAACCCAGGACCACCCCTCCGATACATCCCAGCTACATCATAGAAAAGGGCGGTCTCCAGCAGAAATCTGAGTGCGCCTGTTTACCTCCTGTCTGCCACTTCATATGATAATGTCTTATCTGATTGCCTTTCCTGGGCAGTCTGGCCATTCCTTTGAGATGGTGATTACTTAATTTCTGAGACAATGGAAAGGTTCTCTCACCCCTCCCCCTTCCTCCTTGCAGAGAAACACCTGGTCAGTTTTGAGAGTCAAAATGGAGTCAGGAGTCAAAATGGTGGGAGGCCTGTCTTTCTGTGCTGTTTTCAGACATTCTGGGTGGTAGAAAATGGTCATGTCATTTCAGTCACCCCTCTCTGTTCATGTATCAAATAGTGTACTGGAGTGCTTTGAAAGGAAGCTCTCCCCCCCCCCCCGAAATTCTTATAACACCCCCCTAAAATATAGTCCGGCCCACCACATGGTCTGAGGGGCGGTGGACCGGCCCATGGCTGAAAAAGGTTGCTGACCCCTGCTCTAGACCTCCTCGCACCAGCCTTCCCTGGAGGAAGCAGCTGGAGAAGGTGCACACGGGATGTAACACAATCATAGCTCTGATGTGGCCTTTCTGGCACTATTTGCATTGTGTTGTGGACTTCCTCTTGTCTAAAGCATCAAGCTTTACCTGGGGCTGAAGTATCAAAAGGTGCATTTTCACCAGTACCTCTGTTTTGGATAGCAGTTTTCCAGCAAAGCCTTAAATTATTACTGATTTAATTATACCTGTGCCATTATTTTTCAAGATAAAAAAAAATGAAGAGAGCCAGTGTGGTGTAGTGGTTAAGAGCGGTAGAATCTGGTGAACCGGGTTCGCATCTCCGCTCCTCCACATGCAGCTGCTGGGTGACCTTGGGCTAGTCACACTTCTCTGAAGTCTCTCAGCCCCACTCACCTCACAGAGTGTCTGTTGTGGGGGAGGAAGGGAAAGGAGAATGTGAGCCGCTTTGAGACTCCTTCGGGTAAAGCAGGATATCAAATCCAAACTCGTATTCTTTTTCTTCTTCTAACTTGCCCATTGATCCTTTCTTCTTTCCCCACAGTAGCCAGCTTTGGGGGAATCCCACAGCAGGAGTGCCAACTTGGCCCCACAACTGTGGGTACCCAGGGCTATGGGTGCCATGCAGCATGCACCGAAATTTGTGGGTTCCTGGCCCCCTTCATGGGGGAGTCTGTGGGTGCTCAGGCACCCAGGGCTCCAAGGAGTTGGCACCTATGTCCCAAGCTATGGCGGCAACAGACTCCTCTGTTTGCTTGCCGCCTGGCAGATGGTGTTATTTAGAGATATACCAGTACTCTCTTGGGATGTGGGTTTGGCTAACATGGCTAAATAGCTGTTTGGCTAACATGGCGAAATAGCTGTTGATAGACCAATCCTCCTCCGTGAATTTGTCCAGCCCCCTTCTTAAATCCATCTAAGCCAGCAGCCATTTGTCTGAACATACACAGCGTTGTATGCAATTCCCCCTAATGTAATTCACTTTTGTATGTTATCTATATATGCATGCTAACGGGCTAATGGATTGAGGTTGAATCCTGACAAGACAGAAGTACTGCTTTGGGGAAACAGGGGGCAGGCAGGTGTGGGGTACTCCCTGGTCCTGAATGGGGTAACTGTGCCCCTGAAGGACCAGGTGCGCAGCCTGGGAGTCATTTTGGACTCACAACTGCCCATGGAGGCGCAGGTTAATTCTGTGTCCAGGGCGGCTGTCTACCAGCTCCATCTGGTGCGCAGGCTGAGACCCTCCCTGCCCGCAGACTGTCTCGCCAGAGTGATGCATGCTCTGGTTATCTCCCTCTTGGACTACTGCAATGCGCTCTACGTGGGGCTACCTTTGAAGGTGACCTGGAAACTACAACTAATCCAGAATGCGGCAGCTAGACTGGTGACTGGGAGCGGCCGCCGAGAGCACATAACACTGGTCTTGAAAGACCTACATTGGCTCCCAGTATGTTTCCAAGCACAATTCAAAGTGTTCGTGCTGACCTTTAAAGCCCTAAACGGCCTCGGCCCAGTATACCTGAAGGAGCGTCTCCACCCCATCGTTCTGCCCGGACACTGAGGTCCAGCTCCTTGGGCCTTCTGGCAGTTCCCCCACTGTGAGAAGTGAAGCTACAGGGAACCAGGCAGAGGGCCTTCTCGGTAGTGGCACCCGCCCTGTGGAACGCCCTCCCACCAGATGTCAAAGAGAAAAACAAGTACCAGACTTTTAGAAGACATCTGAAGGCAGCCCTGTATCAGGGGTTAATGTTTGACATTTTATTACTTTTTATATTTTTCTGGAAGCCGCCAAGAGTGGCTAGGGAAACCCAGTCAGATGGGTGGTGGTATTATTATTATTATTATTATTATTATTATTATTATTATCCCAACTGAACTTTAGGAAGCTTTACGGTCCATCATATTTCCCCAGTTCCTAAGCTTTCCCCAACTCCACCTCATCGTTGGATGTGTTTTGAAAAATGCATACAGTATGTCTTCTCTATTTAGTCCTTGCAAAAGCTTTTAGAAAGCAGCCATCTGGAGCCCAGGCTCCCATTCTTCCTTCTTTCAAATGCGAGGGACCCGTTTTCGAGTCGCCCGCTTGCCAAAGACAGATGCTGACGAGAGGTCTCTTTAAAACCACTCCGGTTCGGGAACTCTCCCTTCTTTCATCCGATAAAGCCGCTCTCGAGGTCTCTTCAGTCAGAGCCCCTCAGGCAGTGAGGGACCAGCAGCCATAAAATATTTAGCCGTCGTTGTTGACAAGGAATTGGTTTTAAGAAAGGGAGGGGGCTGGAATTCCCTCGTCGTTTCCGAATAAACTTACATTCTTGATGCTAACTCAAGGTTGCAAGCGTAGTAGCAGGCGCGCAGAAGGCTGTCGGCAAGGCAGAGAGGCATGCATTATTGAAGGGGAAACCACAAGCTGTCATGTTTTACTACAGGAAGGGTTAAGGAGGGCCAGGAGCCAAAGGGGGGGGGGGAGACCAGACGCAGCTTTGTCGGTGGCCTAGTTCCCACCGAGGCAGTAAACCTACGTTGTTGAGCAGTACCATTTCAGAGTATAGGTAGGACTGATCTCTCGTCTACCTGAAGGGATGGTGGTCTCCATCTCTCTCTCTCTCTCTCTCAATGGCTCTGTCACTACCAAAGAAATATAATAAACGAATCGGAAGAGAACCTACTCAAGTGACGCTGACACAAAAACCCAACACGTACACTAAGTAAAAGAATATGTCTCTCCCCACCCCTCTTCCTCCCCAACCTTATACTGCATACAACAGTAATGTCTAGGGTTGCCATATTTTGAAGAGCAGAAAAGAGGACGATGTGACTTCGCCACCAGTTGTTGTAGTGTGGATTAATGATTTCAGCAAGTGATTTCAGCTCTCTGACATAGCAGGCAGGAGACAGCTTCTTCATGTAACAACTCTTTATTCAGGCAAACAAGACTGGGGGAACTGAGGGTAGGGAAGCTACATTTATAGGGACAGAGGACTGGCTAGGAAAAGATACATTTTGGAGGGAACAATCTCAAGCAATCACACAACTGCTATTTGGTGGGAACTAATAAGACAGAGGATCTAAATGCAGCAACTTGAATGCACCAATAGTAACTGTTCCTTCTGGGACAGGAAGGCAGTTACTTTACCCTAATGTGATTACAGACAATAGTAATACAGATATGATAACACTTTGAATCAATACACAACAGTGACAATTCTCTATCGGGTGGCGCTATGGTCTAAACCACACAGCCTAGGGCTTGCCGATCAGAAGGTCGGTGGTTCGAATCCCCACCACGGGGTGAGCTCCCGTTGTTCGGTCCCTGCTTCTGCCCACCTAGCAGTTCAAAAGCACGTCAAAGTGCAAGTAGATAAATAGGTACCGGAGTTTCCGTGCGCTGCTCTTGTTCGCCAGAAGCGGCTTAGTCATGCTGGCCACATGACCCGGAAGCTGTACGCCGGCTCCCTTGGCCTATAGAGTGAGATGAGCGCTGCAACCCCAGAGTCGTCTGTGACTGGACCTAATGGTCAGGGGCAGGGGCGTAGCAATGGGGGCGGGGGGCGGGCCGCCCCGGGTTCCACCCCAGAGGGGGGTGACACTTTAAAAAAAAATAAATTTTTAAAAAAACTTTTTAAAGATTTTAACTTCATTGAAAAAAGAGATAATAGACACACACACACAGCCCCCACACCTCACAAAGTGGCACCATCAGAGGGGGGTGACATTTTTAATTTTTTTAAATTTTTATCATTTTTTTATTATTATTTTTTATTTTAACTTTATTGAAAAAAAAGAGATAATAGACACACACACACACACACACACAACCCCCACACCTCACAAAGTGGCACCATCAGAGGGGGGGACACTTTTTAATTTTTTTTAAATTTTTTAAATTTTTATTTTATTTTAACATTATTGGGGGGTAAAGAGATAATAGACACACACACAAAAAAACCCCACACCTCAGAAAGTGGCACCATCAGAGGGGGGTGACACTTTTTATTTTTTATTTTTTATTTTTTTACATTATTATTATTATTATTATTATTATTAATTTTTTAATTTTAACTTTATTGAAGAAAAAGAGATAATAGACACACACACAAAACCCCCACACCTCGCAAAGTGGCACCATCAGAGGGGGGTGACACTTTTTATTTTTTAAAAAATTAAAGTGGGGGGGGGGGTGACAAAAAAAATTCCGCCCCGGGTACCACCTGGGCTTGCTACGCCTCTGGTCAGGGGTACTTTTACCTTTACCTTTTACTTTTACCTTTACCTATTATATGTAGAAGCTGTGGTATATTGCTGAGGGGGGCAGGAGAAGAGAAGAGGAAAGCAAGTCTTCAACCACCAGTTATGTCTCATCCAGAAAGTATAGCCAGAGACATTGTGGCAAATTTTTAAAAAATCCACCCGGACAGAAATTTTACCCCTGGGAAAGAGGATGTGTCCTGGGGGGGGGGGGGGAGAGGACATTAGCCATCTATTAAGGTTAGGCTGGGCCTGGACATCCAGCATTCTGCAGCGTGTTAAGCTAGATGGTCCATAAAGCTGCCTCCGATTTAGCAATGCTGCGTCCGAAAGCTCAAGAAGAACAAAACTTTCAAAGAAACCCCCTCAGGAAAAAAAAAACTTTGCACCTAGAAGACAAGATGCCAGGTCAAAGGCTTCCAACTTAGTTCTCTCCATGATATACCGGTTTACTATCTGCAGAATATTTGATGTTGCTTATTTTATTTTTATTTCTTTTCAAATATTGCTTTGCCGCCTTGCAGGGGGCATCTTGCCTCCAAGGCAGCAGCACCCTTAGGTAAATGAAACGGAGAAAATACCGTATTTTTCGCTCCATAAGACGCACTTTTTTCCTGCTGAAAAGTAAGGGGAAATGTCTGTGCGTCTAATGGAGCGAATGCATGGTCCCTGGAGCCAAATTGCCTAGGGGCCAAAAGCAGATTGTGCTCTTCTTTTTACAAAGAGAGAAGAGGGTGTTGAAAGGAAGCTGCTGAACAGCTGTTTAGCAAGCGATCGGGGAGAGAGATAAGGCTCCCTTTCCAGCCCCGCCCCCTTGCCCAGGCCTCCGTTGTTGAATGCAGAGGGAGGATGTTTGTTTCCCCAGCGACATGTGACTGGCTGATTAGATTATCTGTCTGGAAACTGTAGAAATGGCTCCCTTTCCTGTAGGACTAGAAGCTGCAAACTGTGAGTTGAACCCCATAAAAATAGGGCTTTTCCCTTTGCAAAAGAAGCTGCACCACTTTGAGCTGATCCTCAAAAAAGCAGGGCTTTCCCCTTTTCCTCCTCTAAAAACTAGGTGCGTCTTATGTTCAGGTGCGTCTTATGGAGCGAAAAATACGGTAAAAAACATTTCATTCAGGTGAAACTAGAACGCTCTAAAACAGCAGCCTGGAGACATTTCACAGCCCAGCACAAACAATTTAAACAATTAAGGAGTGTGGGGGGGGAAGGCATTTTAAACCAGCAGCAGCAATTTAATAAACCATTAAATAATCAGAAGCTCGCCAGCTTGAAATTAATGGGTTTTCAAAAGCCTGTTTAAAAACCAATACAGATGTCCAAATGTATATACTTGGGGGGGGGGAGGTCTCCCCACTGTATCTGGTGCATGCCAGTCTAATTATAGAGAAGAGCATTCGTTTCCATGCGCCCCCATTGGCATTCTGAAGGGGAGCAGCCCAGACATATATTCACAATGAGAACTAGGCCCATGACGGTGGCTTTTGCTTAAGATGGACAGGTGAAAAACCTTGCAGTAACTTCTGTGGTGTTTTCTTTTCTCTTTGGGGCCTACACAAGCTGGTAAGCTGCTGCCGTTCAGGGCCAGAAGATAAGGAGATGTCACCTAATTAGGGCTGGGCTGGAGGGACGGATTCAGCTTGCTTCGCATTTAAAGGCGGATCTTATCCAATTTGCATTTTCTAAAACATGTAGCGAACTAAAGCATTAGGGCTGAGCCAGAACAGCCATCTTTAATTTGTTTGTGGCCGTGTTTCTTGTCCGTTCTTCTCTTCGACCACGATGGGGGGGGGGGGCTGCATTTAAATCAATATCTGCTTTTTGCTCTGGACATTCAGCCACTCTCATGGTGAGGATACCTGGATCCTGAGCTGAAATGACATCTCGGCATAGTCCAGCACGTTGATTTAAATAAAAGAACTGAATGAAACTCTTCGCATCTCCGATCTCACCGAGCAGTTAGCCCAGCGAGCTGTTGACGGCACCCTCGTGACAGATATATGATACAATAACAATCCATTTATTCTTACATAACCCACATATGTAGGGACCCAGGTGGCACTGTGGGTTAAACCACAGAGCCTAGGGCTTGCCGATCAGAAGGTCGGTGGTTCAAATCCCCGCGACGGGGTGAGCTCCCGTTGCTCGGTCCCAGCTCCTGCCAACCTAGCAGTTCGAAAGCACGTCAAAGTGCAAGTAGATAAATAGGTACCACTCCGGTGGGAAGGTAAACTGTGTTTCCGTGCGCTGCTCTGGTTTGCCAGAAACGGCTTAGTCATGCTGTCACATGACCTGGAAGCTGTACGCCGGCTCTCGGCCAATAAAGCGAGATGAGCGCCGCAACCCCAGAGTTGGACGCTACTGGACCTAATGGTCAGGGGTCCCTTTACCTTTGAACCCACATATAAACCGAGACACTATTATTGTAATGTTAACACTAATGGTGGTGGTCATAAAAACCGTTTCTGCTTCTTTCTGTTCTGTTAGGTCCGCCTGGAGTGGCCTACGGACCTGGCGGTCAACCCAATGGACAATTCTCTGTACGTCCTCGACAACAACGTCGTGCTGCAGATCTCCGAAAACCACCAAGTGCGAATCCTGGCAGGGAGGCCGATGCATTGCCAGGTTCCGGGCATCGACCACTTCCTTCTCAGTAAGGTGGCCATCCATGCTACCTTGGAATCTGCCACAGCTCTGGCCGTCTCTCACAGCGGCGTTCTGTACATAACGGAGATGGACGAGAAGAAGATCAACCGCATCAGGCAGGTCACCACCAACGGGGAAATCTCTCTGGTGGCCGGCGCCCCGAGCGGCTGCGACTGCAAAAACGACGTCAGCTGCGATTGCTTTTCCGGCGACGACGGCTACGCAAAGGATGCCAAGCTCAACGCCCCTTCCTCCCTCGCGGTGTGCGCGGACGGAGAGCTGTACGTGGCCGACCTCGGGAACATCCGGATCCGTTTCATCCGGAAGAACAAGCCGTTCCTCAACACGCAGAACTTGTACGAGTTGTCCTCGCCCATCGACCAAGAGCTCTACTTGTTCGACACCAGCGGCAAACACCTTTTCACCCAGAGCCTCCCCACCGGAGACTACCTCTACAACTTCACCTACACAGGAGATGGGGACATCACCCTGATCACCGACAACAATGGGAACCTGGTCAACATCCGGAGGGATTCCACTGGGATGCCTCTCTGGCTGGTGGTGCCGGACGGGCAGGTCTACTGGCTGACCATTGGCACCAACAGCGCCCTGAAGAGCGTGACCGCCCAGGGTCACGAGGTGGCCATGATGACCTACCACGGCATTTCTGGCCTCCTTGCCACCAAGAGCAATGAAAACGGGTGGACGACGTTTTATGAGTGAGTATTTTGTTGGGTGTAACAGAATTCCAGATCACGTTAAGAATATCACCATCATTTATTGCACCAACCAAAGCCCATGGCATCATCCAACATTGGCTACGCGTACAATAAAGCCACAGCCAACATTAAAGAGATAGGTAGAGCCTCTCTGAATCAGACCAAAGGCCTGTGTAGTCCAGTGGCCAAGCAGATACTCTTGAGAAACCCACAGAACACTATGAACGTAATAGGCCTCTCCCATTGTGCCCTCCCACAACAGTAAACCGTGGCACACTGTCTTTTTGGGACATGAAAGTTCCAGATAGCTACCAAAGCTTTAATAATAATGATGACGATGATGATGATGATGAATTTCACTTATAAAAAGATAGAGTAAGAAAAAAGAGAAAAAAGTGAGTGAGAATGAAAAAAAGAAAAAATACTGCTACATTAATTACATCAATTAACTACATTAATTAAATACTGCTACATTAATTACATTAATTTAATTAATACATTAATACAATTAATGTATTAATTAAATACATTAATATACAGATGTGCACATTCTTATTATCCTAATACACATATACAGTCATACCTTGGCAGCCGAATGCCTTGTCTCCCAAACAAATCAGCTCCCCAACGATCGAAACCCGGAAGTGAATTTTCCAGTTTTCAAACGATTTCCGGAAGCTGGACATCCGGTGCGGCTTCCGATTGGCTGCAGGACGCTCCTGCAGCCAATCAGAAGCTGCGCTTTGGTTTTCAAATGGTTCTGGGAGTTTGAACAGACTCCCGGAATGCATTCAGTTCGATAACCAAGGTATGACTGTAATTGTCAGTAGCCTGATATATTATCAAATATCATTGTATTCATCCAAAGAAAGTCTGCTCAGGTGGCTTATCAAAGCTAATGGCTGCTGTTAGACCACCTCTCCATCCTTGGTGAATTTGCCCTCTAATCCCCTTCTGAAGCCATCAAGTCCAGTGACCGTCACCATATCTTCCAGCAGCGAATTCCACAAACAAATTATGGAATTAATTTTGCCCCCTGGAACTTATTTCAGGGCGTGGAATTCTCCCCTTGCTGAAACCATGCGCACGGCACACAGGCACCACCTTCTCTGGAGGATCAAGGGGGGCCCAACTTCGCTCAGGGTGCCCTCTGAACATTGGGGGCCCAGCCCCCTTAAAAAAAATATTGGGGGTGTGTGCCACATTGCCTCAGAGCCCAGAAGCCAGCGCCTTGGTACAGCACAATCTGAGGCCTAACGGAAGCCCCAGCGCAAGCCTGAGAGGTTTGGAACACAGAAAAGATATGTTAAGGGAAGCTTTTAACATTTGATGGATTATTGCATTTTAATATTTTGTTGGAAGCAGCCCAGAGTGGCTGGGGAAACCCAGCCAGATGGGCGGGGGTATAAATAATAAATTATTATTATTATTATTATTATTATTATTATTATTATTATTATTATGACAAGGACAGGGGCAGCAGCAAACCCATGTCAAGCTTTCCTAAACTCAACGATGCCTTATGAGGAACGGCTTAGGGAACTGGGTATGTTTAGCCTGGAGAAGAGAAGGTTAAGGGGTGATATGATAGCCATGTTCAAATATATAAAAGGATGTCATATAGAGGAGGGAGAAAGGTTGTTTTCTGCTGCTCCAGAGAAGCGGACACGGAGCAATGGATTCAAACTACAAGAAAGAAGATTCCACCTAAACATTAGGAAGAACTTCCTGACAGTAAGAGCTGTTCGACAGTGGAATTTGCTGCCAAGGAGTGTGGTAGAGTCTCCTTCTTTGGAGGTCTTTAAGCAGAGGCTTGACAGCCATCTGTCAAGAATGCTTTGATGGTGTTCCTGCTTGGCAGGGGGTTGGACTGGATGGCCCTTGTGGTCTCTTCCAACTCTATGTTTCTAGGATTCTATGATTGTAAACTCCCGAAAACCCTAGGCTGATACAACACGCAAGAGGATGTTTGTTTTACTGAAAATTGCATTTTGAACCTCATCCCATTTCCCAAGGCCTGCAGCATTGCTAGTTACTAAAAGTTCAGTTGATATCGGAGGATTTGGCCCCTTTTCCCTTTTCTCCCAAACCCCCCGTGTCTTGGAAAAAAAACAACTGATGCTATTTCTGCTTCCTAGTCACCGAACGTAGCAGTATTTCAAGGTGACTCATTTCCCACCGATTATTTAGCTGCCAAAGGTTGCTGAAAGCAGAGGACTTGGGGGGGGGGGATGGAAGCTTCTGATCAGGCATTTCTGGAATCAACTGCCTCCTTTCCGCGCCAGTAATGTGACAAATGACGGTGTCGGATGTTCACAAGCAAACAATTAGGTCTCATAAGCACCAAATACTGCATTAATTCTGCGCAGTGAACTGCAGCTAAATGCGTTTCCATTTGGGGATGGATGGCCGTGGTTTCCTTTGTCAGCCTCATAATTGCCACCGTGATTGTAAAGGCTGGGGTAGCTCGGTCGGACAGCGGCAGGTTACATTGGGGGGGGGGGGGTTTGATTAATTCATTGCCAGCGCTGGCTGCTCGGAGCCTCCCTGCGTCACGGCATTTGTCCTTAATTCTGGTGCAAGTCGGAGCATTAAATGAACATGAGAACATTAGGGTGTGATGGAGACCAGCCTACCTTCTGAATCCTTTTGACTGGGGAAACAGGGCCCAGCCAGCTCAGCTGTGGAACAAATTGACTTGCGGAGGGTTTGTCTCCTTACAGATACTGAGATACACCTACATTTTCCTAGGCTAACTTTTTCAGGGATGCGGGTGGTGCTGTGGGTTAAACCACAGAGCCTAGGGCTTGCCGATCAGAAGGTCGGCGGTTCGAATCCCCGCGACGGGGTGAGCTCCCGTTGCTCGGTCCCTGCTCCTGCCAACCTAGCAGTTTGAAAGCATGTCAAAGTGCAAGTAGATAAATAGGTACCACTCTGGCAGGAAGGTAAATGGCGTTTCCGTGTGCTGCTCTGGTTCGCCAGAAGCGGCTTAGTCATGCTGGCCACATGACCTGGAAGTTGTACGCCAGCTCCCTCGGCCAGTAAAGCGAGATGAGCGCCACAACCCCAGAGTCAGTCACGACTGGACCTAATGGTCAGGAGTCCCTTTACCTTTACCTTTTTCAAACCGAATCATGTGCCTTCATAGAGGTGGAAATGAGCAGAGATCGCAAGACGGTGACACCATCTGTTTTTACCCAGTTTTCAGAATACAGTCATACCTCGGGTTGTGTTCTCTGCGGGTTGCATTCACTGCGGGTTACGAACGCGCCGAACCCGGAAGTACCGGAACGGGTTACTTCCGGGTTTGGCGCTTTGTGCATGCACAGAGGTGCCGAATCGCAACATGCACATGCGCAGATGCGGCGCTGCAGGTTACGGATGCTGCGGGTTGCGAACGCACCTCCCGCACGGATCCCGTTCGCAACCCGAGCGTCCACTGGATATGTTCTTTGGGTGGGGGTGTTTTCTGTTTGTCTGTTTTGATTTTAACGATGCAGTTGTTGAACGGGTCTTCTGAACGATCTTTTTAGGGGTTTTCTGTAGGCTGCCCCCAACTTGCAGCTTCCCTGGGTTTCCTCTCTTATGAAAGGGCACACAGGAAAAAAGATGTTACAGAAAGGAGAAACTTGGTTTGTTTCTGTTTAGGGGACTCCTGAAGTATGACGAGGGGTGGTTACATAGCTGTCAACCCTCCCTTTTTTTGCGGGAAACTCCCTTATTCCAATGCCGTTTCCCGCTGCTATCCCAGATTGTTGATATCCCTTAAATTTCCTGGATTTCAAAGGAAGCAGCTCCTCTCCCTCCCTGCTGGCCAGGGAGGCTCCTCAGCTGCGTTGCTCGGCTGCCAATAAGGAGTCTGAGACTGACTGGGGGCGGAGCTTGCATGCCTTGTGCAGCCAGACCCTCACGCCCAACCAGACAGACAGCCTGCCTGTCTGTCATCTATGCACTCGCTCTTTTGCTCACCCGTTCGCGCGCAGCCTCTGGAGCACAGGGTGGCGAGGCTACTTGGCGCTATTGCACCACCCTCTCGGCATCCCTTATTTTCAAATCCAAAAGTTGACAGCTATTTGTGGTTAGTATCATCAAGCCTGCAGGATAGCTCAGTCGGTAGAGCACGAGACTCTTAATCTCAGGGTTGTGAGTTCGAGCCCCACGTTGGGCAAAAGGATTCCTACGTTGTAGGGTCGGTCTCTCTCTCTCTCTCTCTCTCTCTCCCTCTCTCTTCCTCCTCCTCCTCCTCCTCCTCCTCCTCTGTTTGCTACTCATGCATCTCCTTCCTTTCCAGGTACGACAGTTTTGGCCGCCTCACCAACATCACTTTCCCTACTGGTCAGGTCAGCAGTTTCCGCAGTGACACGGACAGCTCAGTGCATGTCCAGGTTGAGACCTCCAGCAAGGATGACGTCACCATAACAACCAACCTCTCAGCCTCAGGTGCCTTCTACACCCTCTTGCAAGGTGAGCTTCAGATCTGCTGAACGGGCTTTGTCCGTGGGTTTTTAGGTTTGGTAAATGTCCCAAGCCAGGTTTCAGCAATAAAGTGTACTATTATCAACGCTATGGTACACCTGCATCTGCACAACCGGACACCTTCATCTGCCCCAGCTGCAACAAAACATGTCTCTCCTTCATCAGCCGCTACAGCCACAGCAGGTGCTGTAACTCTCCAATGGTTTGACTTCACCCCTGAAGCTGCACTCCTCCATAGTTTCTGCAGACCTTCCAAGTATCCCTATTTTCCGGGGACAGGCCTGGATTTACAGAAGCCGTCCTGGTTTCTGATTTGATCCCGGAATGTCCCTCTATTCCTTAGGATGTCCCTATTTCCATCAGAGAAATATTGGAGGGTATGGAGATATGCAACCCCCAAGCCAAGGGGATAAGTAACTATACAGCCTTTAGAAGACATCTGAAGGCAGCCCTGTATAGGGAAGTTTTTTGTGTTCAATGTTTTATTGTGTTTTTATATATGTTGGAAGCCACACAGAGTGGCTTGGGCAACCCAGTCAGATGGGCGGGGTATAAATATTAGTTGTTATTATTATTATTATTATTATTATTATTATTATTGAATAAAAAGGTACCCTGTTTCCCCTTTTTTAATACGTAGTCATAAAGTAAGCCATGGCAGGGTTTTTTTTACCTTTGTGAGAAGTAAGACGTACCCCAAAAGTAAGCCGTGGTGCCGCCACAGGGGGAGGCTGTACCATACCATACTGACATAATAAAAATAAGACATCCCCCCGAAAATAAGCCACCCTGTGTTTTTTTGAGGGGGGAAAATTATAAGACGGTGTCTTAAAAAGGGGGAAAGACGGTAAAGGACCCCTGACAGCTAAGTCCAGTCGCAGACGACTCTGGGGTTGTGGCGCTCATCTCACTTTACCGGCTGAGGGAGCCGGCGTTTATTCACAGACTGTTTTTGCGGGTCATGTGTCCAGCATGACTAAGCCGCTTTTGGCGTACTGGAACACTGAAACCAGAGCAGGGCACAGAAATGCCGTTTACCTTCCCACCACAGCTGTACCTATTTATCTGCTTGCACTTTGACGTGCTTTCAAACTGCTAGGTTGGCAGGAGCCGGGACCAAGCAATGGGAGCTCACCCCGTCGCGGGGATTCGAACCGCCGACCTTCTGATCGGCAAGCCCTAGAGCAGTGATGGCTAACCTTGGCACTCCAGATGTTTTGGGACTACAACTCCCATTATTCCCGACCACTGGTCCTGTTAGCTAGGGATGATGGGAGTTGTAGTTCCAAAACATTTGGAGTGCCAAGGTTAGCCACCACTGCCCTAGAGTCTCAGTGGTTTAGACCACAGCGCCACCCGCGTCCCTTATTATTGAATAGGACATCTCTATTTTCATTGGAGAGATGTTGGAGGGTATGAGACAGACAGATGCCAGTCATTATAAACCAAAAGCAACAGTTGCAACCAAAAAAACAACCAAGGAAAGTGTAAAAACAGTTCCACATATAAAACATTTGAAAAGAATTCCATATACAAAAGCAATTAGAAGTAGATCGAGCAAAGTTCAGGCTGGGATACAGAGTGCCTCTTGTTGGAAGAGGGGAGGTCTCAATTGGCACTGAAAAGACAACAAAGACAGCTCCTCTTCAATATGTAAGGTAAAGGTAAAGGGACCTCTGACCATTAGGTCCAGTCGTGTCCGACTCTGGGGTTGCGGCGCTCATCTCGCTTTATTGGCCGAGGGGAGCCAGCGTACAGCTTCCAGGTCATGTGGCCAGCATGACTAAGCCGCTTCTGGCGAACCAGAGCAGCGCACGGAAACGCCGTTTACCTTCCCACCGGAGCGGTTCCTATTTATCTACTTGCACTTTGACGTGCTTTTGAACTGCTAGGTGGGCAGGAGCTGGGACCGAGCAACGGGAGCTCACCCCATCGCAGGGATTCGAACCACCGACCTTCTGATCAGCAAGCCCTAGGCTCAGTGGTTTAACCCACAACGTCACCTGGGTCCCTTTCTTCAATATGTAATGAGAGGGAATTCCAAGGGGGAAGCTGCCACAGACCTCCTGATAAGATGGTATCAGCAGGAGCCCTTTTGTGCAGAGTGCAGTGGTCAATTGGGCAAGCGAGCCAGACTGTGCCCACCCGCAATTCTACTTGCCAGATTTCAAGCAGCTACGAGCACCAAAAGCATGGGTAGGCAAACTAAGGCCCGGGGGCCGGATGCAGCCCAATCGCCTTCTAAATCCATCCTGCGGACGGTCCAGGAATCAGTGTGTTTTTACATGAGTAGAATGTGTCCTTTCATTTAAAATGCATCTCTGGGTTATTTGTGGGACATAGGAATTCGTTCATATATTTTCTTCAAAATATAGTCCGGCCCCCAACAAGGTCTGAGGGACGGTGGACCGGCCCCCTGCTGGAAAAGTTTGCTGACCCTTGACCAAAAGGAACGCGAACCGAATCTGCAAAAGGAAAAGGGAAAATTAAACTGTATGCAATTTTCTAGGGTGTGCCGGTGGATAATGGGGAAGCCCCCACCACCACCACCTCTTTCCACCTCCTCCATCCTAAAACTATGAGCTTGCTTCAAGGTCTGGTATGAATCCCTTTTCGGGGGGCCGGGGTGAGCGTTAATGTAAAGCCGAAACTATTTCTGTAACTTCCCAGAGTCTCGGAGATAAGTCAGGCCATTAACACAAATACGTTCAGATAACGAACCGGGATCTCGCTCTATTGGCAAGGGCTGGGAAGGGCTGAGCGGCACGGACTGGATTATGCAGCAGGAAACAGACCTCATCATGGTAATCCCAGCACCATGAGACCCCCATATCCTGGCGCCTTCTAATGCTTTCCTTTGCTGATTGGCGCACACTCGCACCTAATTAAGAGGCAGAGCCCTTGCCAGGCCTGTCGTGGTACTGCAGCTGTTTTCTGTTGGGGGTTCAGCCTGCTTCCTTGCTTGCATGCTCTTCTCACAAGACAAAAGTCTTCCAGCGTCCTTGCTGCTGTTATCATAGCATAGAGATCATCGTCGGGAACAGGGAATGGGGTTAGGACAACTTCATGCAAAACGAACAGCCCAGCTCTGCACCAAAGAAAACCACATTAAATTTATATTCTCGTTTATTCTGTGCATAATACAGTGGTTTGTTGTTGTTCAGTCGTTCAGTCGTGTCCGACTCTTCGTGACCCCATGGAGCAGAGCACGCCAGGCACGCCTATCCTTCACTGCCTCTCGCAGTTTGGCCAAACTCATGTTAGTAGCTTTGAGAACACTGTCCAACCATCTCATCCTCTGCCGTCCCCTTCTCCTTGTGCCCTCAATCTTTCCCAACATCAGGGTCTTTTCTAGGGAGTCTTCTCTTCTCATGAGGTGGCCAAAGTACTGGAGCCTTAACGTCAGGATCTGTCCTTCTAGTGAGCACTCAGGGCTGATTTCTTTAAGAATGGATAGGTTTGATCTTCTTGCAGTCCATGGGACTCTCAAGAGTCTCCTCCAGCACCATAATTCAAAAGCATCAATTCTTCGGCGATCAGCCTAATACAGTGGTACCTTGGTTTAAGAACAGTCCTGTTTAAGAACGATTCAGTTTGCAAACTCCGCAAAACCAGAAATAGTGTTCCTGTTTGAGAACTTTACCGTGGTCTAAGAACGGAATTGATGCTTTTGAATTATGGTGCTGGAGGAGACTCTTGAGAGTCCCATGGACTGCAAGAAGATCAAACCGATCCATTCTGAAGGCAATCAGCCCTGAGTGCTCACTGGAAGGACAGATCCTGAAGCTGAGGCTCCAAGACTTTGGCCACCTCATGAGAAGAGAAGACTCCCTGGAAAAGACCCTGATGTTGGGAAAGATGGAGGGCACAAGGAGAAGGGGACGATAGAGGACGAGATGGTTGGACAGTGTTCTCGAAGCCACCAACATGAGTCTGACCAAACTGCGGGAGGCAGTGGAAGACAGGAGTGCCTGGCGTGCTCTGCTCCATGGGGTCACGAAGACTAAACAACAACAAAGAACGGAATCTGAATGGTGGAAGGGCACCGGAGGCAGGAGGCCTCATTAGGGAAAGCGTGCCTCGGTTTAAGAACGGACTTCCGGAACGGATTAAGTTCGTAAACCGAGGTACCACTGTAATTGGATTTTTGCTAGGGCTGTGATCCAGATAGAAGAGAAACGCTTGACCCTCCAGATCTTGCTGGAACTTCCCATCCCATCAGCCCCAGCCAGCAGGGCCCAGGGGGTCAGGGTTGGTGGGAGTTGGGAGTCCAGGAGCAACAATCTGAAAGTGACCACACTGATTATGCCTGGCAAAGGAGATGGAAATGTTACCTGCCCTTTCCGGATTATATTACAGCCCCATAGGTTTCCCTGTCATGTAGACAAATCAAGCCCATTTCTAATTGGACCAGCTGGATTTTAGAAGCGTTCAGATGTCTGGCAAACGCTGGGAAGGGAATTTAGCGCCTCCTCATGAGTCTAATTAAGCCACAGTAGCTGCTGCTCGGGGCTCTTCGGGGAATTAATTGATTTAGTGAGATTTATGCATCTGGGGGTGAGGGTCTAATAATTGTCTTGTGGTCAAGCATCTCCGTGTTCGGCAGCTCAGCACAGCTATAAAGGTACATCATTCTAAATCAGCACCAGGTCCAGGACTGGAGAGCGCTGGGTGGGTTGGGCAACTGGGCAAGGCAAACCCTGTAGTTTCACCTGGAAAATCACAAATGCCATGCAATGTAAAAATAAAATAAAATAAAATGTAAAAGCGATGTATATCAGGGCAAAAAAAAATCTTAATTACACATAAACGCATGTGAACTGGCAGTGAACTGCAATTAATCCAGAATGCGGCAGCTAGACTGGTGACTGGGAGTGGCCGCCGGGACCACATAACACCAGTCCTGAGAGATCTACATTGGCTCCCAGTACGATTCCGAGCACAATTCAAAGTGTTGGTGCTGACCTTTAAAGCCCTAAACGGCCTCGGTCCTGTATACCTGAAGGAGCGTCTCCACCCCCCATCGTTCAGCCCGGACACTGAGATCCAGCACCGAGGGCCTTCTGGCGGTTCCCTCACTGCGAGAAGCAAAGCTACAGGGAACCAGGCAGAGGGCCTTCTCGGTAGTGGAGCCTGCCCTGTGGAACACCCTCCCATCAGAGGTTAAAGGGATCAACAACTACATGACATTTAGAAAATATCTGAAGGCAGCCCTGTTTAGGGAAGTTTTTAATCTGTGATGTGTTAATGTATTTTAATATCTGTTGGAGGCCGCCCAGAGTGGCTGGGGAGACCCGGCCAGATGGGCGGGGTACAAATAATAATAATATAAAAAAAAAATTTGTACCCCGCCCATCTGGCTGGGCAGCCTCCAACAGATATTAAAATACATTAAAATATCACAGGTTAAAAACTTCCCTAAACAGGGCTGCCTTCAGGTATTTTCTGAATGTAGGATAGTTGTTTATCCCTTTAACCTCTGCTGGGAGGGTGTTCCACAGGGCGGGCCTTATTATTATTATTATTATTATTATTATTATTATTATTATTATTACATGACTTCAGCAGCTGAGTTTCAGTCCTCTGGATCACTCTCTCTCCCCCACCCCATCCTCTTTCTTACAGATCAGGTGCGAAACAGCTATTACATCGGTGCAGATGGCTCGCTGCGGCTCATCCTGGCTAACGGCATGGAGGTGGCCCTGCAGACTGAGCCTCATCTTCTGGCCGGCACAGTTAACCCTACGGTGGGGAAGAGGAATGTCACCCTCCCCATTGACAACGGTCTCAACCTGGTTGAGTGGAGGCAGCGCAAAGAGCAGGCCAGGGGTCAGATCACCGTCTTCGGGCGCAGGCTGAGGGTGAGTGGGAAAAGGTTAAGTCCCCAACGTCACCTTTACCACCATGCGGAATAAGGAACTGGTATTGGTGACGGTGTCGATCCTTATTTATTTGTTGCGTTTCCATCCCAACAAGTTCAAGGTGGCATCCCTACATGCTGTAGTTCTCCCTCTCCCCTTTTAGTCCCCACACAACAACCCTGTAAGGTAGGTTAGGTTGAGAGACAGTGTGTATAAGCTAAAAAAGCTATAGCTTAGGGCCCCACTCGCTTGGAGGCCCCCAAAAAATTAAAAGGAAAAAAAACTGGATGTACATTTCCAAAATATAAGATATAAAACAAATAAAATAAAACCTACATACAGCAACAGTGTTTTGTGTTGTGTAGGCTCCTATGATGTAAGTCATGGGCCCCGCCTGCTAGCCTGAAGGAGCGTCTCCACCCCCATCGTTCTGCCCGGACACTGAGGTCCAGTGCCGAGGGCCTTCTGGCGGTTCCCTCACTGCGAGAAGCCAAGTTACAGGGAACCAGGCAGAGGGCCTTCTCGGTGGTGGCACCCGCCCTGTGGAACGCCCTCCCACCAGATTTAAAAGAGAAAAACAACTACCAGACTTTTAGAAGACATCTGAAGGCAGCCCTGTTTAGGGGAGCTTTTAATGTTTAATCGACTATTGTATTTTAATATTCTGTTGGAAGCTGCCCAGAGTGCCTTGGAGACCCAGCCAGATGGGCGGGGTATAAATAAATTATTATTATTATTATTATTATTATTATTATTATTATTATTAGCCTGCTCCCTAAAATATCACTGGTTTGCTCATTTCTATATCGATTACTTTGATAAAATGCATATTTTGTTATGTGCAAATGACCTATTAGGTCCATAAATTACCATATAGCATATATTCAACACAAAAAAAAGCGACCATTTGTTGTTGACAAAGGACAGCTGGACATATAAAGGGCCCCATTACCTTAGGGCCTCATCAAACCTAAATCCGGCCCTGGACTGGCCCAAGGTCACCCAGTGAGCTCCATGGGTCAAGTGGGGATATGAACTTGGTCTCTCCCAACTCCTAGGCGGACTGCCTTAACTCCACACCATAGGAGCCAATTCCCTGGGTTGAGGTCCCTTCAACCCCCCCCCCCATAAAATATTGGAGGGGACCGGGGCCCCCCAAAGGTGCTGCGCATTGCCATTCAAATGGTGTGCATGTGCCGTGTCATGTGATCGATTATGCAGAGCGGGTCTTACCTGGAAACCACCTCACTCCCAATATTGTATTCAGGTTGCTCCACACTGATTCTTCACACCCATACCTTGAGGTGCGTCCACACTTTTTGACATCTGAGCTGCAAGGGACCATAAGCCAGTCCACATAACCACTGGGGAATGCCAAGATCTGTCATGTCTGTGGATTGGGGAGTAATCTTGTATTAGCTTACCTGGGTACCATTTGCCCTAGAAATACCGGTACAATACTGAGCATCCTTCCTATATAACACAATATATTTTTTGTCCAAATAGGGTTTCTTACTTGGGCAGACTGTATCAAATCAAATCAAAGTTTATTTTGTTAGCCATTTGGCCATAGCACAAGTAATAAGTCCCGGCAGTAGCCTGCCATTCTTATACATTTGCAAACATCAGGTATAAAATCATAGTAAATAAAACAGGTATGATAAAAACAATAACAATTATGTAAACTATTGGAAAGTTTACAAGTCCAGGGCTAAAGGAGGTTAACCCATCGAGGTGGCCCTGAGTTTCAGGGCCTGCAGGATATAGATGGCCACGCCACGAGTGACTATGGGATTGGCATCCACCAATAGATATTTCAAGTGGTCATCTTCCATGGCAATGGTTGGAGGAATTAATAGCAGGAGCCTCGATCTTATTGAGTCATAGAGAGGGCAGTGGAAGAAAAAGTGGGTAAAGTCCTCTATCTTTCCCCTGTTGCACGGACAAAGGCGGAGGTCGAGAGGGGTGTTGGAGAATATGCCCTGTAGGAATGCTGTGGGAATGGAGTGAAAGCGGGCAAGTGTGAAGGCTCTTCTTTGCATAGGGTTCGTCAAGTCACTCAGGTAGTGAGCCAGGGCTCTCACTGCCTTCACGCGGGGAAACCACGTGGATAGGATGGCCGAGTTGGATAGCGCAGACTGTATCATTAGGACCAGGAGAACCCTTGGAGTCACACAACAAAAGGAGACACACACACACAGAGAGAGAGAGAGAGAGAGAGTTTGCATCTTGTGCCTTGTTCACGGACGCCATCCTCCTGGTTTTCCTAACCCACTGATCAGTGTCTGCATCCTCTTCCAGCACCTCTCAGGCCAACACCTTTCAATGGCCCTCTAGCTGTTGTAACATTATAGACCTCTAATTGGTCCTGTGGCTATTACAGACTGATCGCCCCTGCTCTTCAGCCGCGTTAAAAATCCATAGCCAGCATTCACTCGCCGGACCCCCTTGGATCGAAAACACTTGCTATGCCACACCGCTCCGGATAATGCCACAACCTTCGCACAAATGCAAACAACTTCCGCAAATAGCGGTACAAAAACGGCCCGCCGCTTAGGTTGCGCAGGGGGTGTCTTCGCAGTCTGATACATTCGCTTTGGTTATTTAACCTGGGACGTGCTTAAAACGGGAGGTCTGTCTTTGGGATTCTGGTGGGGAGACAGCAAAGGTGGTTGTCACAATGACAGATTGCACCATAGCTCCCAGCTGCACTATGGAGATTACCTTGCCAACTGTTAAGCTGCGGCTTGGCTAAGTAGTGTCCTAACCTTGCCCCTGCAACCTTTCACATGGTGTACAGTCACGCTGCAGACAGCTTGCTAGTTGCTACACTCCACTTATTTGGTGCTGAAATATCCACAGCGGTCATACGATTTTGCCTTGCAGTTGTGACTCATTATGCCTGGGATATAAGCTCTTATTACAAGGGGCCATTTGTTTATCAAACCTATATCCTTCCCTTCCTTCCAAGGTAGCCCAGGCTAGCAAACATGTAAGCGACGCAACAGTAAAATAAAATCTCGGGGAAATTACCGCATTTTTCGCTCCATAAGACGCACTTTTTTCCTCCTAAAAAGTAAGGGGAAATGTCTGTGCATCTTATGGAGCGAATGTGTGGTCCCTGGAGCTGAACTGCCCAGGGGCAAAAGCAGATTGTGCTTTTTTAAAAAAAGAGAGAGAAGGGGGTGTTGAAAGGAAGCCCACTGAGCAGCTGTTCAGCAAACGATCGGGGAGAGAGATAGGGGAGAGAGATTCCCGCCCCGCCCCCTTGCAGAGGGAGGCTGTTTCCCCAGCGACATGTGACTGGCTGATTAGATTATCTGTCTGGAAACTGTAGAAATGGCTTCCTGAAGCTGCAGAACTGTGAGTTAAACCCCATAAAACAGGGTTTTTTCCCTTTGCAAAGTAAGCTCAACAACTTTGAGCTGATCCTCAAAAATGGGGCTTTTCTCCTTTGCAAAAGAAGCTGCAGAAATTTGAGCTGATCCTCCTTTTCCCCTCTAAAAACTACGTGCGTCCTATGGTCAGGTGCGCCTTATAGAGTGAAAAATACTGTAAAAGCAATCACACGCTCCCTTATAATTGCAAGATTACTAGCAACGGTATATTTCAGCCATCAAATGCCTAGCTGAACGTAGCAGGGTAGAATTCTATCCCAAGCCCACATCCCTAGCATGTTCTCACTCCTATCCCAGCGACGTCTCCCCTGGCTTGGTCTTGTCCACAGAATGGACAAGGATCCCCAAGGATGTGCTCTACGAGCTTCAGGTCCATAGGCAGGCCAAGTCGGCATCACAAAGATGTCTGCAAACAGTTCTGTTGACTGCCAAACGTCTTTGGGGCCAAACCACATTTGCACTGAGAGATTTGTGATTGATTCCTTCCTTCCTTCCTTCCTTCCTTCCTTCCTTCCTTCCTTCCTTCCTTCCTTCATTCATTTATACTTAATATACCTGAGCTGGTGGATCTCCAAAAAGTGGGTTGTTGTTGTTTTTAACAGAAACGCAGTTATGGATGAGTTGTTTATTTTAATAAAGAAGTGTTTGAGGACAGAGGATGAGGTTCTTAATCTCAGGCTTCAAGCCCTACATTGGGCAAAATGATTCCTTCATTGCAGGGGATTAGATTATCATTAGATTATCCTTATGGTCCCTTCCAACTCTATAAGTCTATGATATGAGAGTGGGGTTAACCACTGAGTTCAGTGGTGCTTACTCCCAGGTAATTGTGTATAGCAGCCTTTCCCAAATTTAACACACACACACCCCGGTGTTTTGGACTACCACTCCCATCATGCCAATACAGACTATTGTCATGAATAATGGGAGTTATAGTTCAAAACATCTGAAAGGCTTCAACTTGAGTAAGGCTGCTGTATAGGATTGCGGCCTTAATTCGTCTATTCAGCAACTGAGCTGCGTGTGAAGATTCATTTTATTGTCCTTCCTGTTCTCTTGCTGCGGGTGGCCAGCAACTAAATTTTACTCAGGAGCAGAACCATTGAAATTAGTGGACATGACTAAGATAAGATAAGATAATTTATTGTCATTGCACAAGTACAAGCACAACGCTATACAAGTGCAACGAAATTGCATGCCCCCCCCCGTAAAAACAGAAAGAAAGAAAAAACAAAACAAAAAGCAGCACAAAACACACACACACCAAATAAAGCCACACATACACACACACACACACACACACCCATGACTAAGTTAGGTCCATTCATTTCAGTAGGTGTTCTTTGCTTAAAACTTGATTCGAACAGCATCCAGGGTCTTGGAACTTGTCAGAGACCCCATAGGTAAAGGTAAAGGGACCCCTGACCATTAGGTCCAGTCGTGTCCGACTCTGGGGTTGCGGCGCTCATCTCGCTTTATTGGCCGAGAGCCGGCCTACAGCTTCCGGGTCATGTGGCCAGCATGACTAAGCTGCTTCTGGTGAACCAGAGCAGCGCACGGAAACGCCGTTTACCTTCCCGCCAGAGCGGTTCCTATTTATCTACTTGCCTTTTTGCATGCTTTCGAACTGCTAGGTGGGCAGGAGCTGGGACTGAGCAACGGGAGCTCACCCCGTCACAGGGATTCGAACCACCGAGCTTCTGATCAGCAAGCCCTAGGCTCTGTGGTTTAACCCACAGCGCCACCTGGGTCCCTTGAGTTGCTTGCAAAAAAAGAAACTCAAACCCAGAAATTGTTCCCCTGCAGAAGACTTGGTTGCTTTGCACAGCAGTTCACCCTCCAGCTTTCTGTTCAGTTCTGATGCTTAATTCTTCCCCTTTATCTGCTGCAGGTTCATAACAGGAACTTGCTGTCATTGGACTTTGACCGCGTGACGAGGACAGAGAAGATCTACGACGACCACCGCAAGTTCACCCTGAGGATCCTTTACGACCAGGCCGGCCGGCCCACGCTTTGGTCTCCTAGCAGCAGGTTGAACGGGGTCAACGTAACTTACTCCACTGGAGGACATATTGCTGGGATCCAAAGGGGAACCATGTCGGAAAGGATGGAATATGACCAGTCCGGCAGGATTACATCCAGAATCTTTGCCGATGGCAAATCTTGGAGCTACACGTACTTGGAGAAGGTGAGGGCCGCCTGTAAAAAGATGCTGCTAAACTTGGAGCCTGCACAGAGTCATAGAATCGTAGAATTGGAAGGGACCCCAAGAGTCATCTAGTCCAACCCCCTGCAATGCAGGAATCTCAGCTAAAGCAGCTTTGAACACCACATCCCTTGATTTATGTTTTCTCCTAGTCCTCGTTTTTACTCCCATTAATAATTCTAACAGCTCATGTACGTGACCCTGAAATTCAGTCTTAAGGAGCGTAGTTTTGGGGATTCTGGAGGTGGTCACAACAGCACCACTCCCATAGCCAAGAAGACACCAGCCCGCTCTGTCGACAAGTAAATCCACATTATTCTTAATTTTGAGCATAGCAGTTCCCTCTTCTCGCAGAATTCTGGGCTGTTTAGCATTCAGCGGTGGAGTTTAACAGGGGATTTTGGTTGTTTCAGAAACTGGATCTATCAACAATAGAGTCTTGTGGCTCCTTAAGGACTGAAAAATTAATTATGGCATAAGTTTTCGTGGACTAGAGCCCACTTTGTCAGATGATAGTGGACTCCAGTCCATGAATGCTTATGCCATAATTAATTTGTTGCTATGGTATCCAGCTAATCCAAGGATTTACAGTTGTGCAACAGAATTTTCCCTGTCTCTCCTTGCCCCCACCCCGTGCACCCCCTGGAGCAGATTTGGGCAAGGAACCGAGTGCGCACAGAGAGAAGAGAATGGGGGTAAAAGCTCCATTACGCAGCAGTAAATCATTGCACTAATGAATTACTTCATCCTACATTGGATAACAGCCATTGTTCTTTAAGGTACCACAAGGCACGCTTCTGGTTTTGCTGACCAACACAGCTAAACTGGAGCTATCTATTGCTCCTCTGTCAGGGCTGGAGTCAGATGCAGGTCACCACAAAGAAGCAGAGCCAGCTGTCCATCTGGGCGGGGTATAAATAATAAATTATTATTATTATTATTATTATTATTATTATTATTATTATTATTATTTATTCAAGGAAACAGCATACAACCTTCCCAGTAGGTCTTACCCACATAGAGCAGTTGCCAGGACTGCAGGCTTTTGCCTTCCACCCCTCCTAAGGCTCCTCCTTTCCCAGATGTTTCCCAAGCAGTCTCAAATGGTGTCTGCACACCTCTGGCCTCTGTTCCGCTCTCCTCATTATCCTGCGCATTCTTGGAGACCAGGGTGAGGACAGCTTGTTGCAGCCAGAGAGGGAGACTCCCAGGATTCTTGAGCAGTCCCTTGGCCCCGCCCCCTTCCTCTGCTTCAGCCTCAGAGTCTGAACTGCTCCCTGTCACAGGTTCCTCCTGCTCACTAAACCCTGTTGTCTGTTCGGTATCCAGCACCTCTTCCCAATCTTCCCCCTCTGGAACTCTCCTCAACACCCACCACCAATCCCCAGGCTCTGAGCTCTCCTTCTCTAGGGTTCTCCTTAGGGGTTCCCCAGCTGGCTCCTCCCATCACTCCTCGTCGTCCAGCCTGTCCCTGACATCCACCGAAATTTTTATTACAGGGGCACCAGGAGGAAGTAAGATATCAGTACCACAGACCAGGAGACTGCAAGGCATTTTCTGATGTTTGTCTTCAAGTGTACTTCCTCTGCCCTGATTACAGAAATTTCAGGGGGAAAGGGGCACTGTTTCTAAAAGAGGCAGAATTGCAAATAATAATTAAAATTAAAATAATGGACCAGATCCAACTCACGAATCCTGCTAGCAGAATTCTACACAGGGGCACACACCCAAAAAAAAATTAGTACACATGGGGAGTGGGGGGGGGATCATTCCGTCTGGCAAGCTGAAATGCTTGAGCTGATGGAGTAATTGTTATAGCGCTACACTGAATACCCCCCCCCCAGTGCCCTAAAGAATTTCCTTGCTTGAGAAAGTTCAGATTTCCAACGGCTATAAAAAGAAGGATAATAACTGCTTTCTCTCCTGGTTACAGTCCATGGTGCTGCTTCTCCACAGCCAGCGGCAGTACATTTTCGAGTTTGATAAGAACGACCGCTTGTCATCGGTGACCATGCCCAACGTAGCCCGGCAGACATTTGAAACAATCCGTTCCATCGGCTACTACCGGAACATCTACAGGCCCCCCGAGGGAAACGCCTCGGTCGTTCAGGACTTCAACGAAGAGCGGCAGCTTCTCCACACCTATCATTTGGGGACGGGGAGGCGGGTCATCTACAAGTACGGCAAGCTGTCCAAGCTGGCCGAAATGCTGTACGACACCACCAAGATCAGTTTCACTTATGACGAAACCGCCGGCATGCTGAAGACCATAAACCTGCAAAACGAAGGGTTCACCTGCACCATCCGGTACCGGCAGATCGGGCCGCTCATCGACCGGCAGATCTTCCGCTTCACGGAGGAAGGCATGGTGAACGCCCGCTTCGATTACAACTATGACAACAGCTTCCGGGTGACCAGCATGCAAGCGGTGATCAATGAGACGCCGTTGCCCATCGACCTCTACCGGTACGACGACGTGTCGGGCAAGACGGAGCAGTTCGGCAAGTTCGGGGTCATCTACTACGACATCAACCAGATCATCACCACCGCTGTCATGACGCACACGAAACACTTTGACGCTTACGGCAGGATGAAGGAAGTGCAGTACGAGATATTCAGGTCCCTTATGTACTGGATGACGGTGCAGTACGACAACATGGGGAGGGTGGTGAAGAAGGAGCTGAAGGTCGGTCCGTACGCAAACACGACGAGGTATTCTTACGAGTACGATGCCGACGGGCAGCTACAGACCGTGTCGATCAACGAGAAGCCGCTCTGGCGGTACAGCTATGACCTCAACGGGAATCTCCATTTGCTGAGTCCCGGCAACAGCGCCCGCCTCACACCTCTGAGGTACGACCTCCGGGACAGGATCACGAGGCTGGGGGACGTGCAATATAAGATGGACGAAGACGGCTTCTTGAGACAAAGAGGGAATGATGTTTTTGAGTACAACTCCGCAGGGCTGCTCATCAAGGCGTACAACAAAGCCAGTGGCTGGAGCGTGAAGTACCGCTATGACGGACTTGGCAGGAGGGTCTCCAGCAAAACGGCCCACGGCCACCACCTGCAGTTCTTCTACGCGGATCTCACCAACCCCACCAAAGTCACCCACCTGTACAACCACTCCAGCTCTGAGATAACGTCCCTCTATTACGACCTGCAGGGCCACCTCTTTGCCATGGAGCTCAGCAGCGGGGATGAGTTCTACATCGCTTGCGACAACATCGGGACTCCTCTGGCCGTCTTCAGCGGGACAGGCCTCATGATCAAGCAGATCCTGTACACGGCTTATGGGGAGATCTACATCGACACCAACCCAAACTTCCAGATCATCATCGGCTACCATGGAGGCCTCTACGACCCCCTCACCAAACTGATACACATGGGGAAGAGAGACTATGATGTGCTCGCCGGCCGGTGGACCAGCCCAGACCACGACATTTGGAAACGTCTCAGCAGCAGCAATATAATGCCTTTCAGTCTCTACATGTTCAAGAATAACAATCCTATCAGTAACTCTCAGGATATCAAGTGCTATATGACAGGTAAGGTTCCTTTTTGGCTAGCCTCGAGTCTACCAGTCAGCTCAGTTGCACCGTACATGACTATGTGTCTCTTTAAAACAATGCCAGTTTTAAAATCTGCACCCAGGTATTTTCAGTTTCTCTCAAATTATTTTTTCCTTCATTGGGAAGAGCAGCTAATATATGGTTCTATACTTTGGAGTTAAAAGCTGAATCTCTCACCATACTTGTTTTGTTTCAACTGTTGCATGGTAAAGGTAAAGGGACCCCTGACCTTTAGGTCCAGTCGCGGACGACTCTGGGGTTGCGGCGCTCATCTCGCTTTACTGGCCGAGGGAGCCGGCGTTTGTCTGCAGACAGCTTCTGGTTCATGTGGCCAGCATGACTAAGCCGAAAAGAAGCAATGTTTCTTTAGATTGCTAAGGAAGAGTATCTGAAGCAAATAATAATAATAATAATAATAATAATAATAATAATTTTATTTATATGCCGCCCATCTGACCAGGTTGTCCCAGGCACTCTGGGCGGCTCCCAACAAAATATTAAAAACACAATAAAGCATTGAACATTAAAAACTTCCCTATAACAAGGTACATTGATTCATGCTGAGGTTTTTATTCTCTCAGGTCAGTTAGCTAGGTGGAAACCTTCGATTTATACACTCGGCAAACTTGTGCAAACTGGTTTATAGCAGAAAACGCTGTAAAGGACTACAAATCTCTGTCGCACCCAAACACATTCAGGGTGTAAGGACTGAGGAGGGGGAGGGGGAATCAAAGGTGTAGCACTAAGTGGAGTACATGCATAGGGAACAAGGTCCACTCATGAAACAGGACTTCCCTCCAATCTCTCCTCTCCTGTGCCCCCTAAACCTGATCTGGGGCTTCTCCCAGCCCCCCAGAGCTGATTTAGGGGGTGCACAGGGCACACAGAGGGAGGAGATGGGGGCAGTCCCATTGCACAAGCAGACCTCCTTTCCAAAAACAAAGTAGAACTGACTTAGGTGAGTTGGAAGTGGACAGACGCTGGTCGAGCCGCCTGTGCATCATAAACAACTTAATAATTTTAGCAAGCTGGCTTTGGGCCAGTGTAGCTCAGAATCATCTATACTTTTATTATTATTATTAAGGATTTTCTTGATTTACAAAGGTATATGCATTGTCTCTTTCTTGTTCTTTTCATGTAACATTTTTATACAGCAGTTTCGTTTGTTGAGACATTAGGGAGAGAAGGGGGAGAGGTGTGGGTAGGATGGGGAGATGGGTAGGATGGGGTGGCGGTATTTCTATTTTACTTAATATATGCAGGGTTAGGTGTCAGCGTCTTTTGTGCAGGTTCTCTGTTGTTTGCTTGTGCTCTTTTAGTGGTGAGAGAGGTCAGGGTTGGCGTAGGGTGTGATTGTTCATTTGTGGTAGAATCATCTATACTTGACTGCAGCTCTCTCAACTTTCAGGCAGGGGTTTGACAGGGGTTAACTTGGGAACAGCCCTACCCATGGCGTAAGGGAAATGCCCACAAGCCCCACTGGAGCAAAATTATGAGTCCTCACCTCAAAGGGGGCACACGGATGATGAATGCAGGGTCCGGGTTCAAGTGGAAAGAGGTGGTCCTTCCTTGAGGTGTTGGGGTGCTGAACCACATACAGCTTTATAGTTCAAAACAAGCACCTCAATGCGAGCCCGGAAGCTCATTGGAGGCCAGCGCAGTTGTGCCCAAACCGGTGTTATATGTTGAGACCGTATTGTGTTGTTCGACAATCTGGCTGCCAATTTTTGCACCAGCCGCAGTTTCTGAGCATAGCTGTCAACGCTTCCTTTTTTTGCAGGAAACTCCCTTATTCCAATGCCATTTCCCGCTGCTATCCCGGATTGTTGATATCCCTTAAATTTCCCGGATTTCAAAGGAAGCAGCTCCTCTCCCTCCCTGCCGGCCAGGGAGGCTCCTCAGCTGCGTTGCTCGGCTGCCAATAAGGAGTCTGAGACTGGGGGCGGAGCTTGCATGCCTTGTGCAGCCAGACCCTCACCCCCAACCAGACAGACAGCCTGCCTGCCATCTATGCGCTCGCTCTTTCACTCACCCGTTCGCACACAGCCTCTGGAGCACAGGGTGGCGAGGCTACTTGGTGCCATTGCACCGCCCTCGCGGCATCCCTTATTTTCAAATCCGAAAGTTTGGGAAAATCCCTTATGTTCAAATCCGAAAGTTGACAGCTATGTTTCTGAGCCATCTTCAAAGGCAGCCCCACATATAACTCGCTGCAGTAATCTAACCTAGAGGTTGCCGGAGAGGACACTATAGACACTAGACTTTCTCTGGCTTGGTTGTATCAAAAACCCTCTCTGGTAGTTTAAGCCAACGTGCAAAAAGGGTCCCTCTCCCCCTTTTCAGTCCTGCACATGGAAGGGGGCTGGATCTGGTCTTGAAGGCCAATTTTGGCAAGTGGGCAGGGGTCAAGTGACCCTTGCTTGTCCACACGGGTCTTGCAAAGGATTTTGCAAGGGACTCCTCAATCAGCTGGTTGTTGGGTTTTGCGAAGCCCCGTTGCAGAGCTCTCCGTTTTGCAAGGGGCTCAGTCAGACACGATAATCCCCTTCCTGCAGATTAAAGGATGATTAATGTTCTCCTAATTTCCTATCAGTTGCACAGAGGTATCCTTGTGTGCATCAGCTGGCAGCCCAAATTCAAAATTGCATCTAAATAAACTGCATTAAGGAGGCTCACTCCAGGAGAGCAGCGGCTGAACCCTTTCTAATCATGACCTTTTTATCAAGCCTTTTAAAAATAACAATGCGATTAAGCGTTAATTCAGCCATGAGAAGCGCTACTTAGGGGATGGAGGAAAAACAAGTATCATGTGCCTTAAATATAGGCCAGAGCAGAGAGATGGCAGCCTTTGACCAAACTCCCACCAGAGTCGCTGCGGAATTAAATTTGGGGCAAGTAATTTGCGGGTGGGAGCAAGTGTGCATTCGGGGGGGGGGGGAATAGCACAGCCTGGACAGACACAACACACTGATGTAACAGTAGCAGGAATGCGGTGGGGAAGAATTCAGTGGCACAGGAAGATTCCAGCAAGTCTCGAAGGACTTGAAGCAAGGAGAGGGAGAGAGAGAGAGAGAGAGAGAGAGAGAGAGAAAGCCAATGCAATTCTGGGCTGCATCAATAGGAGTATAGCGTCTAGATCAAGGGAAGTAATAGTACCACTGTATTCCGCTCTGGTCAGACCTCACCTGGAATACTGTGTCCAGTTCTGGGCACCACAGTTCAAGAAGGATACTGACAAGCTGGAACGTGTCCAGAGGAGGGCAACCAAAATGGTCAAAGGCCTGGAAACGATGCCTTATGAGGAACGGCTTAGGGAGTTGGGTATGTTTAGCCTGGAGAAGAGAAGGTTAAGGGGTGATATGATAGCCATGTTCAAATATATAAAAGGATGTCATATAGAGGAGGGAGAAAGGTTGTTTTCTGCTGCTCCAGAGAAACGGACACGGAGCAATGGATTCAAACTACAAGAAAGAAGATTCCACCTAAACATTAGGAAGAACTTCCTGACAGTAAGAGCTGTTCGACAGTGGAATTTGCTGCCAAGGAGTGTGGTGGAGTCTCCTTCTTTGGAGGTCTTAGGGGGTTGGACTGGATGGCCCTTGTGGTCTCTTCCAATTCTATGATTCTATGAAATGGCCTGCCAAATAAAGAGGGGTGGGGTGGGGAAAGGCAGCAAGTTTGGGGAGTTGGTTTGAAAGCAAAAGACACGGAGACAGGAATGGCAGAGTATATATGAGGGGGGCAGGCCGTAGCTCAAGTGGTAGAGCACATGCTTTGCATCGGAGGATCACAGGTTCAGCCCCTGGGATTGCTAGTTAAAGGATCTCAGACAGAACAGGTGAGAAAGCTCCCTGCAGGAGGCCTTGGGTGGTTGTTGCCAGTCTGAGTGGAAGGCATGGTGCTTAAGATGCGCCAAGGCAACTTAGACCAGTGTTTTTCAACCACTGTTCCGTGGCACACTAGTGTGCCGCGAGATGTTGCCTGGTGTGCCGTGGGGAAAATTGAAAAATTCGAAAGATTTTTTTTAAAAAATGTCAAATTTTCGCCCACTAGGCGGGCGCCGGACTGTGTCCTGGGTATGGGTGGGGTGGGGTTTTTGACCCCACCCTCGGCCAGCAGGGGCGCTGATTGGCGCTCCTCAGGGGGATACCCTCCACTTTTCTGATGTCCGGGCTGTGATTGGTCCAGACTCCAGCCTGGAGCTGTTGACGAAGAACTACGTGTGTGTCTTTCTTCGATTCCAGCCAGAATATCAGCTTTGTGTTCAGCCAAACAGGCCCAGGTTGCGCACTGAATAAAGTATTTTATAATTTTTCATATTTCTGTTTACTTACTATTTCATAATAAAGTAATTATAAAATACTTTCTTTGTGTTTATTTGATTCCTATTCAAGAGAATTACTTTATATATAGTCAATATAGGCACATAGTTAAATTTTTTAACAATTTCTAATGGTGGTGTGCCTCGAGATTTTTTTCATGAAACAAGTGTGCCTTTGCCCAAAAAAGGTTGAAAAACACTGACTTAGACTCATAGAGCTGGAAGAGAACCCAGAGGGAGGGTTTGAAATAATAAAAAAGCAACATTGGCTCTTCTCTGTCAGATTTTCAAAGGCACGGAAGGAAGGCTTTTCCCATGGCCAGCAAAGGATCTTCCCTCTACTGAATCTTTAGCAGATAACACGGAGTTCTGAGAATATCGCAAGGAGAAGCAAGCCATCAGCCTGCTTGCATGATGTGTTTCCCGTTTGGCCAACGCATGTAATCAAAAATCTGGAGAAAGTAGAGTTGCCGTGTGGCCACTATAGACATCTTAGGAAATGTGCAGCTTCAGATTCACACACCATTCATTGCATGAATGGACATGAGCAAATATAGCCAATTCCTTCCCCCACACACATACTTTGGGTGGAAGGTCTTTCCAAGTCACCTGACTTTCTTTCCAGGTGCCTACGGGCAATAAAATATAATGAACAAGCTAACCCTTCGCTTTCTCGTTTGTCGCATCCCAGATGTCAACAGCTGGCTGCTCACATTTGGGTTTCAACTGCACAACGTCATCCCTGGATATCCTAAGCCAGACATGGATGCCGTGGAGCCATCCTATGAACTCATCCACACCCAACTGAAGACTCAAGAATGGGACAATAGCAAGGTAATCTACCTCACTGTTCACACATCACATTAAGCCATAGTTTGACTTTCAAAAGACCCCGTTTTACTCCTCCCAAACTCCTGGCTGAGCCATGCGTTGAGCGACAAACCACAAGCCTTGGTTTATCATGATGCTTGGACCCAGGGTCATGGTTTGTTTCCCACAAGCAACCCATAAGAAGTAAGCCAAGATTAAGCCTTGGTTGTTTTGTTTGGAAAGAAGCCAACCACAAGTCTTAACATGACAAGCTAAAAGCTTCTCTGTTGTTACAGCCAATAGAGGGGGAGGTGTGAAGGGGGGATTTCTGAGCATAATCTACCAGCATTCTGCTCATTCACGTTACACTATAGTTAAACGTTAACTATGGTTTAATGTGATGTGTAAACCAAGCCACTGTCTGTTTCTAGAAAGCACCCTATTGGAGTCATTAAATTATTCCACAAACTACCCTCCCGTTCAGTGGGGTAAATAGCCAGCGGACCACTTCTCCAGTATAATGTATTCCGAATTATACATAAACATATCAAATTGTCCAGATATTCTGCCAAATTATAAAATTTTGTACTTCCCATGCTTCGAACTTGGAGGGCTCTGATCAACAGCAAATTTCTGTTGCATTCCATAGTCCTTTCCGATGATTCCCCTAGTTCTTTCTCATATTATCCTTCATTCTTTCTTTCGCAGCCTCTGAGTTGGTCCCACAAGTGAGATAAAACAAACCAAGATATGTTACTGTGTGGATTTGATGTCTATGATTCTCCCATAGATTGCTCCACAGTTAGATTGGTTGGTATTTTGGCTCGCCCCCGACATGTGGAGAAAGTCCGTTCTTCTGACCTCACATTCAAAACATACTGGGTGGGAGCGGTGGTTTAACTTACCCTTCACCAGATCAAAGATCTGCCCTCGTGAGATGTGGCGGCCACGTTTAATAGTCACTTTTGGCAATTGCACGCATGGCTGCTAATGTCCTGACAGATGCTCCTTTCGTACCAAGCAAAACAATTGCTTTTCCCCAGGGTTTAGCTAGGACTCCACGTCACTGTCCCCAGGTTTCCCCTCAGCGCTCCTATCTACTTATTTCCTTTTTCCTTTTAAAAATAATTTTTATTGGTTTTTACAATTTTATAAGCACATAACATATCGGTTAAACTTTCATACTTCCCCCCTCTCACCATGGGAAGCCCAAATCCGCCCCCCCCTCACAGAGGTGTACCCGTTCATTGTACATTTAACCTTACTGTTACTGTTCCATAACATTGCTTAGGCCTGGCCCCACTTTGTAGGCCAGGCATTTCTAATTTCCTCGATTTCATGTTTCAATTGACTTCCTCGCATCCGCCACTGTTGAATTCATAATAAATCCTCTTTGTCAGGTTCATACATCTTCTTTTGATACATTGTCAAGTACATAGGTAAATTTACTTATTAATCCTAGATTCACACCTAAGCATCTAGATACTTCTGCTTTTTCCCTATGTTCTTCCCCTCTTTATTCCCCCCTTCTTCCCCTTGGTCTCAAGAGTGTTTAGCCATATTATCTTCCTTTACTTAATCATTTAGAAATTAATAATCCTTGTTCGTCACTCAAGCCAGTAACCATATCCATTGTCCTTAAAGCCAGAAAGGTAATCCATTTCAGGGGGAAAAAGTCCTTATTCACCCCACACCCTCCCTCTCCGCAATCCAACTCCACAAGTTCTCCTGCCCCAATGGGTCTTGTTCTTCCTTCTCCCCCTGCAGTTCCATCCTCTTCATCTCTCCAGTCTTTTTGCAATCGCCTCCTGCTATTTGCACTACTTTTCTTACTTTTGGGACCTTCCTCTTCTTCCCTTTAGCGAGTTCTCTCCTTTCCATCTGCAATACTTCTGGGGTTTTTTTGTACTGTTTCTCTCTACCTGAACAGTTTGCTGAAAGCTTCTGCATTATCAGAGGTCTGCTAGCTCCATTCAAGTTGCATTTTGCTACTGCTCGTCTTCACTAATTCAGTGGCAAAGGGGTGGGGAATAACATGGTAGTAGAAGATGAAACGGAACAGATAGCAATTTTCAAAGGCAGGGTGCTCTGTCTCTTTGAACTCTGCACCATCTATTTGTGCCCCTTCCTTTTTATTTCCACAGCCCAAGAGTTGTTTTTCTCCCGCGGAAGAAAACACTATTTCCAAATGCATTGCTGTATTATTAAAAGGGTGTATTCAAGGTCGTTAGATCTTAAAATTAAGCAGCTTTTCAAAGGCACAGAGCTTGTTTTGAGATAACAGGGAAGTGGGTTTTTCCCCTTCTTTTTTTCAAATTACGATCACAGCCAGGTTCCTGATAACGTTGTGCAGCACAACCCAGACGCTCTTGCCAACGAATCTGGGAGCAGTACAGGAGTGTCACACTCTCAAGTCTTGGAGAAAACGTGATTTATTCATTTGCACCCAAACCGGCCATGAAACGGGAGATCCTGTTCGCGGTTGTTTTCATTTTCAATTTCCGAGGCACAAAAAGCAATAATAGTGTTATGGGTTTGGGGGATGGGTAGACTTCATGCCTGGGCCCCCTTCTCATTCCTGGATCCAGCCCAGATTCAATCCTTAAAATAGCCAGGCTAGCTTTCCTGGTGAGATGATGCCCTAATTATGGGTCATTAAGGTAACAAAGGAAGTGGCTCAGTGCCAGAGGACAAGTGGGTGGGGCCCCCTCCCTCAACTTGCTAGTGGTTAGAGAGACAAAAGGCAGAGTAGAGAGTTGAGTTATGTGAGCTGGAAGTAAAACAGCAGGTTGGGGAGACAGAAGGACAGAGCCGTGCCTGATTTCTGCTTGAAGCCAAGGCTGCCCTGGACAGCGTAGGGAAGTATTGTTGTTGTTGTTAAGTCATTTAGTCATGTCCGACTCTTCGCGACCCCATGGACCAGAGCACGCCAGGCACTCCTGTCTTCCACTGCCTCCCGCAGTTTGGTCAGACTCATGTTGGTAGCTTTGAGAACACTGTCCAACCATCTCGCCCTCTGTCGTCCCCTTCTCCTTGTGCCCTCCATCTTTCCCAACATCAGGGTCTTTTCCAGGGAGTCTTCTCTTTTCAAGAGGTGGCCAAAGTATTGGAGCCTCAGCTTCAGGGTCTGGCCTTCCAGTGAGCACTCAGGGCTGATTTCCTTCAGAATGGATAGGTTTGATCTTCTTGCAGTCCATGGGACTCTCAAGAGTCTCCTCCAGCACCATAATTCAAAAGCATCAATTCTTCGGCGATCAGCCTTCTTGATGGTCCATCTCTCACTTCCATACATCACTACTGGGAAAACCATAGCTTTAACTATACGGACCTTTGTCGGCAAGGTGATGTCTCTGCTTTTTAAGATGCTGTCTAGGTTTGTCATTGCTTTCCTCCCAAGAAGCAGGCATCTTTTAATTTCGTGACTGCTGTCTCCATCTGAAGTGATCATGGAACCCAAGAAAGTAAAATCTCTCACTGTAGGGAAGTATAGAGGAGTTATTGTAAAAGCTGCCCAGAGGGGCTGGGACAACCCAGTCAGATGGGCAGGGTACAAATAATAAAAATTATTATTATCATCATCATCATCATCAGTATGATACCCTTGGGACTGAGAGTGTGGATAGGTACACTCAAAATACTGCATTTTTATTGGTGAAATTTTGGCAGTAAGTTGGAGACAGACCAAAGGAAATAACTCAACACATTTTTTAAAAATCATTTTAACACTGAATCTACTGAATATTGTGGGGACAGGGTTACTACCTTTTGGAAGCTGCTTTGAGCATTTTCTCTTAAGTGAAAAATTAATAAATTAGCTTGTGGGGTTCATTACCACAAGATGGGGTGACAGGTAGACTGGTGACTGGGATCGGCTGCCGAGACCAAATAACACCGGTCTTGAAAGACCTACATTGGCTCCCAGTACATTTCCAAACACAATTCAAAGTGTTGGGGCTGACCTTGAAAGCCCTAAACGGCCTCGGCCCAGTGGAACACCCTCCCACCAGATGTCAATGGGAAAAACAACTGCCAGACTTTTAGGAGACATCTGAAGGCAGCCCTGTTTAGCTTTTAATATCTGAAGGACTATTGTATTTTAATATTTTGTTGGAAGCCGCCCAGAGTGGCTGGGGAAGCCCGGCCAGATGGCCGGGGTATAAATATTAATTTATTATTATTATTATTATTATTATTATTATTATTAATAATCTGTAGCTAAAACCGGGGAAAGTCCGGAGGTCTATTAACAAGTGTTGCAGCTATTTCACGAAAGCCTGTGCCATAAAGACTAAATGTGTTTGTCTTTAAGGCACCGTAAGCTGCTGTTGTTGTTGCTGCTGCTGCTGCTGCTGTTTACTCAACCTGCACCCCTCTCTTCCCTTTCTTTTTCGCTCAGTCGATCCTGGGAGTTCAGTGCGAGGTGCAGAAGCAGCTGAAGGCTTTCGTCACCCTGGAGCGCTTTGAGCAGATCTACAGCTCCAGCATCGCCGGCTGCCACGAAACCAAGGAGAACCACAACTTTGCCTCGGGGGGCTCCGTCATCGGCAAAGGGGTCAAGTTCGCCATGAAAGACGGCAGGGTGGCCACGGACATCATCAGCACGGCCAACGAAGACGGGCGGAGGGTTGCGGCCATACTCAACAACGCCCACTACCTAGAGGACTTGCACTTCACCGTCGAGGGCGTGGACACCCACTACTTTGTCAAACAAGGGCCGTCGGATGGAGACTTGTCCATCCTGGGCCTCAGCGGCGGCAGGAGGACCCTGGAGAACGGCGTCAATGTCACTGTCTCCCAAATCAACACGGTGCTCAACGGAAGGACTAGACGTTACACGGACATCCAGCTCCAGTACGGAGCACTGTGCCTGAACGCCCGGTACGGGACGACCTTGGACGAGGAAAAGACCCGTGTGCTGGAGCTGGCCAGGCAGCGAGCTGTGGCCCAAGCCTGGGCGCAGGAGCAGCAGAGACTGCGGGACGGGGAGGAGGGGACGCGCTCCTGGACAGAAGGGGAGAAGCAGCAGTTGCTGAGCACAGGGAGGGTTCAGGGCTACGACGGCTACTTTGTGATCTCGGTGGAGCAGTACCCCGAACTCTCGGACAGCGCCAACAACATCCATTTCATGAGACAGAGCGAGATGGGCAGGAGGTGACAGGGAGGGTCGGCGCATTGACTTCTTGCCAAAGACAGCTACTCTTTTGTGGCCGCATACCAGACTGTGTTGTACTGAATCCTCTCTCTCTGTCTCTTTTTTTTTTTTTTAAAGAAACGGTGATGAAAAAGGTTGGGATGGAATGATAATACAGTTGCACTGTAACTCATGCAACATCCTATTGTTTTATTTTTCTCTCTCTCTAAAAAAAATGGCCTTCTCACCCATTACTATTATCATTTCCCTCCATGCACACATGCACACACACACACAAAACACGGACCAGAAGGTATATTTCACCTTTGTGTGAGCACGGTGGAAATCCTGTGTCCTTTCCGTCCGTCCTTCTCCCCTTCCCCTTTGTGCAACGTTCTGAAAAATCGGGGGATCTGTCCATGCGAAACCCGTTCGGTTTCTTCGTGCGGCGAGAAAAGGGTCTCTGCGTAAGTTCCGCGCAAACCTTGTTTGGGTTGAAAAAGAAGAAAAGGCAGAAGAAGAAGAAGAGGGGGGGATGCGAGCTCTCAGTATCCTGCGCTGCACACAGCAAAGCGAAGCAGCAGCAGCAGCAGCTGCCGGAGACTGTTCCGAATCTTCTTTACGTGATAAACGTGAGCCTCCAAATGAGAACTTGCAGGTCATTTTCACACTTCACACTCGTTTCTGGGCCATCCTGCAGCTCAGAAGTAGCCGGGCAAGGCGAAATAGCTGCGTCTTATAGACTTGCGAGATGAGTCTTTTCCCTTCCCGAGACGGAATAATCTTTTTTTATTTTTTTTAAATGAGTCTTTTTTACTACGATAGGCTATTTTGTTCACCGGTTTGGTTTGGGTTTTTTTTTGTGTGTGAGTGCGACAGAGTACGTATCGCTGCAAATCTTCCTTGCTTCTTTTTGTTTTGTTTTCCTATTAGTTTGAAACCCCATTTCAGACTGGGGGGGGGGGTTCCCAGGGTGCGGGGGTTGGGAGAGATTGACGCTCTACTAGAACAAATTTTCTTGCACATGCTGTCGGATGGAAAAAAAGCACCTATGATGTATATTTGTCAAATGGCAAAACCTTCCTTAAATATATAGTATTTCTGTACACCAGGTTGAGTGTCTTAACCGTTATCTTTTGAGGAATGCAGAGGCAGCAACTGGCCAACAGCAGAATCGCCATTAATGGTGGGGTGTTCTTGGGCGCCTCCTGAGGGCGATAGACGAAACTAGATGTGGATGTGAGAGGCTGTGTGAGTGTGTGGAGAATCTCTCAATGGCTTTGGTGGTTAATTCAGTGTTGTGGGGGGGGGATCGGGTGTGATTGGAACGACAGCAACGGGGAAAGGGGTGCTTTCCCCTTTCTCCGAGGGCCAGTTCCCCAATCAGAATCCCACCCCCTCGCTGCTTTTCCCCCCTCAGGAAAGCAAGTCCATGTTTCTTTTCCCCTTCAAGTAGAAAAGTAGCTGGGGATAATATTTAGTGGGCAGATGGTCTGTGAGGAAAGACA
This sequence comes from Darevskia nairensis, assembly GCA_034642065.1. NCBI lineage: Eukaryota > Metazoa > Chordata > Lepidosauria > Squamata > Lacertidae > Darevskia > Darevskia nairensis. The sequence goes on along the minus strand of JAWWNI010000020.1, from coordinate 466,900 downwards.
CACACAAACAAACACACACACACACACACACACACAGTTTTGGTCAAATTCTGGGCCTAACTGCACTTGAAAACACATCCTTGGCACTACAGGGAAACCATTTTTCTAACTGCAGTATGAGGAGGGTGGGGTTTGTTTGTTTTTTTGACAAGATTTTGACAGGAGGGAACCTCCTCTAAACCACAGAGCCTAGGGCTTGCCGATCAGAAGGTCGGCGGTTCGAATCCCCACGACGGGGTGAGCTCCCGTTGCTCGGTCCTTGCTCCTGCCAACCTAGGAGTTCGAAAGCACGTCAAAGTGCAAGTAGATAAATAGGTACCTCTCCAGCGGGAAAGTAACCGGTGTTTCCGTGCGCTGCTCTGATTCGCCAAAAGCGGCTTAGTCATGCTGGCCACATGACCCGGAAGCTGTCTGCCGACAAACGCCGGCTCCCTCGGCCTACAGAGCGAGATGAGTGCCGCAACCCCAGAGTCGTCCGCGACTGGACCTAATGGTCAGGGGTCCCTTTACCTTTTATTGTCCCCACCTGTAATTAAATTAAGTTGGGGGGGTAACATGCTTGCACGCAACACAATGTCACACATAGTTAGGATCCCAAAAGCCCACTGCAATTTTGTTGAAGTTTAAAAAAAAAAATCCATGTCTACCAAGCTATGCCTGCTTTGCCCCTTCTACTGAGCCAGGCCTACCCCAAGACCGCCCACTCTGGCTTGCAGCAGCACCTCTGTGGCTTGGGGGAGGTCTTTGTCTCTGTGCAGCCTTTCCTTGGCAGTGCCATAATAATAATAATAATAATTCTTTTATTTGTACCCCGCCCATCTGGCCGGGTCTCCCCAGCCACTCTGGGCGGCCTCCAACAGATATAAAAATACATTAAAATATCACAGATTAAAAACTTCCCTAAACAGGGCTGCCTTCAGGTGTAAAATGTCATGTAGTTGTTGATCCTTTTAACCTCTGATGGGAGGGCGTTCCACAGGGCGGGTGCCACTACCGAGAAGGCCCTCTGCCTGGTTCCCTGTAGCTTTGCTTCTCGCAGTGAGGGAACTGCCAGGAGGCCCTCAGCGCTGGACCTCAGGGTCCGGGCTGAACGGTGGAGGACTCCACCATGGATTCAACCTAAGGAATTGAGCACACAGAACGCATCTTCTACTACAGAGGTATGTGGTGGTGCAGTCCTGTGTCTAAATACCTTTACCTCCAGTCTAGGAAAGTGAAACGGCCATTAATTCTCCGTGCTAGAAACCAACATCCTCAGTTGTATCCCATGGAAACCCAGATTTTGCTATCACATAGTGTTGGGCAGTTCGCCTACTTATTTCTTTGGTGTGATTTACTTTACTTCTGAGGATGCTTTTAGAAAGATATGGAGACTGGTGACAGGTGAGCTGCAGCAGGAACAGAAATAATTAGGGTTGGGGTGGTAGGTAAGGACCTTGCAACTTGCCCCCTTGCCAAGGAGGAACCTGCCCCAGACATCTCGGTATCATACTTTCATTTGGTTCTCGCAGCTCATAAGAAATAAGAATGTGTACATGGAAGGCACATGACCTCACGAGCAGATCAACGTGGGCCTAGGAGTGTCTCCAAAGAAAACCAGTCTTCCAAACAAATATGGGCATTCCCCCACCCTTGTGAATTGACCATGAGTAAAATAGTCCCTAAACCTAGGGACGAAGCACTTGGGAGTTCGGAAGGAGGAAAGAGTCCCATGGCTCCTTTCCCAAATGTTTACTCCTTCTTTGGAGGTCTTTAAGCAGAGGCTTGACAGCCACCTGTCAGGAATGCTTTGATGGTGTTTCCTGCTTGGCAGGAGGTTGGACTGGATGGCCCTTGTGGTCTCTTCCAACTCTATGATTCTATGATTCAATGCACAGGCCAGGCAGACTGGGGGGGGGGGTGTCCATGAGATGATTTTGCTCCTCGTTTTCATCTGGTGATGCACCCAACACAGTGAGCCCACACATTCTCCCTGGTTGTGCAACTTTGCACAGCAGTGAAAACGCCACCAGATCTCAAAAGAGTGTTTTATTGCTGAAGCTGCAACCTGGCGTGGGGAGGGCAGGGCTGCTTGCATCATTTGACATGGTGCAAGCAACATCTCTTGCATGCCGTCAATAAAGTAAGAAGGTGCCACCGATGTGGTGTCCCAGAAGAAGGCAGGGCACAGTCTGGGGTATGCTGACCCCCAAGGCTTCTTGGAGCCTGCTAAACTAGGGCTCTAAGGTTCTAAAATTTCACTGCTCACCACCCTTGTCCTTCCTGGCCAACCAGCAATCTTCCTGGCATGTGGTCCTTCCTTGCTGCTTTCCTGAGTGTCAGGAAGCCATAGAGTGAGAGAGAGTAAAAATAGTGATGGCTAGCCCAGTGTTTCTCAACCCTGTGCCTCCAGATGTTTTTGGCCTACAACTCCCATCATCCCTCGCTAGCAAGACCAGTGGTCAGGGATGATGGGAGTTGTAGGCCAAAAACATCTGGAGGCACAGGGTTGAGAAACACTGGGCTAGCCCAAGGGGGACACTGTCTTCTGCCTTCATGGGTTGCATCCATTCACAGCTGGTTGTTTCTCCTGCAATGCTGTACTCTGGAGAGAAGTGGAGGACGACACTGGCCTATGCATGTATGCCTTGGAGAGTGTTCTGTATGGTTACAGGATGAGAGATATACAGACTGCAATGTGTCTAGACTGCAGGTCCACTCCCTGCACCAGATCATACCATTTTAGCATTGTGAGGGCGGCAGTTGAGGACCTCCTCAAGGAGAAGCCGGGAGGAGACTGTAGGAAAATGTCTTGTCACGTCAAGTCCTTGAAAAATTCAAGGCCACCTTTTGCACAGCACCAGGATGACTTCATCACTTCTGGCCTTACCTGGACGTTGGGTGTAGTTGTCTCACCTACAGCAGCTGAAACCCACCCTACATGTAGTTTGGAACCTGGCAGGCCATAACACATTTATAGAACGTTCCCGAAGGAGCAAGATAAATTTTGCCTGGCAAATCCTTAACTCACAGGAATCCTGTGCCATTGGTTTGACCTTGTTTACACCTCTTTTAAGCAAGGAGAAGGAGCTTCAGACAAGGGCCGTTGGTGGCATCTCAGATGTCAAGTCTTGACACGAAATAGAAGGCGCATGTATCGATGGGCTCAAATTAGGCACTGGCCAATATCTGGAGGTGAGACAGCCAGGATATGACCTTGAGCTTCTTGAGGGAAGGACAGGATAGAAAAGCAACCAGGGACTAAACTGAAACTGGAAACTGTCGAGAGTTAGGAGAGCATTCTGTTCAGTGCCGTATGTGGTTGCCATCATGGGCGTTGGTCTTTAAAAGCTGCTGTGGGTTTTCTAGTGTGTCTACTGCAACCGTGGTGGGTTTGTTTCCCTGTGTGCAGAGAATCCTCCGATCTGCCGAGGGCTCCCTGGGCCACTGCCATGCAAACGCTTTGTGTATTATGCAGGCGTCTGGGTTGTGTTTGAGAGCGCAGTCTTAACGCCACTGTTTACTGAATTCAGCCCACCCCAATGTTCCCTCTGCTTAAAGTTGTCTCTGAGTGACATTTGTCTGCCATTATCGATCTCACGGCGTAATCCTCAGTAAGCTTCCAAAGAACACCAGAGCTGCTTTTGAAAAGAAGACTAATATAACACACCCAAAAGATTATTTCTTGACGGTTGCCACCGCAAGGGCCTGCTCATCCACAGGCATTTTGATGAACCCAGTAACTGATCTGATATAAAAGCAAACAAGTATTTGTTCCCCATAGCTCTCCTTGTGTAGCGTGTTCAGTTGGGAGTTCCTCGCAGCCACAATTGGGTCTTTCTACAAAACGTTTTAACTGCTTCAGTTTTGGGGACCGAATTCCTCCACCATTCCTTTCTGGAATTTCTGGCTCCCAAGTTAACAGAACCAATTAGGGTTAAGATATCTGTACACACACTTGCAAATCAAGATTTGTACCACGCAAGACAGAAGAGATGTATTGGAGGGTGCTTAACCTCTTGAATATATCGGGAAAGAATTCTCAATGAATGACTGCAGATATTAGTATTTTTAGAGAGAACGGTGCTGCTGAATGCATGCAAACTGAGGGGGAGGGGCTTCAGACAACTTCACCACACCTAAACCTTTCTTCTGCATGTGTACATCATGCCCATCCTACATATCTGTGCACATCTCCACCACGCGTGTTGCTGAGCAGTAAGAACGCACACCACTAGGAAGTCAGGTCTCAGCTGTGTCTTTTCAATAGCACGCTCTTGGCACATGGACAGCACCCGTTGATCCATGTGGGGACCTAAGATAAGGTTACCAGACGTCCTCGTTTCCCGGGGACAGTCCCTGGATTTACAAATCAGTCCCCTATCATTTGGGACCCAGGTGGCGCTGTGGGTTAAACCACAGAGCCTAGGGCTTGCTGATCAGAAGGTTGGCGGTTCGAATCCCCGCGACGGGGTGAGCTCTCGTTGCTCGGTCCCAGCTCCTGCCCACCTAGCAGTTCGAAAGCATGTCAAAGTGCAATTAGATAAATAGGAACCGCTCCGGCGGGAAGGTAAACAGCATTTCCGTGCGCTGCTCTGGTTTGCCAGAAGCGGCTTTGTCATGCTGGCCACATGACCCGGAAGCTGTACACCCGCTCTCAGCCAATAAAGCGAGATGAGCGCCGCAACCCCAGAGTCGGACACGACTGGACCTAATGGTCAGGGGTCCCTTTACCTTTTACCCCTATCATTTCCACTATCATTCCGACTGAAGTTGAAAAGTGTCCCCGGATTCATTGAAAAATGTCTGGTAAACTTAACCTAAGGAGGACACTGGGTGTTATTCAAACACCAAAGCAAGAAGTCAGGGAGCAACCTGTGCACACAGTGTGCTAAATTAGCTCACATTATTTGTTTTATTTCTCACAGATGGTATATGTGAATCAGATTTGTAAGACAAGAGCTAAGGGAGAAGGATGGGGAGGACAGAAAAGGTATTGGAAAGGAGATGGAAAGGGGAATCTGGTTGCTAAGGGAATGCAGTGTGTGTATTATAAGAGAACAAAGATGTTTGAGATCTGCTGCAGAAGACATGAGACTTCATTACAGCTCCCCTTTTCCTTATGCATGGGATCTGCCTTTCCTGATCTTGTTCTGTTGGAGCAGGTTTTCCAGAACGAATTTCTGGGGGTCATGGGTGATTCTGCCATTATCCTCACTGCTGAAGTCTCTCCTGCTCACCAAAGAGAGAACACAATGTGATTCTGGCCACAGGGCACAGTCCAGAGAAAGTTAACAGCACCAGGAGTCCCAGTGAAATCAGTGGCATGGAAGTGCATGTTTAAATACTTGAGGACCATTCATTTCAATGGGGCTGAGTTGCAGTCGCCTTTACCTAAATACCACCATCGAGTAAAGGCCACTCTTGGATGCGATGGTCTGTGTGCACTATGGCTCTACAGGCAAGAAGAGGAAAAAGCAGCTTTATTATAGGGCAATCCTATGCATGTCTACTCAGGAAGAAGCCCCACTGAGTCCAGTTAATCTTACTCCCAAGTAGAGATTTTTTGTGGGGGGGGGGGAGGAGAAAAATTAGATTCAGTTTGCATTTAAAGGCAAATTAGGCAATTGGCACTGTCCAAACAATAACTGAACTTTCCTTGGAATTTCACATTTCTCTGAATTTTGCAATGCAGTTCTCCAGTAAGGTATACCAAAAAACAAAAAAACTATCTTGCTGAAAGTCAAATGCAAAAATGCATTCTATTGGGGATTTCTTTGCAAAAATGTGAAAATTCAGAAAATGTATACAAATGTGCATATTAGGAGAGATTTGTACTAAAGGTTTAAAAAGAACCACAAGCTAATATGCAGATGTGGAAAATTGAACTTATGATTGGTAAAAGGCAGATTCTCCCATCTCTAGTCCCAAATAAATATGTTTAGGATTCCGGCTTCCCCCTGCTAAGGACTCCTCTCTCTTTCCTCTACTCCAGATGCCATCCTTTTATCTCTCTCAGATATTCATTGCTGGAGAAAAGTACAGTTGTACCTCTATAGTTATGAACTTAATTCGTTCCGGAGGTCCGTTCTCAGCCTGAAACTGTTCTTAACTAGAGGCGTGCTTTCGCTAATGGGGCCTCTTGCTGCCGCTGCGCCGCCGGCACACGGCTTCCGTTCTCATCCTGGAGCAAAGTTCTCAACTCGAGGTAACTCTTCCAGGTTAGCGGAGTTTGTAACCTGAGGCGTTTGTAACTCGAGGCACCACTGTAAATATAATAGAGAATGTGTTCGTTTTAATGGTATGTGGACTGACCCAGAATTCGTATTGAAACACGTCATTGTAAACGCGCCCCCAGCCCCACCCCAAAAGGTATATGCCGGTGACATCACGATGCTGCAGACAAAGGGGACTTCACCTCTAAGGTTACTGCTGTAGGAAGCCCACAACTTTTGCACATTTAATTTGTGTGCCTTCAACTTTACGTGAGTGGCAAAACTCTTAGCAAAACGAGAAAGGGGCAGGAGATCAGGTGGGGAAGGACTTTGGCAATCCCACCGCCCATCGAACCCAATGGGTTTCGACTATACACAATTTTGGCTTTAGGCGCGATCACCCACCTAAGTTGCGGGCTTACTGTATTTGCAAAAGAACCCCGTAAACTCCTGAATGGGGGTGAGGGATGGGGAAACCAACCACCTTAGCTCTCCCCATACTTTCCCAGCAAGGAATTGGTTAAAGGTTAGGACCCTTACGGAAATAACCAAACACTTTCACCCCTACCCCCATGGTACACAAAGAAAAATATGCTTTATATAACAGGAGAACTTCTGAACACAGCTACCAGTTTGAAAAAGGAGGACTCCCCCACCCCCTTTTAAATCAAACCCTCACTTGTACTCCCGAGCACTGGAGGATTTTGTTCTCATTACTGTCTGTAATTTCCTGACGTCTGGAACTAATTTTTTTATTCCTTTTTTTATATATATAGAAATCTCTCTCTCTCCACTTTGTGTTTCTAACACTGTATTCTTGACTGTGTAAATAAGACGAGCCTGTAAATACGTGCAGATGTAGATACCTTCTAGAAAACAAAAATCAAAACAAAAAAAAAGTCTCAGAACAGAAGTGACCATGTGTAGCCTTCGGTGACAAATAAAAAGAATATTTTGTGTTTAAAAAGCGTGGGCGAGTTTTTGATGGCTTGGAACAAACTAAGTCTTGTTTCGGTCGCCTCTAAACCCAGGTGCGGGATTTACAAATAGGCCTCTCCTGACAGAGGACCTACACGAACCTGCCTCCGAGCACTCTGGAGATTTGCATAAATGGTACACGGGAAGAATGGACCACTATTTTATTTTATTTGCAAAGGGATGCTGAAAATGCACATTCGCTATATACCAAGAGAGGGGTAGGTGGGGTTCGTCCACCTGGGAAGGGAGCCCATCTAGGAGAAGGAACACTCTCGTCCTAAAACTTTGCCGCCTTGAAGGATCTCTTCAGCGACAGAGCATATGCCCATGCTGCCCAGGGCGGGTGGCGCGAATGGTGCCCTCCCAGGCACGGGATAACCACTCAGGTGCCCAGAGTGGCGTGCAGGGGCGGAACAAGAAGGAGAGTTTGGATTTGATATCCCGCTTTATCACTACCCGAAGGAGTCTCAAAGCGGCTAACTTTCTCCTTTCCCTTCCTCCCCCACAACAAACACTCTGTGAGGTGAGTGGGGCTGAGAGACTTCAAAGAAGTGTGACTAGCCCAAGGTCACCCAGTAGCTGCATGTGAAGGAGCGGGGACGCGAACCCGGTTCACCAGATTACAAGTCTACCACTCTTAACCACTACACCACACTGGCCACCCATGGTAGCGGGGCGAGATGCTCATGGGGGCAGAGCGAGCCACCCTTGATGGACATTTGGGGCGCCACCCGCCCGCGACTCCCAACCCTCCCCCAAGCTGTCAAAACAAAGGGGGAAGGGGGGATGCCGCCAGCAAAGCGGTGCAGCTTCCCTCCTTACCCCAATGGCTTGGGAGTCACGGGTGGGCAGCGTGCTGAATGTCACCCCCCCTCAGTGAGGGCACCCCGGGCGTCTGCCCCCACCACCACCCTTCCTATGCCCCTGTCTTCAGAAGAAGAAAGGGCTTAGGAGTAAACCCTACACAAATCCGGAGTGGAGTCCCTAAGACGGTTGGATGGCGCCTTGTAGGCCTCCTCCCGGCAACTCCTGCAGCCAAGCTGGTACCAAACGTCTTACTCTGCTTTCCTTTGGACCACATCAGCGAGGCTGAGAGGGGGGTCTTGTCATCTGGGCAGCCCAAGACCTCAATACACACTGCCCGGTCATGTGCCCCAGGAAAGTCGCTTCAGTGCTGCTAATGCAGCAGTTTGACTTCACCCCCGGAGGCACACTCCATTGTCTCGAGACAGACAGATGTCAACAACAACCCAGATCCAGCTTGTTAGCTGATTATTTGGGTCTTGTCATCTGGGCAGCCCAGGACCTCCATCCCTTCTGCCCAGGGAGGTCGCTTTGGTGCTGCTAATGCAGCGGTTGACTTCACACACACCCCGAGACACACTCCATTGTCTCTTGAGACAGGCGGATGCCAACAACAGTATACCAAGACTACCGCCCAACACAAGGTTAACTTATTTCTATGCATACAACTAATGGAAGAATTTCCTATGGCTGGTCGTAGGATGATAGGATCCCGCCACTGTTCTTTAGGCGCAGAATCCCTAAAATTTGTTCACCCTTTCCTAAACCTCTCTGGGTCACGTGATGTCAGCAAGCAAAGGCCGCTTCCAGGCGGTCACTATTATCAGGATGGATTCAACCACATACCAGCATAGCAAGCATAGGAAGCTGCATTACACAGAGTCAGACCCATTGGCCCATCTAGCTCAGTATTGTCTACACCAGGCATAGGCAAACCCGGCCCTCCAGATGTTTTGGGACTACAACTCCCACAATCCCTAGCTAACAGGACCAGTGGTCAGGGATGATGGGAATTGTAGTCCCAAAACATCTGGAGGGCCGAGTTTGCCTATGCCTGGTCTACACTGACTGGCAGCAGCTCTCCAGGGTTTCAGACAGAGAGACTCTCCTGGTCCTATCTGGAGATGCCTGGAGATCTCCTGCAAGCAAGGCAGATGCTGTTCCACTAAGCGACATACAGTTATATATGTCCACGTATATATGATGCAGCAGCTAAAAAAGCCAATGCAATTCTGGGCTGCATCAATAGGAGTATAGCATCTAGAGCAAGGGAAGTAATAGTACCACTGTATTCCGCTCTGGTCAGACCTCACCTGGAATACTGTGTCCAGTTCTGGGCACCACAGTTCAAGAAGGATACTGACAAGCTGGAACGTGTCCAGAGGAGGGCAACCAAAATGGTCAAAGGCTTGGAAACGATGCCTTATGAGGAACGGCTTAGGGAGCTGGGTATGTTTAGCCTGGAGAAGAGAAGGTTAAGGGGTGATATGATAGCTATGTTCAAATATATAAAAGGATGTCATATAGAGGAGGGAGAAAGGTTGTTTTCTGCTGCTCCTGAGAAGCGGACACGGAGCAATGGATTCAAACTACAAGAAAGAAGATTCCACCTAAACATTAGGAAGAACTTCCTGACAGCAAGAGCTGTTCGACAGTGGAATTTGCTGCCAAGGAGTGTGGTAGAGTCTCCTTCTTTGGAGGTCTTTAAGCAGAGGCTTGACAGCCATCTGTCAAGAATGCTTTGATGGTGTTCCTGCTTGGCAGGGGGTTGGACTGGATGGCCCTTGGGGTCTCTTCCAACTCTATGATTCTATGATTCTACGTAAGTCATATAGTTATAATTGATTGTGCAAGAAAAGATCCGAGTTTTTGCAAAGTAATGGTGAACGGCACTGGAAAGTGTGGCGCTTAATTTGATGCAAAACAATCTAATCTCCCTTGCTAGCAAATCGGTGTGAATGCTCATTAAGGAGCCAAATGTTGTCTAATCTCACCGCAAACAAACCATGAGGAATGCTCAATAAACTGCTCATCCGGAGGCACCCTCAATTTAAGGCTTTACGGCAACCTTGCAGCTGATCCCAAAACCTACAGCAAAAATGGGGAAAATCACAACATGGTGATGTTATACTCTTATACTGAGTTTCTTTAGTTCTTGAGAGGGAGGTACAAACATGAGGTTGCCATTTTGAGCAGCTGTAACATCTCGTCCCAGTCTAAGAAGCTGGTGACTGTAAACACTGACGATGCGGGTGTTCACACCTTATGTTCAATGAGTGTGCAATACATGCGGCAATGTGAACCCACAGTGGTGCTGCACGCTCAAACCACTTTTCACATGTGGCGTTCAAGTGTGTGTACAGTCGGCGCAGACAATAGTTGGGCTGCGCAAATTAACAAGTGTACACTCTTTTGCACAAGCTTGTGCGCAGAGACCGCTCGTACCTGAATTCGGTGTAATGTGTGAACAAGCCTAATGTCAGTGCATAATCGAACTACATGGGCGGTCTATACATGCCAAGAGTTAACTGCTGTGCTTACCTTTAAGAAAGTCTCTCTGTCATTCATATGATAAATTCTACTTAATGATATATCCAGCGACTGGGAAATTTGCCACAAGGATGCTGAGACCCCATGATGGTTATAATATAGACCAGGTGTGGGCAGACTTGAGGCTTTCCAAATCTACTTTGTGTGTGTGTGTGTGTGTGTGTGTGTGTGTGTGTGTGTGTGTGTGTGTGTGTGTGTGTGTGTGTGTGTGTTTATACTAGGATGCCAGTGTCCACTAACTGGAGACAGCTGCAAAGTTGTGGTTTGTGGGGAAGGAGCCAGAGGCAAAATGGTGGCCGAGGTGCAGCGCTAATAACCAACTGCACCCAATGAGATAGACAAATCTACATCTAGTTACTGTGGATCCGGGGCGTTAAGTGCCTAATTTAGAACAAAAAAACACCATGTTGTTTCTGCTATTGTTAAACAGTTGTGGGGGGCTCAGAACCACTTAGCAACCACCCAATATCATCCAGCAACTTGTTTTGTTATTTGTTTTAAAACATTTATAAACTGTGTAACATTTTAAAAATCTCTCAGCAGTGTACAATACAGTCAAACCTCTACTCACAGCCACAATCTGTCCCGGAGGCCCGTCCTTATGGCGAAACGGGTCGCTGGGAGAGGCACCATTGTGCTCAGGCGTGGGCGGCGATTGCCCGCTCCTGCGCATGCGCGAACGGCGGCAAACCCGCCGGTTACGTCCGGGTTTGCCGCGGTTGCAACTTGGAACATCCGCGAGGGGAGGCGGTTGTAAGTAGAGGTTCTATTTTATCTAAAAACAATACACAGTGGACCCTCGACTTACAAAGGTAATCCGTTCCGACGGGACCGTCGGATGTCGAAAACATCGTAAGTCGAGTCCCCATAGGAATGCATTGGGGAGAAAAAATTCGTAGGTCGAAAAAAACCCCGTCTAAACTTTGTAGGTCGGGGAAATCCTATCTAAAACGGCCGCGACTTCCTTTCATAAGTCGAAAAAATTCGGAAGCGCGCAGCCCCTTTTATCCCTCGTAACTCGAAAAATACGGAAGTCGGGTCATTCGTAAGTCGAGGGACCACTGCTGTTGGAATATCAAGCCTAAAACCAACAGAACCAGACTAAACAAGAAAGTGGGAATTAAATAAAGATGGTGCATGCCTAACATACAACCAGGAGGAAACTGTTGGAAAAACGCTCTGGGGAGACCCGCCAAATCAGTCCCCTCCAGTAGATAGCCCACTCCCACATTTAAAAAAGCTGTAAGGGGCTCAGTGAATGGTCTGCAGGCTGTAGGATCCACTTTTTATTTGACTTTGGTGCACGCCTGTTGCTAAAACAACATTACAAAAACTGGGCCCCCCTCTGGATTGTTACACAGTCATGCTAGATGCGCACATTTGCTTGGCTCTGATCACTTGGTGCATACAAGTGGTATACAAAGGCAAACTCAGGGATAACACACTTCTGGCTGGCAGAGAGGTGGATGGGGAGGGAAGAGTTTACCTAACTTCCTGCCACAAGCTGATATCCTGCTTTATCACTACCCGAAGGGGTCTCAAAGCGGCTCACATTCTCCTTTCCCTTCCTCCCCCACAACAAACACTCTGTGAGGTGAGTGGGGCTGAGAGACTTCAAAGAAGTGTGACTAGCCCAAGGTCACCCAGCAGCTGCATGTGGAGGAGCGGAGACGCGAACCCGGTTCACCAGATTATGAGTCTACCACTCCCAACCACTACACCACACTGGCTCTCAGGAAGGGGGGGCAGCAGTTTGAATTGCCACGTCAGGGGCCCAGTGAAGCCTCCTCCGTCCCTCACTGCCGCTGCACGCAAAGGGGCGAGCGAGCTTAACAAACTGCCCGTAGGCATCTAGTTGGCCGCTATGAGAACAGGACGCTGTCTTAGGTGAAAATGGAATTTGGTTGACTTCCGGTTCCACCCACCCCACCCCAGGTTGTATTTCCTCCTGTATTTGTGTTAGTCTTTGTGAACCTCCTTAGGGGAGGTGATGGTCAAAAGGCAGCATAGTAATAAACTCAAACCAATTAGGTCTGGTCAGACCCCACCTGGAATACTGTGTCCAATTCTGGGCACCACAGTTCAAGAAGGATACCGACAAGCTGGAACGTGTCCAGAGGAGGGCAACCAAAATGGTCAAAGGCTTGGAAACGATGCCTTATGAGGAACGGCTTAGGGAGCTGGGTATGTTTAGCCTGGAGAAGAGAAGTTTAAGGGGTGATATGATAGCCATGTTCAAATATATAAAAGGATGTCATATAGAGGAGGGAGAAAGGTTGTTTTCTGCTGCTCCAGAGAAGCGGACATGGAGCAATGGATTCAAACTACAAGAAAGAAGATTCCACCTAAACATTAGGAAGAACTTCCTGACAGTAAGAGCTGTTCGACAGTGGAATTTGCTGCCAAGGAGTGTGGTGGAGTCTCCTTCTTTGGGGGTCTTTAAGCAGAGGCTTGACAGCCATCTGTCAAGAATGCTTTGATGGTGTTCCTGCTTGGCAGGGGGTTGGACTGGATGGCCCTTGTGGTCTCTTCCAACTCTATGATTCTATGATTCTAGGTCGCAGCCCAAGGGAGGCAACATTCATGGCATCAGGTGAGACCTCAAGGGTCTAAAGCAGCAAGTGATCCGCTACCCGAAATCCGGCAACCGGTTTACATTATATAAGCATGTAACCGCATATTGGAGCCATTACGTGCAGTTTCTTTCCTACTAATAAATCAGAATTATTTAGTAAGGGGGGAAAACACATCACAGTATTTATGGGGGCCTGTTAACAGCACATGGCGATGTTAAAAGGCTCTGTTGCTTTGTGAGGAAGAAATTGGGGACGCGGAGGAGAGAGATTTAAAACAGCTTGCCTTAGAAAACGATACAGGGAGCAACCCTGTGGGATTCAATAGAGAGTCATGGCGCATTCGCACCAGCTGCGATCCGTTTGATGCAACAGGCTCGGCTTTAATAAAAAGGAGGAAAGGCGAAGGCAAGTATCGCAGAGCCCAAACTGTAACAGGGATTTAGAATTATGTTATCTCCTGCTCTGCAATATGGCAGGGACATCATGAATCGGGTGATAGCAGGGATTGGGAGAGACGGGGATTAGGGAAGGCTCCAGATAGCGAGCCCTTCTCCTCTGTTTTGCTGTCCTCAGATTTCCTTCTGCTTCTGATGATACAAGAATTAGTTTTGCTGCATCCCATGGGCCAGCCACGGCCTGGCACCGCAGAGATAAAATGTCCACTGGGCATGCTAAATTATGTTTTCTGTCGGGCTAAGAGATCTCAGGTAACTAGGGCTGGGGAAAAAACCTCCTTGTGATACGGGAACCTGCCCAAGTCCTCGCCTCTTCCTGCTCTCCTCTTCCTAGTTGTTTCCAGTGAAAAGCAAGAGGGCAACTTCCCCTTCTGCTAGCAGAGAAAACGGCATTATGTACATGCAGCAAGCTATACAATCTTAAAAGCCGCAGGCGGTTGGCCTAATTTCTCCATTTAGCATATATGATCCGATGCCAAAAAAATGTACTATTTGCTGCAATCTGCCACTTTTCTGAACAAACTTCTGGCCCTCTTCATCCCTTGCCCTCACAGCGGCTTCCAGACAACCTGTTTATTGACCATTCGCACCACCAGTCTGTCAGTCACCTGACATATCACACGGACATCGGGTGACTGGGCACCTGTTATGTACTGAGCTGAATCCTAGAACAATAGGATCCAAAATGCAGCAGTCTGATTGGTCCGCAGGAGCCACCCAATCCAGCTCCAGGTAGAAGTGAATCAGCAACCTGATTGGCCTGCAAGAGCAGCCAATCAGGCTCCTGGATGAAGTGAATCAGCAACCCGATTGGCCTGCAAGAGCAGCCAATCAGGCTCCTGGATGAAGTGAATCTGCAACCTGATTGGCCTACAGGAGTAACCCGGAATTAGCCAATCACGTGGGGCCCATTGTGTAAATAATGTATATATAGCAGATGTTTTGGGGAAAGATTCATTCCTTGCTACTATGAGCTGAATAAAGAGCATGGAATTCACACTTGACTCCGAGTATATTTCAACACCTTAGAGGAAAATTTAAAAATCTCGGAAAAATGCTTTGCAAAAACGCACATACGAGGCAAAATTGTTTATAGGATAAATTTACACTAAAACGCTAGCGAATTTTCATGAGGGTTAAAAAAGATTGTTGCAAACGCATGCAGAAATGTGGAGAAGTGAACTTAACGGTTGGAAAAATGATAATCTGAGAGAAACCGAAACAGACATATTCACCCATTTCTGGTGGAGCACGCAGGGTTTTGACTAGGAAAGGGAACAGTTAAACCTCATATCGAATCCCATAAACGTGATGGCTGGACCTAGCCTCAGAAACGTTATAATTACCCTTGAGGGATAAATCCAGGGGAACAAGAGCAGCCATCGCAAATTCAAAGCGATTAGCCTTAGGCCCAGGAAAGGAAATAGGGGCTTATTTTCACTGCCCGTGTCGGTCTGGGCCCCGTGATCTAATTGCCGCTCTTGGAAATTATGAAAGCACCTGAAATTACTTCTAACAAACCTCTGCGCACTGGGAGAACCGGGGAAGGTAAAATGAACTGTTGGTGTTGCTCCAGTCTGAAGGACGGCAGGCATATGGCATGAGTTACCCGGCAGATCTGAGCACAAGTTATTCCTTTCAATATTTTTTGAAATAATAACCGTAATAAAAAGAGCATGGATAGTTTCGAGAAAGGGCAGGTGAGAAAGCCCCGAAGGCTAAAAGGGAGTGGGACTCGGACCCTGGAGACCGGCTTCGTGGCCTTACGTAAAGGTTTGCCTCTGCTCTCAATAACCTTTCAAAGCAGCGTTCTGGGCCGTCCTGCCAGCTCCGATTTTCGGCACGATTTGCAACGGTGCTCCCCACACGTTGCACGCAACCGGAGCACTTAGCTTGCCGGCGCAAAGGGGCATTCCTTCTCCGCCGAAAGCAAAAGGAAAACAGCTGAGGTCAAGGACAGAGCGGTGTTGCCACAGATGGGCTTCATTTGAGAAGGACCTCCGCCGTCCTCAGGCTCCAGGATATCAGAGCACCTCAGGCCTCTGCACAACATAGGACAATAGAATTCGGAGCCACCGAGACATAACAAAAAAATAGCAAGGAGCCTTGTGGCACCTCAGGGGCTTAACAGATTTATTGTGGCGTGTGCTTTTGTGGACCTGAGTCAACTTCTTCAGATGCTTCTTCACAAGCGGGCTTCAAAAACGGGATGGGGTGGAGGAGTGGAATTGCAAACATTGGGGACCAAATGCTATGAATAGGGTTGCCAGGTGTCCACTATTTGAGCGGACAGTCTGCTTTTTTCACATTATGTTCACTATTTTTTTCCACAAAATAGTGGACATTTTTTTTATTCAAAAGCTTTATGATGAAATGGTACGTAATCTAAAGCAGCGTTTCCCAACCGGTGTGCCGCGGCACAGGAGTGTGCCGCAAGCCACCGGCTCCTGTGCCGCGGGAAGACACCGGCTGCTGTGCTTCCGGGTCGGTCCGGGCTTCCCGCGCCGACCGCCGCCTTCGCGGGGCTGCCGGGCGCTTCGCCCGCTGCCTCTGCCGCCCCGGTCGCGGTCGGGGACGGGCGGGAGGTGCCGGTGCCACCGGGCTCGCTCAGGGCCGGGTGGAGGTGCTGCCGGGGGGCTGGGCGCTGGAGGGGGGCGCGGGCGCCTGGCCCGCCGATCTCCCGCTCCATTTTCGCCCGCCTGGGTCCTTCCCCTCCCAATTTAGCGAGCGAACGCCTTGACTGCACAAGCGCAGGCGGTGCCTACTCCCGCCCCTCCATCCCCTTCCGCCTCCTCGCGTTACGCTGTCGGCGCAGCGGTGCCAGCGCCGAGGAGGAGGGAGGTGAGAGCGAGTCGAGCTCGGGTGGGAAGGGGTGGCGGTGTGAGGTAAAAGCGGGGGGAGGTCCTTGCGCGGGGGCCTCTTTCTCCCCACGGAAGAGATAGTGGGGGGGGTGTCAATCTGTCTTTTGGAGTGGGGGAGGGGCTTTTTTTTTAAAAAAAAAGGCTGCGAGGGGGTGCATGTGGTGGTGGTGTGCCGCGAGATTTTTTTCGTGGGGCAGGTGTGCCGTTGCCCCGAGGAGGTTGGAAAACACTGATCTAAAGCTGTACAGTCTAAGAGAATAAGGACAGGAGAATCGCGTTTTGTCTTTTTTTTTTTCCATAAGTAAGAATGAGACAAAGATCGAATATCCATTGAACTCAATTCTCCGAAAAAATTATTAATCATACTCAATTGTTTCACAAGATATTTAAAAAATGGGGGGGGGGAGGCGCCTCTTGCCGGAGTTCTGCCCCGCCTGTTCCTGACTCACGGGGAGAACAAAAGGGAGAGGCGCGAAAGAAAAAGACGCCTCTTCCTGTTCCTGACGCTCAGGAGCAGCAGCAAACCAGCTACCGGTAGAGGCGTGGGGGGGGGAGGCGGGCTTGGAGGAGACTTGGCCGACGACCTGAGGGAGCGAGATCCTTGCCCCAAGGATCGCCTCCCTAATACAGGAACGGTAAGAAGGAACCCCTGTTGGGAACTTGGATCCCTAAGAAGCAAGCATAGAAACATAGAATTGTAGAGTTGTTGGAAGGGACCACGAGGATCATCTAGTCCAACCCCCTGCAATGCAGGAATCGAACCCATGGGGGCTCGAACCCATGACCCTAAGATTATTAAATTAAGATTAAATTAAGATTAAGTCAAATAAAAAATACACACAACAGCAAAGTAAAATGTAATTTAATATTTTACATATTATTATAATATATTTGATGTTTTGAATTTTAAGTAAAGTTTTGAAGTGATTATTTTAATACGTGTTAAAATGTTTGTAAGAAAATATATAATTTAATTTAATTTAACCCAACCCCCCCCCCCCGCTTGTCCGCTATTTTTTGGAAGCAGACCTGGCAACCCTAGCTATAAAAAGCCCCAAAAAATGCAAAAAGCACAAATCTGTGACAATTCCAGATGAGCGGCATTCGCAACAGCAGTAACTGGTGATTATATTATCGTGCAGTTGTGTTGACTGCTTTTAATATATGCAGATATATAGGGGGAAAGGTAAAGGACCCCTGGACGTTTAAGTCCACTCAAACAAAGGTGCTCATCTCACTTTCAGGCAGAGGGAGCTGGCGTTTGTCCACAGACATCTTTCCGGGTCATGTAGCCAGCATGACTGAACCGCTACTGGCGCATGGAGGACAGTGACGGAAACCAGAGCGCACGGAAACGCTGTTTAACTTCCAATGCCATAGAATAAGCTCCTCACCTTGGGAGGAACAAACTAATCAAGCCTTTCTTCATCCCTAGTCTACCTGAGAAGCTCGATATGTGAAGAAGTTGGAGCTGGTAGTTCCCACTCAGACCACATGGCTCTCACAAGCCTCTCCTGAGTTTCTATGCCAATAATCTGAGAACTTTCACCGGTTTGTAACTAAGCCAGGTTTTACTGCCTGTGCAACTTCCTGAAGCACATGAATCTGAGCTTTGGAGAGTCTGTAAGTAAAACATTTTTAACTTGACAAACGTGGTCTTTTTCTATGTTGTGGGAAGAGGGAAACTTTGGACGGAACTCACAAGGGCATATTTTAAAGGTCTAACAGCCTATCCATTCTTAAAAAAATCAGCCCTGAGTGCTCATCAGAAGGACAGATCCTGAGGTTAAGGCTCCAGTACTTTGGCCACCTCATGAGAAGAGAAGACTTCCTAGAAAAGACCCTGATGTTGGGAAAGGTTGAGGGCACAAGGAGAAGGGGACGACAGAGGACGAGATGGTTGGACAGTGTTCTCGAAGCTACTAACATGAGTTTGGCCAAACTGCGAGAGGCAGTGAAGGATAGGCGTGCCTGGCGTGCTCTGGTCCATGGGGTCACGAAGAGTCGGACACGACTGAACGACTGAACAACAACAACAGCCTATAATTCCCCACTTTACTTTGCTGAATGTTTTGTGATTTTAAATCTCTGCTGGGGTTCTCTTGCCAAAGAGTACTTGTCCCCAAACTGGATTTTGGCATCCAGGGAATTTTTCTTTCTATCTATCTATCTATCTATCTATCTATCTATCTATCTATCTATCTATCTATCTATCTATCTAGGCTTTCCCCAAAGGAGCCTGGGAACTGGTTTGTTAAGGCTGCTGGGAGCTGTTAGTTGACACGTATTTCACACAGCGCTATAATTCCCAGGGAAGAGGAATCGACGGTTAAACCATTCGGGGAACTGTAGCTCTGCGAGGGGAAGAGGAGGGGTCTCCTAGCAACTCTCAGCACCCTAACAAACTACAGTTCCCAGAATGCTTTGCGGGAAGCCATGAGCGTTTAAAGTGGTACGATACTGCTTTAAATGCATGGTGCAGACCTGGCCTCAGTGTTGTCCCTACCGAACTCAGGAGGCAGGAGAATGAAGGCAAAAGCCTCTGCCTATCCCTGGAGCTGCCTCAGTTCACATGGCATCTCTGCCGTCTGCATTCCGAGTCCCTACGGGCACCAGCCGCCACAGAGCTTAGACCCAGCAGCGTAGGAAAGGGGGGGTTGTGAGCCGCCCTGGGTGTCATCCCTGAGGGGGGTGACAAAATGCCAGCTGAACTCATCTCGACGCTGTCTCTGAATTTGTACTCGAGGCGAAGGAGTGCTCAGGGTGGGTGGTGGGCTGGACATGGTCTCTCTCTCTCTCTCTCTCTCTCTCTCTCTCTCTGTGTGTGTGTGTGTGTGTGTGTGTGTGTGTGTGTGTGTGTGTTTGCGTGTGTGATTACAGCTGCATGTGGAGGAGCGGAGACGCGAACCTGGTTCACCCGATTACAAGTCCACCGTTGTTATGTGCTGAGCTGAATCCTAGAACAATAGGATCCAAAATGTGGCAGTCTGATTGGTCCGCAGGAGCCACCCAATCCAGCTCCAGGTGGAAGTGAATCAGCGACCTGATTGGCCTACAGGAGTAGCCCAGAATTAGCCAATCACGTGGGGCTCATTGTGTAAATAATGTATATATAGCAGCAGGACCGGTGCTAGTTTTTGGCGCCCTAGGCGAGGGGGCGGGCCACGTGACATCATTGCGCATGACGTACGGTGCCCCGCCCCCTGCCCGCCGGGCACCCCGCGCCGCCGCAATGTTCGCCACTGGTTGGGGCGGCACTGGGCGGCGGAGGGGGGCGGCGGGCAGGCTTTCGCCCCAACCTGCTCGCTCCGCCGCTGGTTGGGGCTGCGGCGGGCGGCGGAGGGGGGCGGCGGGCAGGCTGGCCAGCGCCCCCTCCATTTTGGCGCTCTAGGCAACTGCCTAGTTCGCCTAAATGGATGCGCCGGCCCTGTATAGCAGACGTTTTGGGGAAAGATTCATTCCTTGCTACTATGAGCAGAATAAAGAGCATGAAATTCACACTGGACGCTGAGTATATTTCAACCGCTCTTAACCACTACACCACACTGGCTCTCCACCCTGCTCATCCATGTCAGTCGGAAGGGAGGGGAGGAACGTGGCAAATCAACAGGACTCCCGCATGAGGAACAGCAAAGTCAGTGGCCGCCCCGGGCAGCACAAGCCTTAGCTACGCCACTGACTGTAAGTATCTTATTTTCCCTTATTTTAATAATTCCAAGGGGGGAGGTGATTGACAAAAAAAATTCTGCACCTAGTACCACCTGACCACCTTAGACCACTTTCAGGTTTCGGCTCCGGGCCCAGCCTCAAATCCCAACACGTTGAAGGAGTTTGGGATGAAACTCCGTTTCTTGTCTAAGATTGTAACCCAGACAATGACGTTACACCTCTTTGTGCTTCCCTATCAAGATGGAGTTCAGTTTTACCATCTGTGCTTATTTTTTGAAAGGAGCAGATAACGGAGAGGCACCAAGGAAAGGTGACATTTTTGTAATTAAGAATCCTAATCCTCTTTCCCTTCCTTCCTGTTACAAAATATTCCCAACAGGGATGCCAATTTTTCGCAGCCAGAACATTTAAAAAAAGAGAGAAATCCAGACAACTTCCAAATGGCTAGAATTTGCTGTGGGTTTTTATTGTTTATTTGAATTATTATTTTTTTATTATTTATTTGGCAAATGAGAAGAAGAAAAATAGTGTGTTTGTCACGTTGGGCGTACTGGAAGAGGTGAAGCGCCATAACCGTAATCTGCCGAATCTTTTGCTATTAATCACCCTTTAATGAGAGTAAATTGAATTTCCAGGCACACATTAATAATGGATGTGTGAATTAACTCTTAGGAACCAACTCATGATGGCTTCATGGTACGGTAGACGAGCAAAACATTAGAGGCTGTCTCTGGAATGTACCCAGGAATGCAGAAGAAGCGGAAACGACGGCTCAAGGCATGAAAATGCATTTTAAAAAATGCGTACGCCGAGACTAAATGCATCGAGAGCGGTGCATATTTTAAGAGGCACCCTGCTTGGAACTGCAAGTCTGGAGAGAAAATCCATCCAAAACAACTAATTTAAACACATATTTATTTAAATGAGGATTTCCATGCAGGCTAATGACGACAATAGAATTTCTTATCTGGCCTTCAACGGAAGCAGCAGTGATGGTGTCAGGGATCTGCCCGCCCCTGCCAGTCCAGCTCTGAGTGCATACAGGGACCCGCAGCCTGTATTAACGACAGATTCATCTTCGAGTGAATCTGGCAGCCCCTCTTCGGGGGAGGAGCAGTTAGTGGCTGGGAGCCAGGGAGTGCCAGGTGTCCAGAGAGTTGCTGAGAGACCTGGCACCACCCAGCAGACTCGCTCGGAGGGGGGGGCGTCAGTTCCAGCGCATATCTCACGTAGGAGGAGAAGGTGGCAATTTAGGATGCCGAGGCTTTGGTGTTGGTGCCAAAACAGGAGGGAGGCACTTCCGGATTCTGCTAGTGACTGAGCAGACATAATAAACTGAACTCTGCACTGTAAATAGCTTTGCACAAAATAAAAGGACTTAAAGACAAAATAGCTTGGTCTGACTATTGAACAACCGATAAGAGAATCTGACAGATGGCCACCAAGTTGGTTGGCTTTAAAAGACTATTACAAAAATCCATGGAGAAGAAGGCTGTCAGTCGCTATCAGCCATGATAAGACATCTCATGGACATGCACTGAAGCTGAATGTTGGAAGATTGAGGAGAGATAAAATGTTGCTCTTCTTGCTGTTATTTGTCTATTAAATTTCTATACCACCCCCTCCATCCAAAGATTGTTAACAGGACGGTTTGCAGTATAGAAACACAAAAATACGTACCATATTGCCAGACGAAAACAATAACTCTGAAACACAGTTTAATAACACATCATTGTCAGCCAAAGGCCTGCGAAAAATGTTTTCGCCTGGTACCTAAAGATATGTACTGAAGGGGCCAGGTGAGCCTCCTTAGGGAGAGAATGTCTGAAGGAGCGTCTCCACCCCCCATCGACCTACCTGGACACTGAGGGCCAGCACTAAGGGCCTTCTGGCGGTTCCCTCACTGCGAGAAGCCAAGTTACAGGGAACCAGGCAGAGGGCCTTCTCGGTAGTGGCACCCGCCCTGTGAAACGCCCTCCCACCAGATGTCAAAGAGAAAAACAACTACCAGACTTTTAGAAGACATCTGAAGGCAGCCCTGTTTAGGGAAGCTTTTAATGTTTGATAGATTATTGTATTTTAATATTTTGTTGGAAGCTGCCCAGAGTGGCTGGGGAAGCCCAGCCAGATGGGCGGGGTATAAATAATAAATTAGTATTATATTATTATTATTATTATGTCACAAGCGAGGAGCCACCACAGAAAAGGCCTGTTCTTGTGTTGCTGGCTCCAGACCTCTCGTGGAGGTGGCACACACAAAGGGTGGCTTCAGGTGGCCTCTGACCCCTTGGCACAATCCCTGGCTCAGGGTTCCACTCTGGCAACTGCCTATGGCTCGTCTTCGGTGCTGTAGATGAGGCATTCTTCCTGATTTGCTTGCAAAAAGCTCATGCAGAGGTAAAATTGTATCCGGTCTGCATTCTGCATTCGTTCTGATTACTTTGCAGGGGGGTTGTACGACAATGGGCATTCATTCTTATCTGTTTGTGCGTTTACCTGTTAATCATTCGTTCATTCCATGCTGTTCAGTGAATTTCCCCGCCGTCACCCTCCTAATCACAAAAGGTCTGTTTCTTTTTCAAAGTAGGCTTCTCGCACAAAGGGAAACGTTCATCCACTTTAATTGTGGAAACCAACATTGCCTAGCATGCATCTGAATCTCTCGCACAAAATACTGACAATCCCGAGGTGCCCTGATATTCCTCTATCTACCGTATCTATTTAGCCAAACCAACTCCATTACTAAACTAGAATTGTGTTTAGTTAATTATGCAGCAGCACCCCCTACAGTTGGGAGGATGAACCACAGATTACCTTTAATCCTCCAGCCCAAAATAACCCCATAACAAAACCTTAGCCATCTTGGGCAACCCCAGTTCATTTGTTGGCATTCGTGCTTTGCTGTGATATGATTCGAACCCAGATCTCCCAGGCCCAACACTGTAACTCATTATACCACACGGTCTCTTTTGATTTGAAGAGCATAACATTGCAACCTGGCACATGAAGTAACCTACCTAGGAAACTTTTGCTTCATGATATTTTGCAGTTCATAAAAAATAAAGTTCTGCCGCATCGTTATAATTATTATTATTTTAACTTGCAGGAACCATCGAACCTATTTGAAGATGGAGAAAATGGCAAAGCACAGATCTTCCCCAATGTCCAGCGAATGTAATACATGTAGGCTTTATTTAGGGAAATAAAGAGGACTTAATGTCAACCACAGCAAACTATGGCAAGTTCTTAAAGAAATGGGAGTGCATGATCACCTCATCTGTCTCCTGCGAAATCTCTATGTGGGGCAAGAAGCTACAGTTAGAACTGGATATGGAATAACTGATTGGTTCAAAATTGGGAAAGGAGTACGACAAGGCTGTATATTGTCTCCCTGCTTATTTAACTTATATGCAGAATTCATCATGCGAAAGGCTGGACTGGACGAATCCCAAGCCAGAATTAAGATTTCTGGAAGAAATATCAACAGCCTCAGATATGCTGATGACACAACCTTGATGGCAGAAAGTGAGGAGGAATTAAAGAACCTTTTAATGAGGGTGAAAGAGGAGAGTGCAAAATATGGTCTGAAGCTCAACATCAAAAAAACTAAGATCATGGCCACTGGTCCCATCACCTCCTGGCAAATAGAAGGGGAAGAATTGGAGGCAGTGAGAGATTTTACTTTCTTGGGTTCCATGATCACTGCAGATGGTGACAGCAGTCACGAAATTAAAAGACGCCTGCTTCTTGGGAGGAAAGCAATGACAAACCTAGACAGCATCTTAAAAAGCAGAGACATCACCTTGCCGACAAAGGTCCATATAGTTAAAGCTATGGTTTTCCCAGTAGTGATGTATGGAAGTTAGAGCTGGACCATAAAGAAGGCTGATCACCGAAGAATTGATGCTTTTGAATTATGGTGCTGGAGGAGACTCTTGAAAGTCCCATGGACTGCAAGAAGATCAAACCGATCCATTCTTAAAGAAATCAGCCCGGAGTGCTCACTAGAAGGACAGATCCTGAAGCTGAGGCTCCAAGACTTTGGCCACCTCATGAGAAGAAAAGACTCCCCAGAAAAGACCCTGATGTTGGGAAAGGTTGAGGGCACAAGGAGAAGGGGACGACAGAGGATGAGATGGTTGGACAGTGTTCTCGAAGCTACTAACATGAGTTTGGCCAAACTGCGAGAGGCAGTGAAGGATAGGCGTGCCTGGCGTGCTCTGGTCCATGGGGTCACGAAGAGTCGGACACGACTGAACTACTGAACAACAACAAATGTTTCCGAAACAGTTCTGCAAAGAGTTGATGGATAGAAAAATATATTCAAAACAAATCCTGGGAGATAAAATTCTCCATTTGGAATTCTTGGGCATCAACCCTTTTTTATATTCTTTCTCTGTGCTATGCTGCCATCTGTTGAACAGCTTTGCACATTGTGGCCTCTAATATATGGGCATATGAAAAAGGCACAGCCGTTTTGCACACTTAGGACTCAACCGCACTTCTGCTGCAATGACAACTTTCCCTCCGAAGACCCACTCTATATGGGAGTTGTGATCCCTCCCCAAAAAATGGCAAGCCCCAATTTGTAAGCCGAAAGCGTCTCCTCCATCTCCATTTGGTAGATGGAAGGTCAATTTATTCTTCAGCTTGAACGCTGCCGTCTCTTCGCCTTCTCATTTCACCTCTCTCCTTCCAGCACCCATCCTTCCTCCCTCCCTCCCTCAAGGTCCCTTTGCTGCCAATCAATAACAACGCCGTTTCCTCTACTTTCTGCAAGGCATCCAAAGCATTTGGGGGGCATAAACAGAATTACACTTGCAGTCGCCGGCAGAAAGCCTCTGACGTGCGCACGACCTCCGTGCTCTTACCATAATTCAATCCTAAATATAACACTTTGCGATGACTGGTGTCATTCGCTGCACCATACAGACGCAGGCCGTGCGGCGAGCGCCTTTCGGGAACAGAACACGGGGCAGAATGCCAGCAATCTAATGCGCTCAGTCGGTTCCTCAGGTTAATCAATAAAGGGTGAAATCTAGGGCCGTTTTCTGCATTCCTTGTGTGGACATAGCTAAGCCTGGCAGGACAGCTTACTTTGTGATATTAACCCCTTCATACATTCATTAGATGTAAGCATGTTGGTTATATAGAAACGCAGGTAGCGCTGTGGTCTAAACCACAGAGCCTAGGGCTTGCCAGGGGCGTCTTAACCATAGAGGCTAGTGGCGCGGGGAACCACAGCGCCAAGTTCTGGGGGGCGCCAGGCAAGAGGCAGAGGCTGGACGCGGCGAGCTCCCGGCATGAGCTCGCCGCCCTCGCCTGCCATGCCGCGCTGTGCCCGCCCGCCCAGAGGGAAATGTGTGGGTGTGAGGCGCCACAGGAATCCTTTCACCACGGCGCCAGATAAGATTAAGACGGCCCTGGGACTTGCTGATCAGAAGGTCGGCGGTTCGAATCCCTGCGACGGGGTGAGCTCCCGATGCTCGGTCCCAGCTCCTGCCAACCTAGCAGTTCAAAAGCACAAAGTGCAAGTAGATAAATAGGAACTGCTCCGGCGGGAAGGTAAACGGCGTTTCCGTGCGCTGCTCTGGTTTGCCAGAAGCGGCTTAGTCATGCTGGCCACATGACCCAGAAGCTGTACGCCGGCTCCCTCAGCCAATAAAGCGAGATGAGCGCCGCAACCCCAGAGTCGGACACGACTGGACCTAATGGTCAGGGGTCCCTTTACCTTGTTTATATGAGGCTGCCTTCCCCACACTTGTTTCACCAAGCCTTTTGTGTGGACAAAAACATTCTGCCTGCCATTTGCCCCCCCCTTTAATATACTCAGTTCTTGCTGCATCCACACCATATATTTAAAGCAAAGGACCATGGGAACTGTAGTTTAAGGGAATTGTAGTGCAAGGGAACTGTTTAAGGGAATTGTAGTATGGTGCAGTGGTTATCGACTGTTGGACAAGAGCCTGGGAGACCAGAGTTCAAATCTTCACCCTGCCCAGAAGTTCCCTGGGTGACCTTGGCCCTGTCACTGCCTCTCAGCCTATCCTACCTCACAGGGTTGTTGTGGGGTTTCAATGAGATGGGGGAGAACCATGCAAATCACCTTGAGCTCATTGGAGTAAAAAAGATGGGGGGGGGGAATGCAATGCAATTAACTGAAGAATAGCTCTGTGAGGGGTAAAGGCACTGATTTTAATCAATGTAAGATATCATGGTTTTCCCAGTAGTAATGTACGGAAGTGAGAGCTGGACCATAAAGAAGGCTGATCGCCAAAGAATTGATGCTTTTGAATTATGGTGCTGGAGGAGACTCTTGAGAGTCCCATGGACTGCAAGAAGATCAAACCTCTCCATTCTGAAGGAAATCAGCCCTGAGTGCTCACTGGAAGGACAGATCCTGAAGCTGAGGCTCCAAGACTTTGGCCACCTCGTGAGAAGAGAAGACTCCCTGGAAAAGACCCTGATGTTGGGAAAGATGGAGGGCACAAGGAGAAGGGGACGACAGAGGATGAGATGGTTGGACAGTGTTCTTGAAGCTACTAACATGAGTTTGGCCAAACTGCGGGAGGCAGTGAAGGACAGGAGTGCCTGGCGTGCTCTGGTCCATGGGGTCACGAAGAGTCGGACACAACTGAACGACTGAACAACAACAACAAAAGATATCATAAACAAATTTTGTATGGCAGTTTCCTGACATCAAGGAGCAGGATTCTGTGTCTGTTTGGATACAGTTTGATGTCATGTTGAATCAAGACGAGAGACTGGACGTTTCGCAGTTGCATGGATTTTAACAACTGATTCCAAGATGGCACTAATTTTACTGGTTTCTTAGAATTCCTGAGGAAGAAGAAGAAGAAGAGTTTGGATTTGTTATCCCGCTTTATCACTACCCGAAGGAGTCTCAAAGCGGCTCACATTCTCCTTTCCCTTCCTCCCCCACAACAAACACTCTATGGGGTGAGTGGGGCTGAGAGACTTCAGAGAAGGGTGACTAGCCCAAGGTCACCCAGCAGCTGCATGTGGAAGAGCGGAGACGCGAACCCAGTTCACCAGATTACGAGACTACCGCTCTTAACCACTACACCACACCAGGCACTTTCTTCTCTCTACTCAATATTTCGGGAAGTTGTTTGCTCCCAAGGCATTTGGACACACTTTAAGATATTATAACCAAATTTTCATGATTGTTCTCAAGACCCTGAGGCAGGTTTGGGTTTCTTGTCAGCACCGGCACATTCTCACCCACCACCCGCTAATAATAGATAAATTGATAAGAGAACAATGCCTACTGGGCTAAAGAACAAACAAATTCAATTTTTGAAAAGTCATTGGGTTAATCTCCCTTTCATTGGGGTTGGAAAATCCACTATTGAAACAAAGTTGGATTATCAGTTGACCAGATACGGTGTTAATGAAGTCCCACACAGGACGGGATTAGCAGCAAATTGTAAACAAGTTTGCACTAAGTAGCTTATGGATCAACCTGCTCTGCTTCTAAATACTCGTTCCCCCTTCCAAAATACACAAACGGTTGGTTTTGATTAGCGGGCTAATTCATATCTATGTACATTTTAACCATCTGCTTCACAGCCAAACGTGCCTTTCAAGCTGGCATCTTTTGACATTCGGAAGTTAACTTCTCGCTTTTAGCCAGCAATGTTGTTCAGAAGCTCCTGTTTCTTTTGTAATCCTAGAATTGTAGAGCTGGAAGGAACCCAAGGGTCATCTAGTCCAACCCCCTGCAATGCAGGAATCTCAACTAAAGCATCCATGTCACATGGCCCTCCAACCTTGGGATGTTGTGACTGGGTGATTTGCCTTCTCAAATTGTATTATATCTGCCTATACTGTATCTAGATATACTGTGCCGGGAAATATTTCTGTACAAAACAGCACACAAACTTCAACTATGAGCCTTAGGAGTTAATTCACAGAAACTTCTGTCCTTTTTAGTTATATCCTGGTGTCTAAATGCTCTAAAATTGCCCCAGAATCACAGCCCCTGCACTTGTCATGTTTGAGGACTGGGACAGTCACAGGGAAACAAAAATGCTTGTTTACAGAACTATTGTACTACCAACCTTACTGTATGCTTGTGAAACGTGCACTAATAATAATAATAATTCTAATACTAATACTAATACTAATAATAATAATAATAATAATAATAATTTATTATTTGTACCCCGCCCATCTGGCCGGGTCTCCCCAGCCACTCTGGGCAGCTTCCAACAAATATCAAAATACATTAAAATATCACAGATTTAAAACTTCCCTAAACAGGGCTGCCTTCAGGTATTTTCTAAATGTCAGGTAGTTGTTTATCGCTTTGATGGGAGTGAGTTCCACAAGGCGGGCGCCACTACCGAGAAGGCCCTCTGCCTGGTTCCCTGTAGCTTTGCTTCTCGCAGTGAGGGAACCGCCAGAAGGCCCTCGGTGCTGGAGCTCAGTGTCTGGGCTGAACGGCGGGGGTGGAGACGCTCCTTCAGGTATACATGATCGAGGCCGTTTAGGGCTTTAAAGGTCAGCACCAACACTTTGAATTGTGCTTGGAAACATACTTATAAACACCATCTCCAACTCTTCGAAAGATTCCATCAATGGTGTCTCCAAAAATTTTTACACATCACTTGGGAAGGCAAGTGAACTAATGCCAGTGTACTGGAAGAAGCAAAGATCACCAGTGTTGAAGCAATGATTCTTCAACATTAACTTCGTTGGACTGATCATGTTGTGTGGATGCCTGGTTATCGTCTTCCAAACCAACTATTCTATTCCAAACTTAAAAATGGAAAGCGTAATGCTGGTGGGTCAACAAAAGAGATTTAAAGACTCTCTCAAGTCAAATCTGAAAAATATACAGTGGTACCTTGCCTAACGAATAATTCGCCTAACGTATTTTTCGCCTAACGAATGACTTCCGGTAAAACAAAATGGCCACCGCAAACGAATTTCTTCGACTTAAGAAGAGACGTCGCGGCCGCTTTTAATAGGATTTTTTCAACTTACGAATTTTTCACCCGATTTTTTCGACTTACGAATTTTCCCCCAATGCATTCCCATGGGGATTCGCCGAACGAATTTTTTCGACTAACGGAAATCGCGTCGGAACGCATTATCGTCGTTAGTCGAGGTACCACTGTATAGTATAAACACTGACAAGTGGGAAACACTGGCGTGCGAGCGCTCCAATTGGAAAACAGCCTTTACCAAAGCTGTCATGGACTTTGAAGTCGCTCGAACTCAGGACGAAAGCCTTGGCAAACCCTCACCGTGATCAGCTCCCACACCCAGAAACCCATGTCCCCACTGTGGAAGGACGTGTGGATTCAGAATTGGCCTCCACAGTCACTTGCGGACCCACCATTAAGACCACATTCATGGAAGACAATGTTACTCGGCTACGAGGGATCGCCAAAAAGGAATAAGACTTGTCACGAACCGACGGGACGCCAAGGAAGGGGAAGAGGATTCCTGGGAGGGATGTAGCCACAACTGGTAAACACTGGGACAAGCTGAAGATGGAGAAGGGGAGGTTGGAGACTTAGGAGGTACTCACAGGACATCAGAGGATGTCAAAGGGGCAGCTGATAGTTCATGGGAGCCAGAGGAAGTCGACACATCACCAGAACCAGAGGTTCTCCCTTCTCCACAGACATGGCGGGCTCTGAGGCATCAGGAACAGTGGAAAGTGCTTTCCAGGAAATTGAGGCGGGCAAGGAAACACAGCCCAGCTTACTAGCTGACCAGGTGAAGATCATGTTAAGTATAATTGATTTAATTCACACTGAAATGGGAACACCTGTGTCCTGGTGAAACAGGTTTCACATGGGGGAGATTCCTGTGTAGCTAAAGGAGAGCAAAAAGAGCTTTCTCTGGTTGATAATTAACTGACTGTTGTTCTCTAGCAGCTAACAAGTGATGAGTAACCTTAGATCAGGTGGTTAAGATATTGAATTGCACATTCACCATCTTGGAAGGATGGTGGGTGGTTTTGTTGTTGTTCTTTCAGACTCTATGGAGTAGAACACCTGTAAAAGTTTCTCTTCAAGGGACAGGAAACAGCTTCAAGAGAAAAGGAACCAGCTCCGATTACAATAAGGCTGCCATACGTCCGGATTTTCCAGGGCATTACTGGGATTTCAAAGGCAGAATTGACATCCCGGGGGGAATTTCCGAAAGGCGGTGCTTTGTCCTGGATCCTAGGGAAGTCAACCGAAAAATCAGTTTTTTGGCGTTTTTGTTTTTTAAAAAAAGCACTCAACTTTTGGGGTGTCCTGGTTTTTACTTTTTGAAACCCTAAATTATAAGTTTATGTTATTTCTAAGAAGATGCTCAGCCTGTGTTGGATATGCATAAGATATAGGTAGATAGCCGTGTTGGTCTGTCATAGTCAAAACAAAAAAAAATAAAAAAAATCCTTCCAGTAGCACCTTAGAGACCAACTAAGTTTGTTCTTGGTATGAGCTTTCGTGTGCATGCAAACTTCTTCAGATACCTTCCAGTAGCACCTTAGAGACCAACTAAGTTTGTTCTTGGTATGAGCTTTCGTGTGCATGCACACTTCTTCAGGTATCTGAAGAAGTGTGCATGCACACGAAAGCTCATACCAAGAACAAACTTAGTTGGTCTCTAAGGTGCTACTGGAAGGAATTTTTTTTATTTTATTTTGCTATGCATAAGATATGGAACTGTTTGGATGTATCCTTTACCATTTTTGTTGTTGTGTTTAAAGGAAGTTCTGCAAGTAAACTTTTGAATTAAACCTAATAGCTGTCAACCCTCCCTTTTGGGGGGGGGGGAACTCCCTTATTCCAATGCCGTTTCCCTCTGCTATCCCGGATTGTTGATATCCCTTAAATTTCTGGGATTTCAAAGGAAGCAGCTCCTCTCCCTCCCTGCCGGCCAGGGAGGCTCCTCAGCTGCGTTGCTCGGCTGCCAATAAGGAGTCTGAGACCGACTGGGGGCGGAGCTTGCATGCCTTGTGCAGCCAGACCCTCACGCCCAACCAGACAGACAGCCTGCCTGCCGTCTACGCGCTCGCTCTTTCGCTCACCCGTTCGCGCGCAGCCTCTGGAGCGCAGGGTGGCGAGGCTACTTGGTGCCATTGCACCGCCCTCACGGCATCCCTTATTTTCAAATCCGAAAGTTTGAAAAAATCCCTTATTTTCAAAACTGAAAGTTGACAGCTATGTTAAACCTTCACTCTCTCTCTCTCTCTCTCTCTCTCTCTCTCACTCTCTCTCTCTCAAGTTGCAGTGCCAGTACAACACAAAATCAATCTGGCAAAAGCACATCTACCAAGTTGGAAAAACGAAAAATAGTGTGTTAAGTTTACCACGCACCATTTCACACACACACACCACGCTTCCCCCTTCAACAATATACTAACATCGTTTTACATTGAACGCAACTGACTCTAGGATGCCGTCCCCATTCCCACGTTGCACCCCCCCCCCCAAAAAAAAACCTCTGCTCCCAATGAAAAGGAAAGCAGGCGCTCTGAGCTCCTGGAACTACAGCTCCCGTCATGCATTGCGCTGGGGAGAGAAAGAGATAGAGATCAACTTCCGCAAGGAGTTCCCTATCTCCGATGGGCTGAGCTTTTGCAAACCGGCAGCCTCCATTGGCTGCGAGGCGACCCTTCTGGAGGAAGGGGGAGATCAGGGGAAGACGGGGGGGGGGTGCGCATTGCATGCTTTGCAACCGATTGGTCTGCGTGCATTGGGGAGAATTGGAAGCAAGCTGGTAAAAGGAGCAGAGGAGGTGAGTTTGGGGTGGGGGGTGGGGAGGAGGCTGGGAAATGGCAAGGGGTGGGATCCAGGGTCGTGCAAAGGGGGCTAGGATAACTTTCCCAGTGTGTGAAAGGGCTGTAACTCAGTGGGGCAGCTGCCTTGCGTGCAGAAGGGACCCCCGTGCAATCCCCAGCAGAGCTGGGAAAGTCTCCCTTTCTGAAACCCCGGAGAATGCTGCCAGCCAGTGCAGGCACTACGGAGGTAGGTGGAGACCAATGGCTAAGCTCTGCCTAATGCATTTTGCAAAGGGCCGCATTCAGCTCAGCACCAGAGCACCTGCTTTGCATGCAGAAGGTCCCGGGTGCAATAGCCAGGTAGGACGGCTGGGGGCAAACCCAGGCTGAAAGCCTGGAGGGCGGCTGCCAGCCAGTGCAGGAACTACTGAGGTACATGGACCAATGGCCAGGCTCTGCCTAAGGCATTTTGCAAAAGGCCACATTCAGCTCAGCACCAGAGTACCAGCTTTGCATGCAGAAGGTCCCGGGTGCAATAGCCAGGTAGGACGGCTGGGGGCAAACCCAGGCTGAAAGCCTGGAGAGCGGCTGCCAGTCAGTGCAGACACGCCTGAGATAGATGGGCCAATGGTCTGGCTTTGTATAAGGCAGTTTCCTAGGCCTCATAAAGAGCATTTTGGGGAGAGAGGGCTTGGGAATAATGGATTTGAAAGCCTGGATAGGTCAGTGGTGGGAAACAGGGATTTTCAACGCTGACAAATGTGAAAGATCAAAAAAGGGAAAGGCTTCTTTGTGTTGGCGAGGAGATGAGAGTTGGTTGGCCTCAAATCCCACCCAATATAAATGAGATTTTATATATATATATATATATATATAAACAATTGCAAGAGGCAGGAGTTAAAAATCACTTTATTAAGTTCTGCATGAATTAAAGGGTCTTGGTTCTTAACAGCTATTACGTTCACAATAGGCAGAGTTCCTAGCTGAGTTCATCGCAGTGTTTGATCATATCAGAAGACCTTTTCCCTCTGTGCACAACTGAGTAACCAAAGGGGTCTTGGGCCTTTCGGGTTTTGATTTGCTTTTTTGCAGGGTTGCAAGAAGGAGCTGAGCAAGGATGTTTGGGGCACATTGTATGCGCCTGATTCTTCGCCGCTGTTCCTCTGCTCCCTGCCCCAAGCATGCGGCAACTCTCAAACTGCTCCGAGTTCGGGAAGCTCTGGAAGTCCGAGAGCCAACAGGGCAGGACATTAAAGTCCAGGTGGGTATTGCAAGCAAGGGAGAGGGGTATTTGGGAGGTTTGTTTTGTTTGTTTTGTTTTCTGCCTTTGACATCTCCATCAGATCTATCATTACCTTACTCTGGTCCCTACAGGTGAATGTGGCTGTTCTTGATTTTCCCAGTATCATAGCTCTCAGTCCTTCTTCGCTGGCTTGACAGGAAGGCTGAAATGTCTGATTCAGCCTTCTCCTTCTCTTCTCTTCTTTCTTTCTTTTTTATTTTTTTGAGTTTTAAATGCTTTATTATTAGTTTCCCATATATATACAGCACACAGTCATCTTCATTTCGGTCAATCCAATAAAAATATCACTTAAAAATACATCCAGTTTCAACTATGTCCTTTCTACACAAACCTGTGACTCTCCATACTTTCCCTTATATTAAACATCTTACTTTAACTTATCTTTATTATTTTGTAAAAAATTCTCTTTTCTATTTCGGTATCGTTTTCCTTCCAATGACAGAAATCATTGCAACTACCGTGTTTTTAAGTTACAGCTGCTTTTCAAATGATTTTTGAAATTATCCCGTTCTAGAATGAACTCCTGTCTGGGCTTGTCTCTGATTATTTCTGAAAGGGAGGCTAATTCTGCATACTCTCTCAATTTGAGTAACCATTCGGCTCTGGTAGGGAGCTTGTCATTTTCCCAATATGTCGCAATAAGCACCCTCGCAACCGCCGTTGCGTACAAAAAGATTTTCCTTATACCCTTGGGGATGTCAGTTCCTGTAATACCCAGACGGAACGCTTCTGGATTTTTCAGGAAATTTGCCTTTAACGTTATTTTTAGTTCTGAGTGCAGGTCATTCCAGAACCCTTTGACCTTCTCGCAGGTCCGCCATATATGAAACATGATGCCTCCTGTTTCATCTCCAACAAACATCTGGTATATTTTGGTACATCTTGGAGAGTCTCTCTCAGGGTGGATTTGATTTAAATCAAATTGATTTAAATCACGATTTAAATCACTAGTCAGTAAGGCTTGATTTAAATCACTAGCCAGTAAGACTTGATTTAAATATTATTTTTTACAGAAAGACTCATTCTTGCTGGTATAATCTTAATATTTACAACCATAT
This sequence comes from Darevskia nairensis, assembly GCA_034642065.1. Lineage (NCBI taxonomy): Eukaryota > Metazoa > Chordata > Lepidosauria > Squamata > Lacertidae > Darevskia > Darevskia nairensis. The sequence goes on along the minus strand of JAWWNI010000020.1, from coordinate 432,700 downwards.
GAAGGTTTCGTTTTTGGAACAATAAATTTTCAGAGTAGTTTTTACAGTTATATCAAAAATTACTGATTTGGTTATACTACAAGAAATACATAGATAATTATGAAATTATGGTGAGGTTTAATAAGTTAACTGTTTGTATTTGGACAACTTTTCTGCTGTACTTTATTGGAAGGAGAAAAATAATCATTTCCTTAATAACCATTTAAACAATTTATTTAACTAAAACAATAACATGATAGTATATGTATCCATGTTTGTTAACTGATGTGGTTAAACATTTTAAAAAAAAAACTTAGACAGTTTTAGCACACTTGATAAACTTAAAACAAATCCTTATATCCTGATGAATAGCCTTTGGACTACAATGTAACTTAAATAGAAGACTACATTTAGAAAGATTTTTCCTCCAAAAGCATTTTATTTTAAAAATTCAATTTAAATAAAAAAAAATCTGATTTAAATAAAAAAATCTTATTTTTTTAATTTATTTATTTTTAATCATTGATTTTTATCCACCCTGGTCTCTCTTTCTTCTCTGCTTCCAGGGTTGGGTCCGTTCCGTCCGCTCCCAGAAAGGCGTTCTGTTTGTGCACATGAACGACGGCTCTTCGTTGGAGAACCTGCAGGTGGTCGCTGACCCAGGATTGGAACCCAGGTTGGCAGAACTTGCTGAATCGGGGCCCTTCGCCCATGCATGCAGCCAGTTGGCAACCGAGAGTAGGCTGTGCCCACTTCAGTTCAGTTCAGTTCTTTATTCGACCGTCAGTCAGAAAAGATACATTTCCATACAAAATTAAAACATCTAAAACGTCTAAAAGAGCTTTGGAGTAAAACATAGGTAAAGGTAAAGGGACCCCTGACCATTCGGTCCAGTCGTGGACGACTCTGGGATTGCAGCGCTCATCTCGCTTTATTGGCCGAGAGCCGGCGTACAGCTTCCAGGTCATGTGGCCAGCATGACAAAGCCGCTTCTGGCGAACCAGAGCAGCACACGGAAACGCCGTTTACCTTCCCGCCGGAGCGGTACCTATTTATCTACTTGCACTTTGACGTGCTTTCGAACTGCTAGGTGGGCAGGAGCTGGGACCGAGCAACGGGAGCTCACCCCGCCGCAGGGATTCGAACTGCCGACCTTCTGATCAGCAAGCCCTAGGCTCTGTGGTTTAACCCACAGCGCCACCTGGGGAGTAAAACATAACCAACAATAAAATGGAGCTATACCGATAAACCCATGTCGATGCTGTAAATTTTAACTTTGCGACGCTTAAGAGCTAGAAAAAGAAATTTGGCCACCAGGGAGGCTGTTTTTCCAGTAACATTATTCAACAAATATAGAACCTGTCTTTCTCTGGATAGAGAGCTAAGTTGACATAGGAGTGGAGCTATAAGATTTTGCCTGAGATCTGCATAGAAAGGGCAGGGCAGGAGAATATGTTCGGTGGACTCTACCACTCCCAGGGCACAATGACAAGTTCTCAGAGCGTATGGGACTCCCCTGAACCTTCCCCACAATACCGCAGATTCGAGGACATTTAATCTGGCCGCTGTGAGGAGTCTACGGTATTCCACATAGTGGATTTCCGCAAGATAAGGGGCTGGTGTAGCCTGATAGATCTGATCCCCCGGGAACATCCCTGATTTCACAAGGGCCATATCCTCTTGTCTAGCGATATCACTCAATCTCTGGGAGATCCCTGCTCTGGCTTGGCTATATGTCATAGACTCCAGGTAAAGATGTGACAGTCTGCAGGCCCTCAATATCAAGGGGGTGCCCACTTCAAGGTTGTAAGTGGGGTGCCGAGTTTTTTAGTGGGTGTCATTCTAGAGTGAATATTTTGAATAATTTCTTTTATGCAACTGACAGGTGGGAAATCAAAAGTCCTTGTTTATTTTTTCTCTTTTCTATTTTTTATCCCTTTGGTATTTTATTCCCCCCCCCCTTTTTCAATTTTTGTTTAAAACTTGAAGCAATAACAACATTTCCGATATTAAAAAAGCATGTAATTAATATTGACTCCCCTTCCCCTCCTTCAATGGTTCATTTTATTACATATTATTACATTCTTTTCCACTACATATTCTGATTTCTCCCTATACCTTAGAGTTGCTATATTTCAAAAAGTAAAAACCAGGACACCCCTAAAGCTGTTGAACTTATTTATCTATCTGTCTGTCTTTCTGCCTATATTTCGTTCTTTCTTTCTATCTATCTATCATCTATCTATCTAAAAGTCCGATAGTTGTTTATTTCCTTGACATGTTATGGTAGGGCGTTATATATAATATATATGTGTGTTTGTGTGTATGGGGAACTTTTAGAAGACATCTGAAGGCAGCCCTGTTTAGGGAAGTTTTTAATGTTTGAAGTTTTATTCTATTTTTAATGTTCTGTTGAAAGTCGCCTAGAGTGGGTGGGGTAGAAATAATAATAATAATTAATAATATTTTATTTATTTATTTATTTATTTGTTGTTGTTGTTGTTGTTCAGTCGTTCAGTCGTGTCCGACTCTTCGTGACCCCATGGACCAAGGCACGCCAGGCACACCTATCCTCCACTGCCTCTCGCAGTTTGGCCAAACTCATGTTGGTAGCTTCGAGAACACTGTCCAACCATCTCGTCCTCTGTCGTCCCCTTCTCCTTGTGCCCTCCATCTTTCCCAACATCAGGGTCTTTTCTAGGGAGTCTTCTCTTCTCATGAGGTGGCCAAAGTACTGGAGTCTCAACTTCAGGATCTGTCCTTCTAGTGAGCACTCAGGGCTGATTTCTTTAAGAATGGATAGGTTTGATCTTCTTGCAGTCCATGGGACTCTCAAGAGTCTCCTCCAGCACCATAATTCAAAAGCATCAATTCTTCGGCGATCAGCCTTCTTTATGGTCCAGCTCTCACTTCCGTACATTACTACTGGGAAAACCATAGCTTTAACTATACGGACCTTTGTTGGCAAGGTGATGTCTTTGCTTTTTAAGATGCTGTCTAGGTTTGTCATTGCTTTTCTCCCAAGAAGCAGGCGTCTTCTAATTTCGTGACTGCTGTCACCATCTACAGTGATCATGGAACCCAAGAAAGTGAAATCTCTCACTGCCTCCATTTCTTCCCCTTCTATTTGCCAGGAAGTGATGGGACCAGTGGCCATGATCTTAGTTTTTTTGATGTTGAGCTTCAGACCATATTTTGCGCTCTCCTCTTTCACCCTCATTAAAAGGTTCTTTAATTCCTCCTCACTTTCTGCCATCAAGGTTGTATCATCAGCATATCTGAGGTTGTTGATATTTCTTCCGGCAATCTTAATTCCAGTTTGGGATTCATCCAGTCCAGCCTTTCGCATGATGAATTCTGCATATAAGTTAAATAAGCAGGGAGACAATATACAGCCTTGTCGTACTCCTTTCCCAATTTTGAACCAATCAGTTATTCCATATCCAGTTCTAACTGTAGCTTCTTGTCCCACATAGAGATTTCTCAGGAGACAGATGAGGTGATCAGGCACTCCCATTTCTTTAAGAACTTGCCATAGTTTGCTGTGGTCAACACAGTCAAAAGCTTTTGCGTAGTCAATGAAGCAGAAGTAAATGTTTTTCTGGAACTCTCTAGCTTTCTCCATAATCCAGCGCATGTTTGCAATTTGGTCTCTGGTTCCTCTGCCCCTTCGAAATCCAGCTTGCACTTCTGGGAGTTCTCGGTCCCCATATTGCTTAAGCCTGCCTTGTAGAATTTTAAGCATAACCTTGCTAGCGTGTGAAATGAGCGCAATTGTGCGGTAGTTGGAGCATTCTTTGGCACTGCCCTTCTTTGGGATTGGGATGTAGACTGATCTTCTCCAATCCTCTGGCCACTGCTGAGTTTTCCAAACTTGCTGGCATATTGAGTGTAGCACCTTAACAGCATCATCTTTTAGAATTTTAAATAGTTCTGCTGGAATATCATCACCTCCACTAGCCTTGTTGTTAGCAAGGCTTTCTAAGGCCCATTTGACTTCACTCTCTAGGATGTCTGGCTCAAGGTCAGCAACCACACTACCTGGGGTGTACGAGACCTCCATATCTTTCCGGTATAATTCCTCTGTGTATTCTTGCCACCTCTTCTTGATGTCTTCTGCTTCTGTTAGGTCCTTTCCACTTTTATCCTTAATTGTGGTAATCTTTGTACGAAATGTTCCTTTCATATCTCCAATTTTCTTGAACAGATCTCTGGTTTTTCCCATTCTGTTGTTTTCCTCTATTTCTTTGCATTGCTCGTTTAAAAAGACCCTCTTGTCTCTCCTTGCTATTTTTTGGAAATCTGCATTCAATTTCCTGTATCTTTCACTATTTCCCTCGCATTTTGCTTGCCTTCTCTCCCCCGCTATTTGTAAGGCCTCATTTGACAGCCACTTTGCTTTCTTGCATTTCTTTTTCATTGGGATGGTTTTCGTTGCTGCCTCTTGTATAATGTTACGAGCCTCCATCCACAGTTCTTCAGGCATTCTATCCACCAAATCTAAATCCTTAAACCTGTTCTTCACTTCAACTGTGTATTCATAAGGAATTTGATTTAGATTGTATCTTACTGGCCCAGTGGTTTTTCCTACTTTCTTCAGTTTAAGCTGGAATTTTGCTATAAGAAGCTGATGATCTGAGCCACAGTCAGCTCCGGGTCTTGTTTTTGCTGAGTGTATAGAGCTTCTCCATCTTTGGCTGCAGAGAATATAATCAATCTGATTTCGATGTTGCCCATCTGGTGATGTCCATGTGTAGAGTCGTCTCTTGTGTTGTTGGAAAAGAGTGTTTGTGATGACCAGCTTGTTCTCTTGGCAGAACTCTATTAGCCTTTGGCCTGCTTCATTTTGAACTCCAAGGCCAAACTTGCCAGTTGTTCCTTTTATCTCTTGACTCCCTACTTTAGCATTCCAATCCCCTATAATGAGAAGAACATCCTTCCTTGGTGTCATTTCTATAAGGTGTTGTAAGTCTTCATAGAATTGGTCAATTTCAGTTTCTTCAGCACTGGTAGTTGGTGCATAAACTTGGATTACTGTGATGTTAAAAGGTCTGCCTTGGATTCGTATCGAGATCATTCTATCATTTTTGAAATTGCATCCCAGTACAGCTTTCGCCACTCTTTTGTTGACTATGAGGGCCACTCCATTTCTTTTACGGGATTCCTGCCCACAGTAGTAGATATGATAGTCATCCGAACTGAATTCACCCATTCCCGTCCATTTTAGTTCACTGATGCCCAGGATGTCAATGTTTATTCTTGCCATCTCATTTTTTACCACATCCAGCTTACCAAGGTTCATGGTTCTTACATTCCAGGTTCCTATGCAATACTTTTCTTTACAGCATCGGACTTTCCTTTCGCTTCCAGGCATATCCGCAGCGGAGCATCCTTTCGGCTTTGGCCCAGCCGCTTCATCAGCTCTGAATCTACTTGTACTTGTCCTCTGCTCTTCCCCAGTAGCATGTTGGACGCCTTCCGACCTGAGGGGCTCATCTTCCAGCGTCATATCTTTTATATGCCTGTTGTCTTTGTCCATGGAGTTTTCTTGGCAGGGATACTGGAGTGGCTTGCCAGTTCCTCCTCCAGGTGGATCACGTTTGGTCCAAACTCTCCACTATGACCTGTCCATCTTGACCTGTCCATAGCTTCCCTGAGTAATTCAAGCCCCTTCGCCACGACAAGGCAGTGATCCATGAAGGGGATTTATTTATTTATTTATTTATTTATTTATTTATTTATTTACTGCTGAATTTATTCTGTTACTCTTAACTTCTTGATAAATTTACAATGTCTCTAAATATTCAATAAAACATTTCCAATCTTCCTCGAATGATTTTTAAAAAAATCTTATTCTATTTGTCAGTCTTAGGGACCCAGGTGGCGCTGTGGGTTAAACCACAAAGCCTAGGGCTTGCTGATCAGAAGGTCGGCGGTTCAAATGCCCGCAACGGGATGAGCTCCCGTTGCTCGGTCCCAGCTCCTGCCCACCTAGCAGTTTGAAAGCACGTCAAAGTGCAAGTAGATAAATAGGTACCACTCCAGCGAGAAGGTAAACGGCGTTTCCGTGTGCTGCTCTGGTTCACCAGAAGCGGCTTTGTCATGCTGGCCACATGACCCAGAAGCTGTACGCCGGCTCTCGGCCAATAAAGCGAGATGAGCGCTGCAACCCCAGAGTCGGACACGACTGGACCTAATGGTCAGGGGTCCCTTTACCTTTTTATTTGTCAGTCTTGCCATTTCTATCTATTTTATTAACTTCGTTTTATTAACTTCGTTCTTCCATTGTTGGTATTGTATCTTCCCTCCACCTCTGAGCATAAACCAGTCGTGCTGCTGTAATAACATACATAAAATGCGAGTTCTGAATCCTGGGTATGTTTGCATCCCGTTATACCTGAAAGAAAAGCTTCTGGGTTTTTGACAAAACATCTATTCCAGGCATCCCCAAACTTCGGCCCTCCAGATGTTTTGGACTACAATTCCCATCATCCCTGACCACTGGTCCTGTTAGCTAGGGATCATGGGAGTTGTAGGCCAAAACATCTGGAGGGCCGCAGTTTGGGGATGCCTGCTCTGTTCAAACATTCCCCTCTCCCAACTCATTATATATCATTTCCCATAAGTTTCTAACCTTTTTGCATGCCCGCCACGTATGATAAAAGGTGCCTTCTTTTTCTTTACATTTCCAACAGCTATGTTTTATACATCTTAGCTAATTTACTTGGTGTTAAATGCCACCTATATATCATTTTCATTAAAAAAAATTCCTTCAGTGTGTAACATGCGGTGAATTTTAAATCTTTTCCCCATAGTTTCACCCAGGTTCCTTAGGTGTTTTCTCTTTCTCTCTCTGCTTTTGTTTTTACTTAGATCAGTTTCTCTTATTTAATTGTGTTACGAAAAAGCTTTAATAAAATCTCTTTAAAAACAAAAAAGAGTGCATGGTATGAAAGTGGCCTGAGTGTCGTAAATTCACATTATGAGCAGTTTATTGCCTTCCCCCAGCGAGCTGACGTTCGGAAGTTCTGTCGAAGTCCAAGGGAAACTGATAAAAAGTCCTCATAAACGGCAAAATGTCGAGCTGGCTGCAGAGAACATTCGTGTGGTGGGACCTTGCGATACCCTGGTAATTAAATTTTCTGTTTTACAATTTAAAGTATTCATTTTTACATTAAGATATCAATGACTTGCCTTCTCTTTCCATGGTTCATTTTACATATCATAAATCCCTGCATATTTTACAGAAAATGTACAATTCAGCCTTCCATTATTAAAGGTAAAGGGACCCCTGACCATTAGGTCCAGTCGTGTACGACTCTGGGGTTGCGGTGCTCATCTCGCATTATTGGCCGTACAGCTCATGTGGCCAGCATGACAAAGCCGCTTCTAGCGAACCAGAGGAGCGCACGCAAACGCCGTTTACCTTCCCGTCAGAGCTGTTCCTATTTATCTACTTGCACTTTGACATGCTTTCGAACTGCTAGGTGGGCAGGAGCTGGGACCAAGCAACGGGAGCTCACCCCGTCACAGGGATTCGAACCACTGACCTTCTGATCAGCAAGCCCTAGGCTCTGTGGTTTAACCCACAGCGCCACCTGGGTCCACCTTCCATTATTACATCCATCATAATACACTGTTGAATTGATCTTAATGCTGCCAACGTTTTCAGCTGTACACAGTTATTTCCCATGTATATAATAATAATAATAATAATAATAATAATAATAATAATAATAATTTATTATTTGTACCCCGCCCATCTGGCTGGGTCCCCCCAGTCACTCTGGGCGGCCTCCAACAAATATTAAAATACATTAAAATATCACAGGTTAAAAACTTGCCTAAACAGGGCTGCCTTGAGGTATTTTCTGAATGTCAGATAGTTGTTTATCTCTTTGACCTCTGATGGGAGGGCGTTCCACAGGGCGGGTGCCACTACTGAGAAGGCCCTCTGCCTGGTTCCCTGTAACTTTGCTTCTCGCAGTGAGGGAACCGTCAGATGGCCCTCGGCGCTGGACCTCAGTGTCCTGGCTGGACGGTGGGGGTGGAGACGCTCCTTCAGGTATACAAGGCCGAGGCCGTTGAGGGCTTTAAAGGTCAGCACCAACACTTTGAATTGTGCTCGGAAACGTACTGACAAGACAGAAGTACTGTTTTTTGGGCACAAAAGTACTGATTTTGAGCGGGTGTGGGGGACTCCCTGGTCCTGAATGGGGTAACTGTGCCCCTGAAGGACCAGGTGCGCAGCCTAGGAGTCATTCTGGACTCACAGCTGTCCATGGAGGTGCAGGTTAATTCTGTGTCCAGGGCGGCTGTCTACCAGCTCCCTCTGGTATGCAGGCTGAGACCCTCCCTGCCCGCAGACTGTCTTTCCAGAGTGGTGCATGCTCTAGAGACTTCAGAGAAGTGTGACTAGTCCAAGGTCACCCAGCAGCTGCATGTGGAGGAGTGGAGACGCGAACCTGGTTCCCCAGATTACGAGTCTACCACTCGTAACCATTACACCATACCACGGGGCAGAGAAAGAGAGAGGCATGGTTGCATTTATTTGTAATAATAATAATAATACGCTTTTGAATTATGGTGCTGGAGGAGACTCTTGAGAGTCCCGTGGACTGCAAGAAGATCAAACCTATCCATTCTTAAGAACCAGGCAGAGGGCCTTCTCGGTAGTGGAACGCCCTCCCATCAGAGGTTAAAGGGATAAACAACTACATGACATTTAGAAAACACCTGAAGGCAGCCCTGTTCAGGGAAGTTTTTAATCTGTGATGTGTTAATGTATTTTAATGTTTGCTGGAAGCCGCCCAGAGTGGCTGGGGAGACCCAGCCAGATGGGCGGGGTACAAATAATAAATTATTATTATTATTATTATTATTGTTGTTGTTGTTGTTAATTGCTCATTTTGTCCATCTGTCCATGCCGCCTTTTCTCTAGGGGATGCAAGCGAGTCATAAGTTGAGCTTACTCTGCCGTCTCTTCCTTGCTTCCCCCATCCAGGCATTCCCACTGAAGTACAAAACACATCACCCGCTGGATTACCTCAGGCAGTTCCCTCACATCCGATGCAGAACCAATTCCTTGGGCGCCCTCCTGAGACTCCGCAGCGAAGCCACGGCTGCAATTCACTCCTTTTTCAAGGTACCCCGGGTGGGATGTAATACATAGATAGCAGTCAAGTACAACATTCCTTGTTTTCCTAGAGTGGACATGCAAGGGGATGTTTGGTCCAGCCAGTCGAAAACTTCCTGTTTCCTCCTGGGCTGGGACATACTTCTTGCATGTGACTAGAGGTGGGTGTGGCCTTACCTGCCCAGGTAACAAAAGGGCAAGGCCTTACAAGGCCTTACCTGAAGGAGCGTCTCCACCCCCATCATTCAGCCCGGACACTGAGGTCCAGTTCCGAGGGCCTTCTGGCGGTTCCCTCACTGCAAGAAGCCAAGTTACAGGGAACCAGGCAGAAGGCAGAGGGCCTTCTCAGTAGTGGCACCCGCCCTGTGGAACGCCCTCCCTTCAGATGTCAAGGAGAACAACAACTACCAGACCTTTAGAAGACATCTGAAGGCAGCCCTGTTTAGGGAGGCTTTTAATGTTTAATAGATTGTTGTATTTTAATGTTCTGTTGGAAGCCGCCCAGAGTGGCTGGGGAAACCCAGCCAGATGGGCGGGGTATAAATAATAAATTATTATTATTATTATTATTACAAATAAATGCAAACATGCCTCTCTCTCTCTCTCTGCCCCCTGGTATGGTGTAGTGGTTAAGAGCGGTAGACTCGTAATCTGGGGAACTGGGTTCGCTTCCCCGCTCCTCCACATGCAGCTGCTGGGTGACCTTGGGCTAGTCACACTTCTCTGAAGTCTCTCAGCCCCACTCACCTCACAGAGTGTTTGTTGTGGGGGAGGAAGGGAAAGGAGAATGTGAGCTGCTTTGAGACTCCTTCGGGTAGTGATAAAGCGGGATATCAAATCCAAACTCCTCCTCCTCCTCTTCTTCTTCTTCTTCTTCTTCTTCTTCTTCTTCTTCTTCTTCTTCTCCTCTTTCTCTCTGGTCACTCCTTGCAAATCAACACACACACACACACCAATGTGCATTTGGCTTTTATTTTTTAAAGTTCACTTTGATTTATTGATTTTTGCATTGGAGACATTTTGAATGCTTTGATTACCAATCCCCAACCTCAACCATGTGGAGAAATTGTGCTTAAAGAAAAAATATTTTTTTGTGTATGCCTTCCAACTCTACAATTCAAGGATACTTCTCCACACACACAACAAACGTAACCGGCTGATAAATTGGTCTCAATATAACATAATATAATATTTACATGTGACACACACTAAACATATACATAACTACAAATTACAAATATGCAAGGATATAGGAACATTCTACCGAAAAACTGCGACGTCAAAGTTCAACAAGTCCCTTGCAACCCACATGATTCTGTTGGAGGTTCCAAAGAGCGAAAAAATAATAAATATGGAGATGGTAAGTATGGTCTTGCCAGTCCACAATGTAAGAGTGTAATTTCCACGAGGAGTGTAGCAGATACTGTGGAGTCTGGCGATGGTACTGTGGTCTCGTCAATCCAAGAGATAAAGGTGATAATGCCACGAAGAGACGAAGCAATCCAAAGAAGGACAAAGGAGGATATTGAGACCAATTTATCAGCCGGTTATGCTTGTTGTGTGGGTGGTATATAGTTGTACGTAATCTTGGTTCTTTTGGTGTTAGATACTTCGCCACACAAGCACAGAATCTGCCTGCAGAGAGATTTCTAGGAGGGCTGTCAAAAGCCTTAGAGTCATATGGGGTTGTCGAGTAGGCCTCCTGCACAGGTTCGCATTGCAATCCGGTTCTCCATCTGATCCAGCCACATCCTTACCTGCCCCACACCTGACCTCACATCCTCAGGTGTGCGGGGAGGTCAGCGTGATTTGGGGGAAATGACATCTCTAACGAAGGGACTACTTTTCATTAGTTTATGATTGGCATGTATGTTGATATGTATTATTTCTTTTAAATAGTTTAAAGGGTGCAAGGTTATAGGATGATACTAAAACAAATATGGAACGACAAATATAAACAGCTGTTAACGCAACAAACAACAACAACAGTATGTAAAGAGGATCACACATGGGAGAAGGGAAGCAACAGGTTTAGGGGGAGGGAGGGGAGGGCATTAATGGAAAAATTGTTAAAAGTATATATGGGACCTAAGAGATTAAGGATAAGGAACCTAAAGGAGGTGACAAATATTAAGGAATAGTAAGATAAGGGGATCTGAGAAGAATCAGTACAAATGAAAATATGAGACTCAAGGTTTTGTTATATACTGTTTTGTCTTGGATGTGAAGTCTTCTGTTGTAAAGATTGTACATAAAATGAAAAAAGAAGTGTTACCGAGATATATATTCCCCCCCCAGTAATCTTCTTTCTTCTTCTTTGGCGATCCCTCGCAGCCGAGTAAGATTGTCTTCCATAAACACGGGTTTAACACTGAGTCCGTAAGTGACTGTGGAGGCCAAGTCTGGATCCACATGTTCTTCCACAGTGGGGACATAGGTTTCCAGGCGGGAGTTAATCACGGTGTGGATTTGCCAAGCGTGCCTTCCTCTTAGCACATTTCTCCCTTGCGTCCTGAGTTCGAGTGTCTTCAAAGCCCATGACACCTTTGGTAAAGGCTGTTCTCCAACTGGAGCGCTCGCAGGCCAGTGTTTCCCAGTTGTCAGTGTTTATACAATATACCGTATTTTTCAGATTTGCCTTGAGAGAGTCTTTAAACCTCTTTTGTTGACCCCCCAGCATTACGCTTTCCATTTTTAAGTTCGGAATAGAGTAGTTGCTTTGGAAGACGATAATCAGGCATCTGAACAACATGACCAGTTCAACAAAGTTGATGTTGAAGAATAATTGCTTCAACACTGGTGATCTTTGCTTCTTCCAGTACACTGACATTACCGTAGTTCGCCTGTCTTCCCAAGTGATGTGTAAAAAAATTTGGAGATTGTATGCAGTCTCTGACCACTGGGTGGCAGTATTTGTGTGTTTATTACTCCAGATGGATTAAAAAAAACTTGATTTCTTAAAATGTTCTTTAATTTTCAAAAGTTTGCATACTTTATCATCAACAATACCTTTTATTTATCCATTGACTTCCCATCCCACCCCCTTCCATGGTGTTCTATGTTTATCCTTCAAATGCTGGATATTTTAACTTCCAGCACTCCATATAAACACCCTGGATTATTAGCCTTAATGTTTTTCTTCTGTCGCTCGTATTTCAAAATCCTGCTCGCGTTTTCATGCAGTTATAATAGTTCTTTAGATATTCTACAAACGGTTTCCAATCCTCAAAGAATGTATCCTCATTTTTGATCTCCAATCTTTGCTGTTAGCTTTGCCAGTTCTGCAAACTCCCGTCATTTTAATAATTTTAATTCTTCCTTCATCCCCTTTTCATTTCTGTTCATTCTTGCTGCTGTCATTGCATACATACATAAATTAACCAACGTTTTCGGTATATCCGGAAGAAACAGATTTTATTTGCAAGTGATTCCTGCAATGCCTTCTGCTCCTGGTTTTCAGTCTTCCTGCACCAGAGACTGAGCATATTGCTTTATCCTTTTCGTAAACCACTTTGAGGTTTCATTTAAAAAAAAAAAAAAAAAAAGCAATCAAGCAGTGTATAAATTTTACGAAATAAACACGCTTGCTAATTTAGTCATATGCCAATGCAAAGTTTGAATCAATTGCTGTAATGCAGTATGTCTTGCCATATAGGGGAGGCAGCAAGCATAACCCCCCCCCAAAAAAATGGGTTCAGATGTGATAAAGGTAAAAAGAAATAGGATGCCTTATTAATGCAGCACACCAGGTTCAAGGGATGTGTGTGGCGCTGTGGTCTAAACCACTGAGCCTCTTGGACTTGCTGATCGGAAGGTCGCCAGTTTGAATCCCTGCGACGGGGTGAGCTCCCATTGCTCTGTCCCAGCTCCTGCCAACCTAGCAGTTTGAAAGCACACCAGTGCAAATAGATAAATAGGTACCGCTGCAGTGGGGAAGGTAAATGGCGTTTCCGTGCGCTCTGGTTTCTGTTACGGTGTCCCGTTGCGCCAGAAGCGGTTTAGTCCTGCTGGCCACATGACCCGGAAAGCTGTTTGTGGACAAACACCGGCTCCCTTGGCCTGAAAGCGAGATGAGCGTTGCAACCCCGTAGTCGCCTTTGACTGGACTTAACCGTCCTGGGGTCCTTTACCTTTTTACCTTTACCCAGGTTCAATCCCTGGCATCTCCAGGTAGGCCTGTGAAAGTCTCCCTGCTTGAAGCCCTATAGATTCACTGCCAGTCAGTGTAGACAGTATTAAGGTGTCATGGGCTTTGAAGATGCTCAAACTCAGGACGCAAGGGAGAAACGTGCTAAGAGGAAGACACGCTTGGCAAACCCTCACCATGATCAACTCCCACCCGGAAACCTGTGTCCCCACTGGGGAAGGACGTGTGGATCCAGAATTGGCCTCCACAGTCACTTACGGACTCACTGATAAAACTCTGTTTTGGAAGACAATCTTACTCTGCTGGGAGGGATCACCAAAGAAGAAGAAGAACAACTAATGGCCTTGACTCTCTGTATAAGGCTTTGCAAGGAGTGACCAGAGAGAGAGAGAGAGAGAATCATAGAATCCTAGAGTTGGAAGAGACCAGAAGGGCCATCCAGTCCAACCCCCTGACAAGCAGGAACACCATCAAAGCATTCTTGACAGATGGCTGTCAAGCCTCTGCTTAAAGACCTCCAAAGAAGGAGACTCCACCACACTCCTTGGCAGCAAATTCCACTGTCGAACAGCTCTTACTGTCTGGAAGTTCTTCCTAATGTTGAGGTGGAATCTTCTTTCTTGTAGTTTGAATCCATTGCTCCGTGTCCTCTTCTCTGGAGCAGCAGAAAACAACCTTTCTCCCTCCTCTATATGACATCCTTTTATATATTTGAACATGGCTATCATATCACCCCTTAACCTTCTCTTCTCCAGGCTAAACATATCCAGCTCCCTAAGCCGTTCCTCATAAGGCATCGTTTCCAAGCCTTTGACCATTTTGGTTGCCCTCTTCTGGACACGTTCCAGCTTGTCAGTATCCTTCTTGAACTGTTACAAAGAAATGCAAACATTCCTTGAGAGGAATGTTTGCATTTCTTTGTAAGACCCAGGGGAGACATAGAAGTGGACTTCCTCTGGGACGTTATTCCAGAGTCCTGGCAATGCTGCATTTAAAGTCCAACCTCTCTCCACTGATGGGTCTGTCTCCCTTGGCACAAAAAAAGCCCTGCTGGATCAGGCCAAGGCTCCATCTCGTCTGGCCTCTTGTTTTTAATAATAGCCAGCAGGATGATTCTGGGAAGTCTGAGGCATTTGGCTACAAACCATGGTGGCTAAATGGAGCCTCCAGCTTTAATGGCAGTCTACCTCTGAATCGCTGTCTACTGATGGCAAACAATGGGGGAGAATGCAAGAAGGGCCATGATGAATGAGACCAAAGACCTCCCTAGTCTCGCATCCTGTCGCCTGCTTATTCCCCAAGTATCCTGTTTGAAAGTGGTTAGTTTGCGAGTGCACGTTTGGATAATCTGACCCTGCATGTATCCCCGCCCTCTTTAAATTACATTTCTCTTCCACCCTACCTCCAAGGAGCTCAAGGGGACCTATGTACATGGTTCTTTCCCCCTCCTCATTTAATCCCCACTACAACCCTGAGAGGCAGGTTAGCCTGAGAGTGAGAGGCTGGCCCAAGTTTACCCAGTAAGCTTCGTGGGTGAGTGGGGATCTGAACTCCGGTCCCAATACTCTTAACTAATATGCCACATTCAATCTTCTATCTGGGCAGACACTCAAGTCGTCCATCAGTAACTTGTAACTTTTCCTCCTCAAATCACTTTTATTTTATTTTAAGGATAACGGATACTTGCATGTCCACACGCCGATAATTACTTCAAACGACTGTGAAGGAGCCGGGGAAATCTTTCAAGTAGAGGTAAGGCCCTTGATAATTAAGCAATAAATAAGCCAGAATCAGTGAGTTGGAAGGGACCCCGAGGGTCATCCAGTCCAACCCCCCTGCAATTCAGGAATCTCAACTAAAGCATCCCTGGCAGGTGGCCACCCAACCTCTTTGGGGATTGACTTTATCTTCTTGGTTTCTTTTTTTTTTTTTTGCCTGAGGAGCCACATTCTCTCTTGGTAAAGGTAAAGGGACCCCTGACTGTTGGGTCCAGTCGCGGACGACTCTGGGGTTGCGGCGCTCATTTCGCTCTAGAGGCCAAGGAGCCGGCGTTTGTCCGCAGACAGCTTCCGGGTCATGTGGCCAGCATGACTTACGGTAAGCCGCTTCTGGCGAACCAGAGCAGCGCACGGAAACGCCATTTACCGTCCCGCTGGAGCGGTACCTATTTATCTACTTGCACTTTGACGTGCGTTTGAACTGCTAGGTTGGCAGGATCCCAAAACTCCATCTGACTTGTTCCACGTGCAGAAGTTTTCCTCATTTTTGGTTTAGTCTTTGTGAAAGTAGCCTGTGTGTGTGTTTGTGTGTGTGTGTGTGTGTGTGTGTTTCCCACCAGCAATAGTGCCACACGACAAACTGGTGTGATGCATCACAGTGAACTGGTGTGACGCATCACAGTGAACGTCTCCTCCAAAATCCCTCCCGAGTCACCTTCGCAGGTATCCCATGGGGTGAGCGGAGGGGGCAGGGATCCCTGCCTCTGTGTCCCTTTTGCAGGAGGAGGGGCGAAATTCCTGCAAAAATAAAAAAGCTTTAATAGCAAATGAAACCTTTTTCGTTTGCCCTAAAGCCAAATGCCTCCTTAGAACTTGAAGGAGAGATCCAGGAAGGCGGACATCAAAGGGAATCATTGTTCTATCACTTAGAGGGAAGCACAAAACAGGTCTTGACTCGGGGGTTGTTCTTTATGCCTGGAGTTAGTCTCCAAAGCCTCCCCCTGCCCCCAAGCTTTTCTGTTGTGCATTGACAGCGCTTTCACCCCGAGAAGCAGAGAGGATTTACTAAAGCCATCTGCCATCCATTCCCCTTCCAGTAGTAACGGAGAGGATGTGAAAAGTAACAGGTATTTTGTGGGTTGCATTAGGTGTTTAAAGCTACATTAAGAAGCTCTATAGCAGGGGTGGCCAACTATAGCAGGGGGGTTCAGGTCAAATTTGTTGAGCTTTTTTTTAGGAAGGAAAGCCCTGTTTTTGTTGGTTCAGGTCATTTTAGGGGTGCAGGGCAAAGATGTTGAGGTTTTTTTAGGGGAGCCAAAGTTTTTTAGCTTCTTTGGGGGGAGCCACTGATCTACCAGTGTTCTACCACAGACGTCCAGTGATCTACCGGTAAATCACGATCTACCTGTTGGACATGCCTGCTCCATAGAACTGTTATCTAAATTGGGGTGGGGAAAATCAGACCCAGGAGTCAAATTCTCTCTGTCTAGCCTTCCAAACCAACAAATTTAAACTAGCACAGGGAGAAGTGAAGCAGCACCTTGTTGTGGCGGCCCTTTATCAAATGTACAACACGATACAATGGCCTGCCCCCTCCCCAACAGCATACGAATCAATATGGCTAATCTGACCCTACAACCTCCCCACAACCTCACACATGCAAACTAACCATACTGCAACCAACCGAAGGGAACCAACCAGGAAGAAGAAGAAGAGTTTGGATTTGATATTCCGCTTTATCACTATCCGAAGGAGTCTCAAAGCGGCTCACATTCTCCTTTCCCTTCCTCCCTCACAACAAACTCTCTGTGAGGTGAGTGGGGCTGAGAGACTTCAGAGAAGTCTGACTAGCCCAAGGTCACCCAGCAGCTGCATGGGGAGGAGAGGAGACGCGAACGTGGTTCACCAGTTTACGAGTCTCCCACTCTTAACCACTACACCACACTGGCTCTTGTCCTGATGGACAGTGGGGCTGAGAGACTTCAAAGAAGTGTGACTAAAGGTCACCCAGCAGCTGCATGTGGAGGAGCGGAGACGCGAACCCAGTTCACCAGATTACGAGTCCACCGCTCTTAACCACTACACCACGCTGGCTACCCTCACCTGGTTTAGCTGGCCAGTTGAAGCCATTCCTGGGGTGTGGCTGCTGTCACGCGCTGACTGCTTCTAGGAGCCACAGGTGAGAGCCGAGTTCAGGGCACGGACCAAAGGTAGACAAACTGCCCCTCATGTCTCCTGCCAAAGGTACCACCCTCCCATAACAAGCCATACACCCCAGCTGTACAAATATTAAATTTGCACTTCCGGTTTCACCCACATTGGCATTTGGCTCCATTCCCCATGGGGATGTGGCCCTCAGGAGGCTGTACAGAATGGAATGTGGCCCTTGAGTTACAAAAAAAAAGGTTTTTAGTGTTCTCTGTAGGGCACTACACTGTATCTCTCATCAAACATGGAGAGATAGAGATAGTTCAGATTTTTCTTTGGCTTTCTCTTGCGTTTGGTGTATTCCCCCCCCCCCCTTATCTGCTATAAATATCTCGTCTCATGGAGGCAGGGGCGGAGAAGAGGAAATATTAGGGGGAGACCCATTTGACTTTCCTATTTCTCTGGGTGCCTCAGGTGACCGAGGGATGCGTTTGAATGGAAAGTTTTTGCTTGTTTCTGCAAACGGAGAGTGAAATCTCCATTTTCCTTTCCAATCCAGGGCCTTTTCTGGTGTCCGCGGCGTAGCAGGCCTATTATTGTCTTGTTCCTTTTGAGGCAAGACGTTTGAAAAAGAAACCCAAAGAATTCTTCGATAATTCATCTTTTCGCCTTTTGTTTCCTCTCTGCGCCTGAAAAGCTTTCTTCAATCTTCACCGGTGGCCGTTGCGAGAAAACGAAAAGCCCCTTCTTGAAAACGTTGCTCTTTGTTTTAATTTTTATGACAGATGTTTTCATCCTGACGCGAAACCTTCCTTCCTTCCATGTCTGTGAACGGCACCTGTGGCTCTTCAAAGAGAGGGTTTTTCCCCCTTTCTTTCATCAGTTGTTTCCAAGGGAACTCTCCCCACCCGCCCAGCAAAACTGTGCATTTAAACTCCCGAGTATAAATGTTCTTCTGGTGCTTAGCGTGAGAGCCGTTCAAAAGGAAGTTTGAGGAGTGTGTCTGTTCAGGACAACAGTGTCTGACACGGTTGTAGTTTTCCTTTGAGCTGCTCCAGTGTAACTCGCAAAACTGAGTCTCGATAAAGGATAATAGCGTTTTCCCTGGCTCACAGGTGCTTATAGGCACGATGCAGAACTTGCATTTATTCATCGGGAAATGTGGGCAGTGCATGTCTAGATGTACATGTCGCCGTTAAACAATCTTTTTATCCTCCAAAGACCTTAGCAGAATACTAGGGTTGGGCGATACATCGATATATTGTCCAAAACTGGCTTGAAGTCCATACTGTGATATCGACTTCATAGTTTTTGACCAGGCAATATATCGTGAATCATGATTTGTATGGTAAAGGTAAAGGGAACCCTGACCATTAGGTCCAGTCACGGACAACTCTGGGGTTGCGGCGCTCATCTCGCTTTATTGGCCGAGGGAGCCGGCGTTTGTCCGCAGACAGCTTCTGGGTCATGTGGCCAGCATGACTAAGCCGCTCCTGGTGAACCAGAGCAACACACGGAAACGCCGTTTACCTTCCTGCCGGAGTGGTACCTATTTATCGACTTGCACTGGCGTGCTTTCGAACTGCTAGGTTGGCAGGAGCAGGGACTGAGCAACGGGAGCTCACTCCATCGTGGGGATTCGAACCACCGACCTTCTGATTGGCAAGCCCTAGGCCTAGGCTCTGTGGTTTAACCCACAGCGCCACCCGCGTCCCCATGATTTGTATTTTAGGACTGGGCCATATAGCGTCCAAAACCAGTTTCAAGTCCATATCATGATATTGGTTTCATGATTCTTGACCTAGCAACATATTGCAAATCGTGATGTGTGTGCTATGCAAAAATCGTAATGTGGGGAAAACTGAAGCTAGCCAATGCCTCTACATAACTCCATCCTTATTTCAGTCATTGTGATATATCAGTACAGTCGTACCTTGGTTCTCTAACAGCATCCGTTCCGTAAGTCCGTCTGACTTCCAAAAATGTTTGAAAACCAAGTCGCGGCTTCTGATTGGCTGCAGGAGCTTCCTGCACTCAATCAGAAGCCGTGTTGGGCGTTCGGGTTCCGAAGAACGTTTGCAAACTGGAACACTCACTTCCGGGTTTGCAGCGTTTGGGAGCCAAAACGTTTGAGTTGCAAGGCGTTCGGGATCCAAGGTACGACTGTATATCGTGATTGTGAGGGGAGATATGCGTCCTCCTCGAGAGTAATCGACTCAGCAGTCCGTTCAGTTCATATACAAGTTTATTTCACCGATCAGCTTTACACCTCCTCTTCCTCCGATGAATCAGATTCTCCAAGTAAAGGCTTCCGCTTTTCCCCCCAACATAAAAGCCTTTTGAAACCCCACCGTCTCCTCTCACTCCTCCTTTTCCGTTTCTTGACCCTGCTGGTCCCTGCATCGCTTTCGCTTTCATCATCCCTCGAGGTTGTTGACGAGGCTCTCGCCACATCCTCGACCCCTTGCTCTCTTTCCTCCTCCATGTTCTCCTCCCTTCCCGAGGGCTCCCCCTCCCCTTGCTGTTCTTGCGTCAGCACAGGAGGCGACACCTCTTCACTCTCACTTCTCCACACCCCCTTCCCTGTCTCAGGCGACAACTTGGGTGCTGCCTCTTCTTGCTCCCATGCTTGCAATATCTCCTCTGGCGTCCAACGGTAACCCCCTGATGCCACTGTCCCTTCCGCCACCTCCCCTGGCTCGGGCCAGTCCCTGACATCCATCCCCCCTCCGAAGCCCCCCTTCCCCTCCTGAGGCGGCTCGGTGGGTGGTACACCCGGGTAGCCAATATCTCCTGCAGGATCCCATTCCCCACCTTCACTTTCTCCTGCCGTTCCCGGCGAAGAAGGGAATCCCAGAAAGATGGTGGTGTCCGCACTGGACGATGACGAAGAAGACTGGAACACCTCCTCCCAATCCTTCCTGTCCCAGGGGGGAGGGATGCACTGTGACCACCAATCTTCTGTTTCCGCAATATCCCCCTCCACCTCCATTGCTTCCGTCGGTGCAGGAGGGCTACTGCGCAACTCGTTACCATCCCCACCACTGTCTGCACCTGAGGAAGGGAACCCCCAGAAATCCCCCTCCTCTGAATCTGTGGGTTGAAACACCTCTCTCATTTGCCATCTGTATGGCTTTGGCTTATTGGGATACAGCTCATGGAATTCCCACACCAAATACTCTTTGGTGACATCTTCTGCCGGAATCCAAGTGTTCTCCGACTCTGGTTCCCCCTCCCATGCCACTAAGTACTGCAACTCATCTCCTTCCCACCTGGAATCCAGAATGGCCGTAGCCTCATTGAAGTGCTCCATGTCAACCAACGGCAATTCCTGCGACCCCCTCTGGTGCCCTTGTTGGTACCTGTGTGGTTCTCTGAACTTGGACAGGAGCGACCTATGAAAAACCGGGTGAATTCTCATGGTCTCCGGCAATTGCAACCGGAACGCCACTGGGTTGATCTGCTCCACCACTTCGAAGGGCCCAATTTTACACGGCCTCAGCTTTTTGCCCCTGCCTGGCATGGGCAGACCCTGGGTGGACAACCAGACTGAGTCTCCCACTTTGATGGTCTCCCCTTCCCTTCGGTGCTGGTCTGCTGCTCTTTTGTAAGCAGCTTTTGCCCTTTCTAAATTGTCTTTGAGCAATTGGTGCAAAGCCTGCAGCTCCTCAACAAATTGCCCCGCCGCTGGCACGTCTCCTGCCCTCCCTTCGCCTCCCCCCTTTGGAAAGGCTCTTGGGTGATTACCGTAGACTGCCTGGAACGGGGACATGCCTACTGACACCTGTAGAGAGTTATTGTAAGAGAATTCCGCAAGCGCCAGCTTGTCACTCCAATCACTGTGTTGCTGCGATGCGTAACAGCGCAAGTACTGCTGCAAAATGGAATTCACCCGCTCCGATTGGCCGTTGGACTGAGGATGGCGAGCAGAGGACAAGTTCACCTGCACCTGCAAGATTTGCATGAGCTTACGCCAGAAACGTGAGGTGAACTGAACTCCACGATCTGAAATTACCCTCTCTGGCATGCCGTGGTGCTTAAAAACATGCTGTACAAACAGCTTGGCTGTTTCCTCAGCTGACACTACCTTAGGGCATGCAATAAAGTGGGCCATTTTGGTGAAAAGATCAACTACCACCAACACTGCAGTCTTGCCTTTGGATGGTGGTAGGTCAGTGATGAAGTCTAAAGAAATCGCCTCCCACGGTGAGTTGGGGGTGGGAAGGGGTTCCAGCAACCCCGCTGGCTTTTCCCGCTCCCCTTTGGCTCTTTGGCATACCTCACACCCCCTGACGTATTCCTTAACTTCCTGCCTGACTCTGGGCCACCAAAACTCTCTCGTGACCAACACCATGGTTTTGAACTGCCCAAAATGCCCTGCTGTGGGGTTGTCATGGAGCTGTCTGAGAACTTTAGCACGCATTTCCTCCCCTGGGATATACAGTGCCCCTTTGAACAACAGCAACCCCTCCTTTTCCTCAAACCCTTTCGCCTTGGGATCTCCCTCCCTCATTTCTTTCAGTTTGCGCCGTGCAAAGTCATCGGCCTGGGTGAGGCGCACCAGTTCATCCCGCCCCCCTAGAGTTGCGCCACACCTCCATTGTTCGGGTTGGAAGATCGCTCTTGCCACTGGAGGCCCTTGTTCCTCCAGATACTCGGGCTTCCTGGATAAAGCGTCCGCTCTGACGTTCTGGTCACCTGGAACATACTGGATATGAAAATTAAAGTTAGCGAAGAACTCTGCCCATCTCATTTGTCTCTGGTTGAGAATTCTGGCCGTCCGCCAGTACTCCAGGTTCTTGTGATCCGTGTGCACCTGGATCTGGTGCTGCGCGCCCACCAAGAAGTGGCGCCA
This sequence comes from Darevskia nairensis, assembly GCA_034642065.1. Classification (NCBI taxonomy): domain Eukaryota; kingdom Metazoa; phylum Chordata; class Lepidosauria; order Squamata; family Lacertidae; genus Darevskia; species Darevskia nairensis. The sequence goes on along the minus strand of JAWWNI010000020.1, from coordinate 410,717 downwards.
GTGCTTGAACGCCGCTACTACTGCCAACAGTTCTTTGTGCCAAATTGCGTAGTTAGCCTCAGACTTGCTCAGTTTCCGGGAGTAGAACGCACACGGCCTCCACTCCTGCGCGGGATCTTGCTGGAGCAAGACCGCAGCGATGGCCCGATCTGAGGCATCTGTTTCTACCCTGATGGGTTTGGCAGAGTCCACGTGCAACAATTGCCCCTCAGAGGCGAAGGCCCCTTTGAGAGACTCAAAGGCGCGCTGAGCCTCTTCTGTCCACCGGAATTTCTTCTTACCTTTCAGGCAGTCCGTGATTGGGGCCGTCATGTCAGCAAACCCCGGTAGGAACTTGCGGTAGAAATTTGCGAAACCGACGAAACGCTGGACGTCTTTCTTGGTTTTGGGGCTTTTCCATTGCAGGATCGCCTGCACTTTGTCTGTGTCCATGGCAATGCCCTTGTCCGAAAGACGATACCCCAAAAAGTCCACCTCTGTGGCATGAAATTGGCATTTCTCCAGCTTGACACATAACTGGTTTTCCTGGAGCCTTTGCAACACGTCCTTGACGTGTGTCACGTGTTCCTCCAGGTTCTGAGAATAAACTAAAATGTCATCCAGATACGCCACTGCGTGTTTAAACAACACAGGACCCAACACGTGATGCATGAAAGCCTGAAAGCATTGGCTGCCTGCCTGTAACCCGAAAGGCATGACTAAATATTCATAAGCTCCGAGAGGCGTATACATGGTGGTTTTCCACTCATCTCCCTCTCTGATCCTGATGAGGTTGTACGCCCCCCTCAAATCCAGCTTGGTAAAGATCCTGCCCTTGCGCACCGCCGCCAACAGGTCATCAATTCTGGGCATGGGGTAAGAAATTGGCAAGGTGAGCGAATTCAGGATTCTGAAATCACATATCAAGCGTTTCTCTTGCGTATTCTTCTTGTCCACCCAGAACACTGGACTGCCCCCTACTGCCTTGCTTTCCCTAATGAAACCCCTGGCCAGGTTTTTTTGAATAAATTCCTTTAAGAGTGCCAATTCCTGCTCCGACATGGTATAGAGCTTACCTGGCGGCAACTGCGCTCCTGGCCGCAGGTCAATCTGACAGTCATAGGGACGGTGTGGGGGCAGTTTGTCCGCCTCTCTCTTGTTGAACACTTGCTGGAAATCCGCATACTGCTGTGGAAGTGTCACGTCCCCCGCCTGCAATAGTGCTGCTGCCACTGTGCTTTGGGGGTATAACTGCTGTAAACAGTTGTCCATGCAATATGCCGATCCAAACGTTAGAGAGCGCTGGCTCCAGCTGATGATAGGATCGTGCTGCGTGAGCCATCCCATTCCCAGGATGATGGGAGGACCTGCCAACGCGGTGACGTGGAACGCCAACACCTCTGAGTGCCTGCCTATTTGCAACTTCATGGGTGGTGTACTGTGCGTGACCGTCCCCCCTTTTAGTTCTCTTCCATCTATTGTGGTGACTTGAAGTGGAAAATCCACCTCCAGAAGGTGGATCTGATGCTGTAAAGCAAAGTCCTTATCAAAGAAATCTGTGCTGGCTCCCGAATCCACTAAGGCTGGGATTTGGAGTGTGCATCCATTGGGCAATTGCAGCTCCACCTCTAACACTATTCCTGGCCTCGGAACGTTGGGTGGGTGGGCTTGGGAAGGTTGGGCGGGGGGGGGGGTTGTGGGAGCGTGCTGCTTTGGGGACTCTTTACTGGAACTGCGCCTGGCTGCTGGTCCCCTCCCCTTGCCGCCAGGCATTTCCGTTTCCCGCCACCGCAGTCTCTTCCACCCCCTCCTTCAGAGCCGTTCCGGCCATTCCCTGCCACATTTTCCTTTGACCACAATGTTTTGCCAAGTGGTCAGTCCCGGAACATACGTAGCATCTCCTGGGGACTTTCCCGCCCTGCGCATCGCTGCCCTTGGTCACCGTTTGATTTGAAAAAGGGCGCGCGCGGGCTCTCCCCAACTCCATAGGCACTTCCTGCTGGACTTGGGGCTGCGCTCTCAGAGATTTTTCTACCGGGGGAGGGGCCCGAATGTTGAACCATTCCTCAGGCTTCCCCTCCCGCCTCATCCTGTCTCTGCATTCCAAACGCACCCCAATAGCCAAAGCCGTTTGCATGAGGCTTTCTAGATCCTCCAGCGCTCCAGACTTCGCTAGCGCATCTTGGACCTCCTCCGATAACCCCATTTTAAACATGGCCATCAACGGCGGAGACTTCAAGTCCCAATTTAAGCGATGTGCCAGGAGCGAAAACTTGGATTGATACTCTCTGACCGTCATACTTCCTTGCTTCAGCGTCAAAAGCTGCCTTGCTTCAATGTCCTGCGCACTCCGGGACGTATAAACAATGTCCATTCCCTCAAAGAAGTCTTTGAGTTTCTTTAATGCAGGGTTCCCTGCCAAAAGCCAAGGACGAACCCAATCCCTTGCAGCGCCCTCAAAATGCGCAATTACAAAGCCAACTTGCTCTGCCTCATCTCGGAATTCCTCTTTGTGCAGTCCCAAAACGTAAAGCATGTCTGTCTTGAAGCCCAAATAATTTTCCGGCTTCCCATCGAATCTGCTGCCATGGGAGGGCATCCTCCTTCCTCCCACTGCCCCTCTCCCTGCATCGGCATGCCGCCTCGCCTCCTGGAGCTGAGCCTGAGCTATTTCGTACCTCAACGCTAGGTCCTTAGCTTGCTCTTCCCAGTCGACGTGCAGCCCTGTGCCAGCTCCGTCTTCCTTGGGTTCCGTCATTCTGGCAGCCTTCCACTCTCTGAGGAGGTTGCGATGACTTGGAGAATGCTGTGAGGGGAGATATGCGTCCTCCTCGAGAGTAATCGACTCAGCAGTCCGTTCAGTTCATATACAAGTTTATTTCACCGATCAGCTTTACACCTCCTCTTCCTCCGATGAATCAGATTCTCCAAGTAAAGGCTTCCGCTTTTCCCCCCAACATAAAAGCCTTTTGAAACCCCACCGTCTCCTCTCACTCCTCCTTTTCCGTTTCTTGACCCTGCTGGTCCCTGCATCGCTTTCGCTTTCATCATCCCTCGAGGTTGTTGACGAGGCTCTCGCCACATCCTCGACCCCTTGCTCTCTTTCCTCCTCCATGTTCTCCTCCCTTCCCGAGGGCTCCCCCTCCCCTTGCTGTTCTTGCGTCAGCACAGGAGGCGACACCTCTTCACTCTCACTTCTCCACACCCCCTTCCCTGTCTCAGGCGACAACTTGGGTGCTGCCTCTTCTTGCTCCCATGCTTGCAATATCTCCTCTGGCGTCCAACGGTAACCCCCTGATGCCACTGTCCCTTCCGCCACCTCCCCTGGCTCGGGCCAGTCCCTGACAGTGATATATCACAAAGTTGAAAGCCAGATATCACCCAACCCAAATGTTTTATCTTCTCAGCAACTTTGTGGAGTTGGTTTGGCTGACAGGTTCCAAGTCAATCCGGGAGCGTAATAGCTGAGGGGTGATTTGAATTCAGATCTGCATTCTAACCACTACACGACAGTGGCTCTCCTGTGCATATTTCGCACTGGGAAGTCGCAACTGGTGCAAGTCTCCACTTCCCGGGATGCATATGCAAAGCGAAGTGCCCACATGTGTGACCATTCAGACATTCAGCCAAACTATGGTTGGTGCCAACCACAGTTGAAATGGAAACCGTGGTTTGGAGCTTCTGCACATACCAACATGCTGTAGTTTACGGTTGCTTGCCTCCTTCTGTTTTCCATCTGATCTGTACACTCCTGTTGCGCAGTGGCCTCTAAAGGAGGCTAGCAGTGGTTGATGTACTGCGGATATCACACCAAGCCTTTGTTTGAACAAACCACGGTTTCTAGACACCGCAGCGAAGCAGCTCCATCAGGGAGGGATTGTAGCTCTGTCATTACAGCACATGCTTTGTGTCAGACAGGACATCACGTGTGTGATGGATGTGATTTGGCGAGAACTGCCTCGCAGGCCAGATTAGAACCCTGGGCACGCAGTTTGGCCCGTGGGCTGGAGGTGGCTGGAGGTTCCCCACCCCTGAGCTAACCAACAGTTTCCCTTTGTTTTGTTTTGTTTTAACTCTTGCAGCCTGCAAATGAAGAGAGAGAACTTGGAGAAAACCCCCATTTCTTTGATGTCCCTGCATTTCTGACAGTCTCTGGACAGCTGCACTTGGAAGTGATGGCTGGGTATGGATCTTGCTGGTTTATTTTTATTTATTTATTTATTTTTGCAGTTGGGAGATTTAAGACTGACTCTGTGGGTGTCGGTGGGTGTGTTATGGGCCCCGCGTTGGTTGTAAGGTGCTGACACAACGAAAATATCCATGGGGTGGCGCTTATAAATGGCACTGGAAGCCCAGTCGTGGGTGAAATCATATTGGAGGGACAAGCCCAAATTTATTTATTTATTTACTAGCTTACCTGGCCGTGCCCTGCTGCGGCTGAATTTGTGAAATTGAAGAAGTTCCCCTGTTCACCTTCCATCTGCCCGTTTTCTGTCCCCACCCCCGTTTTCAATTACTCTCTTCTCCGCCCCCCCCCCCATTCTATTACCGGTTTGCAAGCTCGCAAATGGCCGACGGAGCTCTGGCAGGGGGAAGGTTTTGTAGCTGCAGTACCAGTATAGCCGTCGCTAGAGGGCGAGGTTTTGCTGGTGACATCTAATAGGTGTGACAATTTTTGTGCTTTTGTAGCTGTAGTACTAGTACCGTATAGCCGTCGCTAGAGGGCGCTGTTTTGCTGGGGACATGTAGTAGGGGCGCCATTTCTTTTGCATTTTTCCTTTATTTTAGGCATGACAGGTGTGGGTTTTCTGAATTTTTTTTATGCCAGATCCTTTTGCCATGGTAATGGAATGCTGTGTCCTAATTTGATGCGATTTGGTCCAGCGGTTACGCAGCAAGGGTGTTTCAGACAAACACGCAATGGGAACATTTATATATATAGATTATTTATTACATTTACACCCCACCTTCCTTCCAAGGACCTCGATGCGGCACCCATACTTCTCCCCATGTTATCCATGCAACAACTTGATGAGAAGTTTGGCTGATAGAGGGACCGGCCTAGTGGCTGGGTGGGGATTCGAACCCTGGTCTCCCAGGTCCTAGCCTGGTTCTCTAACCACCGCACCGCCTCCCTCCAGTGTGTCTGGTTAACCTGAGAGTGGAATAGGCAGGGGAACAGAGAAGCCAGGCAAAGGAGAGTCATGTGGTCTCAGTTTGAAAGAGCACCAGCTTCAGCTGGTGTATCGCAGAATCATAGAATTTTAGAGTTGAAAGGGACCCGAGGGTCATCTAGTCTAACCCCCTGCAACGCAGGAATTCTGCCCACAGCTGTCCCTGAGTGGGCTCGAACCACAGACGTTCTGGTTAACAGGCAGACACACTGACCCATTGCACCACCTCCAGGTCCAACTGGGCCACTGAGGCTTGGGTAATCTCACGTTTAGACTACTGCAGTATACTTTGTGTGGGGCTTCCCTTGTTGTTGGTCCAGAGGCTGCAGCTATTGCAGGATGCCTGTTAGCCACTGAACTTGTTTTAAGGTCTTGTTACTGTTTCGTGGGGGGGGGGGTGTTATTAGGTTGGTTTTGCTTTTATTCCGATTATGCATTTTGTGTTTTCGTATTGTCATTTTATCCTGCGAACCGCCCTGAGACTTGCGGGTAGAGGGTGGTATACAAGTTTAATAAATGAATAAATAATAAAAATAAAGCTCTAAACTGCTCTGGACCCAGGGTACCTGAAAGACCGGACTTTTTGCCCCTTGTGCAGTAAGGGCATTAAGATCAGACTAACAGGCACAGTATCGGCTTGTTGTAATGAGGAAACCGCTTTTTCACTATTGTCGAATATACTGCCTGCTGAAATATGAGTTGCCCCCATCTGTATTTGCATTCTGCTGGGTTTTGAAGATGCACCCTTGATCTGCCAACCTGAGCCAGCCCATGCCCACCTCACGTGGCACCATGTATGACATCAGGTGGGGGGCAGGCAAAGACTGTGAGCAGGGCTTGTTATCCGAGTCTTGACACCATTCAATTTGACACCAAAATTTGGAGCTACCTGATGTAAGCGGGACTTGAATTCAGCCCCGATCAGCTGATTGGTGGCGATCTATTGTTTCAGTTCAGCCGCACCCACCTGTCAAATTAGCTTATCCAAGGTGTGGGGGATCTGACCCCTTGTTTTAGGATTTCCCATAATAATAATCTTATAATGTATAGTGTTAGTGTTCTGGTAAATTGAACAGGATGAAGGGGTTGTAATGACGCGGCACTCTATTAAATCAGAACTTTATTATTATTATTTTTCCAGAGAATTGGACTCACCTTCACGTCAGTCATTATTATAGTGATGTCCTTCTGATGTGTTTTGGGGTTTTTGAATTTTGTTTTGTCTCTCCCCCCCCCCCCCAAAAAAAACACCCTTGTACCGGACTTCAAAATAAACAGTCAGGGCTCTTTGAGTACAGGACACAATGTTATTGCTTCACACCCTGTCCTTCAGTAACATGTTCTTTTATTATTTAAGAACAACACCAGGCATCTTAAGTGGCTCGAATGCCTGCTAAATTTAGACAAGCTAAATTTATCCGCTTGGAGAGAGATTCTTCTTCTTTCGAGCCAAAATGACATTCCAAGCTTTTCAGCCTTCAAGAAAGGGCCTGAAAAAAGGGGGTCTTAAAACGGATTACAAGGAAGTGGGGCCAGTTGCCTCAGACGGCGCTCTTTTTTTCTCTGAGGGGAAAAAAAGATGGACTAAGGATCTCAGGATCCGTGTCTTCGAGTGGGCACTGGCCGCCATTTTTTATCGCCACGCCATGTCCCTTTCTTGCCAAATGCACTTGACAAATAATGAATTGAAGAACGCGGCCTTCTCGAGATGGCTCCATTCACACTTTTTGGGTGGGTTTGGACAAACATACTCTTTCAGTAATGTGCTAATAATTGTAATTATTTTATTGTTTATATGCGGCCCATCTGACTGGGTTGCCCCAGCCGCTCTGGGCGGCTCCCAATGCAATGAAGTTACAGGGAACCAGGCCTTCTCGGTAGTGGCACCCACCCTGTGGTACGCCCTCCCATCAGATGTCAAGGAGATAAATAAGTACACAGCTTTTAGAAGACACCTGAAGGCAGCCCTGTATAGGGAAGCTTTTTAATGTGCAATGTTTTATTATGTTCAGCCCGGACACTGAGATCCAGCTCCGAGGGCCTTCTGGCGGTTCCCTCATTGCGAGAAGTGAAGTTACAGGGAACCAGACAGGGGGCCTCCTCGATAGTGGCGCCCGCCCTGTGGAACGCCCTTCCAGCAGAGGTCAAGGAAATAAGCAGCTATCCTATTTTTAAAAGACATCTGAAGGCAGCCCTGTTTAGGGAAGTTTTTAATATTTAATGCTGTATTGTTTTTAACACTCGACTGGGAGCTGCCCAGAGTGGCTGGGGAAACTCAGCCAGATGGGCAGGGTGTGTGTGTGTATATGTATATGTGTGTGTGTGTGTGTGTGTGTGTGTGTGTGTGTGTGTATTATATATGTTAGAAGCTGCCCAGTACGGCAGGGTTAACCCAGTCAGATGGGCAGGGTACAAATAAAATACTACTACTAATAATAATAATACCGTATTTTTCGCTCTATAAGGCGCACCTGACCATAGGACGCACCTAGTTTTTAGAGGGGAAAAGCCCCAATTTTTTGAGGATCAGCTCAAATTTCTGCAGCTTCTTTTGCAAAGGAGAAAAGCCCTATTTTTGGAGGATCAGCTCAAAGTTGTTGAGCTTACTTTGCAAAGGGAAAAAATCCTGTTTTATGGGGTTTAACTCACAGTTCTGCAGCTTCAGGAAAAGGGAGCCATTTCTACAGTTTCCAGACAGATAATCTAATCAGCCAGTCACATGTCACTGGGGAAACAGCCTCCCTCTGCAAGGGAGCGGGGCTGGAATCTCTCTCCCTTATCTCTCTCCCCAATTGTTTGCTGAGCAGCTGCTCAGCGGGCTTCCTTTCAACACCCCCTTATCTTTTTTTTAAAAAAAGCACAATCTGCTTTTGCCCCTGGGCAGTTCAGCTCCAGGGACCACACATTCACTCCATAAGACGCACAGACATTTCCCCTTACTTTTTTGGAGGAAAAAAGTGCGTCTTATGGAGCGAAAAATACGATAATACGATTAGTGGAATACAGTAAGAGCTGTTCGGTAGTGGAACAGATTCCCACAAGAGGTGGTAGACACTTCTTCCTTGGAGGTTTTCAAGCAGAGCATCTGTCATGGATGCTTTAGCTGAGATTCCAGCATTGCAGGGGGTTGGACTAGATGGCCCTCGGGTCCCTTCCAACTCGTAAGATTCAATGATGATGATAACAACAACAACAGCAGCAGCAATTATATGCCCTTCTAAGTTGTGCAAACATTTTAAGGAGTCCTGCTTAGGGGCCAAGAAAAACGAGCTTTCTGTCAGTTTGGCTACAGGTCGCTTTTATGATGTCCGGCTGGCTGCTGTCCACAAGTCCCCCGGGAAGGGCTTGATACGGGCAAATAACTTGTTAGTTAAATAAGATAAAAGGCAAAAGCATTCTGCCCCCGGTAGTGGAGGGGAAACACAGCCCTAACTGAGGACAGCTATCCATCTTTCCCTTCAGGTTCTATGTCCCCAGCTCTTTCTACCATTTTCCCAGAATCCTCTGCAGGTCAATGGGGTCCCCCGGCCTTGTGGAAATGGCTTGCTGTCTGCAGATAGTTTGCCTTAATAACATCTCTGCTGCTTCTTAATTAAGATCGCAGGGCACTCTGCTTTCTTCCCTGGCATTAAATTCCAGGTTTGCAGAGGACGCGGGAACAATGGGGTCCTTTTATTGCTTTAGGGCCTGATTGGAAATAAGAGGAAAAGCTCGTTTGTGGGGGGGGGGGAGGTTTTCCTGCCCCTGAAAAACCACTTTGTACGAGATGCTCCTTGCGCGAGCACAAACCCTGGAGATCTTCGCTGAGTTTTCTTATCTGCAAAATACACAGATGCGGAAATCTTTTCCCGGCTTCATTGGTATTTACAAAGCATTTGCAGCTTGGAGCTAATCCTGCAACAATGCAGTGCAGATTATTGCAGGGTTACCTCAGAAATCTGTGCCAGGATAGCTCAGGGGACAGATTTGGTGGGCAATGCATATGACGTTTTGGCAACCCCCGTTCTTTATTCCTTGTCCTCCGTTCCAGATTGTGGAGGAAGGTAGGGAGAGAAGTCTTGGCATCAGGACAAAAAAACACACGCGCTGAACCCATGTTTGAGGCGTGATTTCCTCCTTCAGAAACATTAGACAAATCCATAGAGGAGAGGGATAAGGATGGCTGCTAGCTGTGATGGCTGTGCTCTGCTGCCACAGTTGAGGCAGGAATGTTTCTAAGTACAGTGGCACCTTGGCTCGCAAACTTAATCCGTTCTAGAAGTCCGTTCCAAAACCAAAGCGTTCCAAAACCAAGGCTCGCTTTCCCATAGAAAGTAATGCAAAACTGATCAATCCGTTCCAGAGTTTCAAAAACAACCCCAAAAACAGCAATTTAACATGAATTTTGCTATCTAACGAGACCATTGGTCCATAAAATGAAAGCAATAAACAATGTACTGCAGTCACACAATCAATCAATTAATCAGTAGCTGAACAGGGTTCCACACAGTCACAAAGAGCCGCAAAAACAAAAACGCAAAATAAATAGCAAAAACAGACAGACCTCAGCTTAACACTCAAATCGTAAGTGTGGTACTCAAATTGGAAGCATGACACTCAAAACGGAGCACGTTTGGCTTCCAAAAAAAGTTTGCAAAGCGGAACACTTTGCAGTGTTTGGGTTCCAAGTTGTTTGAGTACCAAGGCATTTGAGAACCAAGGTACCACTGTACCAGTTGCTTGAAGCCATAGGAGGGGAGAGGGGTCCTTTGCACAAATCCTGCTTGCCGGTTTCCCACTGCGGGATCTGATCGGCCCCCCTGAGAACAGGATGCTGGACTATAGATGGGCTCTGGTGTGTTGCAACCATCATGCTTTTCTGATGTCCCTCTCTGCAGGGCTGTTGTGCAGAAGTTGGAGCAAAACTTCAACTCTGCCTCTCCGCAGGATAGGGCTGTTTCTTTATAACTGAATTTTTTTTAGTAAAAACATTAAGATTAGATGGGCCTGATCCACCAGACTCTTCTTGTGTCCTGAAGTGGCTTGCAGAAATTAAAACATGCGGTATACAGAATTTAACCGTAGATCTGAACATGGAAGAATAAAATACTAGAGCAGCGTTTATGGCGCCGAAATCTCCTTATGTTAAGCCATTCTTCTCCATGGTGGGGGGGACCACTAATTGTGCTCCCCTATGTAACCCCCATGAGCAACTTGGGGCACCTGGGGCCGAGAGCGTATACAGCATTTTTGAATATTTGGAAGGCCGGCACAGCCATTGGGTAAGGTGATGCCCCCCCCCCTATTTCTGGCGAGATCTCACCAGAATTGCATGAGATCTTGCGAGGAGCAGACAAGATCTCGCCAGAAATTGACGCCAGCTTCTCCAGAGGTAGAGGTGGCACTTTGCGTTTCACCTCAAGCAGCAAAACAGGGCACGGCCCCCCTGAACGTGTGACTCGCTCTGGGTGAGATCCAGCATAACATGAGCGGATGTTCAGTTACCCAGTGGCGTCTCTCCTGTCTCTTCCAGCCCCCTGCATGTCCCCCCCCCAAAAAAATCTGCTTCTCATTGACATGCATCATCCTTGAACAGTAGAAAGTATTGGGCGAATCGGGCATGTGGTCAGAACTGAGATATAAGGCAGCCTCTTCTGATTCAATTTTGGGCTCCCAAACAGAGAAAATGCTTATTTATGAAAACATGACCCAGGGATTATGGGGGAAGCGTATTGGTGATGTCACAGGCTCTGGCCAGTAGGTGCTGATCACAGCCTGTGTGTTTTGTGGGCGTGACTTTCCCACTGTCTCGTTGCAGGGCGTTTTCCAAGGTGTACACGTTCGGTCCGACCTTCCGGGCTGACAATTCTCAAAGCCGCAGGCACTTGGCAGAGTTTTACATGGTGGAAGCCGAGTTGTCTTTTGCTGAAAGCCTTCAGGATATCATGCAGGTATGGAGCGAGTTACGGGGAGCGTGGCAAACGGAGCTCTTTCAAAACAAAACTCTGGTGTTTTATGTGTGGTTTGAAACCCGCTGCCTGTCTTACCTTTGAAGCAGTCGTGGGGGAATCTTTGGCTCTAGGCAGAACTACAACTCCCATCAGCCCCAGCAAGTGTGGCCCCAATGGTCAAGGATAATGGGAGTTGTAGTTCAGCAACATCCAGAGGCCCATAGCTGCCTTAAAAAGGATTGACCAGAAATCTGAATGAACGAACCATCACATCTTCCACTTCTGGCTAACTTTCCACAAGCTCTGATTGACAACCGTACAAGTCATCATCATTGTCATTATTATTATTAAGACCAAGTCCTTCAGTAGACTGAAGGGGAGCAAAAGTACGCTGACAGCATCTTCATTTGTGGGCTTGCTATTATGGAAGTAAGTTTTGCATTTGAAAGCACCTTTAACATTTATGCAGCTGCTGTATATCAGGATAGTTGTTGTGGGTCTGCAGTTTTGTCCTTGTGTCCTGACCATGCCTTTTCCCTGTCTGGGTGCGAGGTAGAGAAGGGTTGTGCAAATGTGCATAGAAAGTTGCCCACTTTGCAAAGCTAAGACGTACGTTCCTCGTAATACTGCCAACTTTGGTTCCACCTGCTATTGGCACGTGGCCCCAAAGGGTTCCCCAGAGGGGAATGCTGCCTTTGGGGTGAAAACAGTACCCCACCCTTTTATTCTCACGTCAGCCCTGTCCGGTAGTTTGGCCAATGGCTGTGCCAACCACTGGCACGAAAGTTGCCCAGAACAAGCACAGTACACAATGTCTTATTTTAAGCAAGCCCTATCACAACCGCTTGCAGTCCATGGGGTTTGGAGGTTTTAAGATCATAAGCCTGTGGGCAGAAGCTTGTATTTTATTTTATTTTTAATTATGGATTTTTATTTATCACTAACTGTTTTAGTTGACTGCTTTTAATGAGAGGGCTGGTGCCGTACTATTTTCATTGCAATCATTTGTATGCTTTAAACAGGTTTCATATATGCATAATATAGTTTTAATGCTATCACTGTTTAATGGGATGCGGGTGGCGCTGTGGGTTAAACCACAGAGCCTAGGGCTTGCTGATCAGAAGGTTGGCGGTTCGAATCCCCGTGACGGGGTGAGCTCCCGTTGCTTGGTCCCTGCTCCTGCCAACCTAGCAGTTTGAAAGCACATCAAAGTGCAAGTAGATAAATAGGTACCTCTCCGGCAGGAAGGTAAACGGCGTTTCCGTGTGCTGCTCTGGTTCGCCAGAAGTGGCTTAGTCATGCTGGCCACATGACCTGGAAGCTGTACGCCAGCTCCCTCAGCCAGTAAAGCAACATGAGCGCCGCAACCCCAGAGTCGGTCGCGACTGGACCTAATGGTCAGGGGTCCCTTTACCTTTACTGTTTAATATCTTGTTGCTTTTTTCTATGTTTATGACCAATTCTTGTTTTTATCTGTAATAGAGCCCTTTAAGGCAGTGGTTCCCAGGGGGTTTTCAGTCCCATCCCTTGTCTCCCCTCCCCCAACTGATTATTGCCGTATTTGCATGGTCATATAACAGATTTTATGGTCAGTTTTTTAGTATGCCTAAAATCATTTGCTTCTTAGGGGCTACCCCACATTTTTTTCAAAAAATTGCTTTGCAGAAGTAACTAACAGTTGCCAAAATTTTCAAAAGTAGGAGGTCCGTGGCTTGGCTTTTGAAAAAAATATTAGGGGCTCCTCCGTAATTAGCTAATTGGGAACCACTGCTTTAAGGGGGAAATGCTGAGTACAGTGGTACCTTTGGTTGCGAACACGATCCGTTCCGGGGTGCCGTTCACACCCCGAAAAGTCTGCAACCAGAGCGGGCCTTTTGCGCATGCGCGATAGAGCCCTTTTAGGCATGCGCGAAGCGCACAGAACGCTTATGTGCACGACGAAACCCAGAAGTAAATACTTCTGGGTTTGCTGCATTCTTAACCTGAAAGAACGCAACATGAAGCGTTCGCACGAAGAGGTATGACTGTATAAATAAATATATCATCACCACCATTTCCTTAAAAAAAAGAAAAAAGAGGCTTCAAACAGCAGTAGAAAGGCTCTGTTGCAATTGCCTGCTGTGTAGGTTTTTCTCTGGCAGAAGCTCCGTGACGCATTGGAGCGCTTCCTCTTTCAAGGAAAGGAAAACACAGTCTTGGCTTTCCTGCCCGCACCTCTTCGCTATGAACTGACAGTTTTAAAGTTCCCACAGCGTGCAGAAGAAACAACTTTCTCTTGCGTGGGGGGGGGGGAGTGGGTGGCATGAAGCACAAAATTAGTTTTTTCCACTCTCCGGGTGAGCTGGAGTTCAGAAGAGGCCAACTTTCGCCACCTTCTCTTGAGCACGGCTGTATTTTTTAAACAAATATTTCTTTTAATAATCGCACTTAAGCCAGAAAAGTTGAATACGAAAACATAACTAAAAATACCTAACGCTAAAGCAGTTTTCTCACTCCAGGCAAGGTGATAAACTGTGGGTAAAGGTAAAGGGACCCCTGACCCTTAGGTCCAGTCGTGTCTGACTCTTGCGTTACTGGCCGAGGGAGCTGGCGTACAGCTTCCGGGTCATGTGGCCAGCATGACTAAGCCGCTTCTGGCGAAACCAGAGCAGCGCATGGAAATGCTGTTTACCTTCCCGCCGGAGTGGTACCTATTTATCTACTTGCACTTTGACGTGCTTTCGAACTGCTAGGTTGGCAGGAGCAGGGACCGAGCAACAGGAGCTCACCCCGTCGCGGGGATTCGAACCGCCGACCTTCTGATCAGCAAGCCCTAGGCTCTGTGGTTTAGACCACAGCGCCACCCGCGTCCCAAGCTGCCAAACTCGTCCAGCTGGGAGTGTTCATGTTCTGTGTCCGTATGTGGAGAGTTTAAGCCACCCAAAGTATGGAATAAATTTAAGAAGTATTGCATTCTTCTTGCATGTACTCTGTGCATCTACGGCTCCCTCTCTTTTCCTTAGGCTATGGAGGACCTTTTCAAGAAAGTAACCGACACAGTTCTGTCCAGTTGCCCTCGCGATGCTGAGCTTTTTCATAAACACGTAGCTCCTGGTCAAGAGGTAAGGGAAAGAAAAGATTTCTATTACCTTAAAAGAGAGAGAGAGAGAGAGAGAGAGAGAGAGAGAGAGAGAGAGAGAGAGAGACGGTGACTAAAGCAAACCTCTTAGGTTCTTTTACGGCTTTCATGTGGACTTCCTATGTGCCTGAAGGAGCGTCTCCACCCCCATCGTATCAGCAAGAAGTGAGGTTACAGGGAACCAGGCAGAGGGCCTTCTTGGTGGTGGCGCTCTCCCTGTGGAACGGCTTCCCATCAGATATCAAGGAAATAAACAACCATCCGACTTTTAGAAGACATCTGAAGGCAGCCCTCTTTAGGGAAGTTTTTAATGTTTGATGGATTATTGTATTTTAATATTCTGTTGGGAGCCACCCAGAGGGAAACCCAGCCAGAAGGGCGGGGTATAAATAATATATTATTATTATTATTATTATTATTATTATTATTATTATTAGATTGGATGGACCAGGTAAGCCTTCGGCCTGACCCGGCACAGATCATTTTACTGAGGGTGCTCTGCCTAGCTCCTTCCCGCAGCCAACAGACCATCCCAATTCAAAACGAAGCCACCATCCTTGCCTTGTGCGTTGCTTGAAACAGCATAACTCAGCTTTTCTTGGTAGTCTTGACTCTGGTTTCGGTAAGGCCAGAAATGGAAACCGATCTCCTGCTTAGATTAGATGTGCAAATCCTCGGTTCCGTTCTGAAAACCTTTCCGAAAAACACAAATGCGAAACTTGTGCTGGTTTCTGAACTCTTCTTCCGGTAGCCATTGTGAATTGTTTCTTCCTTTCCCGAAGGCAAAGGTGGAACGGATGCTGAAGAACCAGTTCATAACGTAAGCAAAAATACATCGGCGTTCTTGTTTGTTGTCGGCTACGGCTGAAGTTTCCCAGCTTTTTTCATTATATCGCAGTGAATGGCGGGGTCCCTCCTGCACGGTACATTTCAAGCAGTGGCATGCCACTTTAAGCTGCCAGGATTCCACTCAAAGAATCCTGGGAACTGTAGTTTTTCAAGGGTGCTGAGAGTTCCTATGCTAGTCCGGGTGTGTGTGTGTCATCACATGGTAGAGCTCTGTATAGGCATACATAGGTATCCAGCCTTTCTCATGCTCACTGAACAGATGGAGACATGGGCAGCGCATGCAGCCCCACAACCCACAGCTTCCCCCTTGAGAGGTCTAGAGGACAACAACATAAGGAACAGGCCTTTTCTGTGGTGGCTCCCCGTTTGTGGAAGTCTCTCCCCAAGGAGCATCAGCTGGTTATACCTTCATTATATATCTTTCCACGTTTCTCTTCAACCAGGCATTTGCCCAATCAACATTCTGTGGCTTTTAAAGTTGTTGTTTTTTGAGCCAGCAGGGTTGTTATTTTGCTTTTGTTTTATTACCATATTTTTTGCTCTATAAGTGCACCTGACCATAGGACGCACCTAGTTTTTAGAGGGGGAAAGCCTCCTTTTTTTAGGATCAGCTCAAATTTCTGCAGCTTCTTTTGCAAAGGAGAAAAGCCCCATTTTTTGTGGATCAGCTCAAATTTCTGCAGCTTCTTTGCAAAGGAGAAAAGCCCCATTTTTTGAGGATCAGCTCAAAGTTGTTGAGCTTACTTTGCAAAGGGAAAAAACCCTGTTTTATGGGGTTTAACTCACAGTTCTGCAGCTTCAGGAAAGGGAGCCATTTCTACAGTTTCCAGACAGATAATCTAATCAGCCAGTCACATGTCACTGGGGAAACAGCCTCCCTCTGCAAGGGGGCGGGGCTGGAATCTCTCTCCCTTATCTCTCTCCCCGATCGTTTGCTGAGCAGCTGCTCAGCGGGCTTCCTTTCAACACCCCCTTCTCTTTTTTTAAAAAAAGAGCACGATCTGCTTTTGCCCCTGGGCAGTTCAGCTCCAGGGACAACACATTCGCTCCATAAGACGCACAGTCATTTCCCATTACTTTTTAGGAGGAAAAAAGTGCATCTTATGGAGCGAAAAATACGGTATGTATTTTGAGTTTTCATGTTGATGTTGTGGACCACCCTGTGATCTTCGTATGAAGGGCAGCATGCAAATTTAATAAATAAAATAAAAATTATTAATCCTCCTACCGTTACTGGGGTGGACACACAACACCCCTAGTCTTTCTTCCGTAGCATCGTCTGGCCCAACCCTTTGAGATGCAGGAATCTCAGCTAAAGCATCCATGACAGATTCAATCCATTCAGTATTGAAGTTTTCATGAAGAGGAAGGGATTCTTCAGCGATACGTTCCATTTAACCCCACAGTGAGCTGTGTGTGTGTGTGTGGTCAGGGTATCGCGAAACCTTTGCGGGGATTAAAAAGGGCCTATCTCAGGCGTGAGGGAGCCTGCAGCCCTTCAAATATTTTTGTACTCCATCTCCCATCAGCAAGCATGACCAGGAATGCTGGGAGTTGTAGTTGAACATCTGGAGGTGGCAGATATTTAACAGCATCCCTCAAGGCAAACCTGCCTCAGAATGGGGTGATTTAGAGCAGAGAAATGGCAACTGGGAGGGTTAAGCGCCAATGATTCTCCCATCACTTTTCCAGTTGAAATTGTCTCCTCCCTGAGTGGTTTTTCATTTTTAAAAAAATAATAAATGAATAAATTAAAAAGCTGCCAGGCATTCATCATAAGCCTTTGCATATATTACGTCGTAAGCTGTGAGAGGCGCATTCTCTGTGCCAACAAGTGCAGAAATGAACGGTAATCATTCCTCCAGCCCAAAATGTTCTCTGGCTGTGATGTCAAGCCCACAGACCATGCTGCTTTCAATTTTAAGTGTGTCGTATTTGGCTCAGTTGGCTGTGGTTTTTTTCCTTTTCCAAACTGCCTGTTTGTGGCTTCCCACGGAGCAATGCTACAGTCTTCCCAGGGCAGCAGAATTTAACTTGCACTGCCGTTAGCTGTCAAGAAATCCTAGTCCACTTACCGTAGCTACTTGGAGGTGCCACTGGGGAATGAAGCTGGGACCTTCTGTATTATTATTATTATTATTATTATTATTATTATTATTATTATTATGGCAGGGCAGTGTACAACAATATAAACATAATTTACACAGCATAATAATAAAAACATAATACAGAGTTTAATAATAATAATAACAGCCCCCCCAAACACATTTTCACGAGCAATGGATTATTTAATGGGCTGGGTAAAGAGTAAAGTTAATTGATTGAATTGATTGATTGAATTTATATACCGTCCTATACCCAGGGGTCTCGGGGCGGTTCACTGAATAAAATGAAAATATAAAACCACAAAATACCTAATAAAAATAAAAACAACAACCTAATAGCCCCCAACCACAAAAAAACACATTTTAAAAGGGCATTAAATGTAAGCCGGATCAACCAAAGGCCTGGTTAAAAAGGAACGTTTTTGCCTGATGCCTAAAGGTGTGTAATGAAGGCGCCGGGCGAACTTCCCTGGGGAGAGGATTCCACAGATGGGGAGCCACTGCAGAAAAGGCCCTGTTCTCGTGTTGCCACCCTCTGGACCATGGGTAGGCAAACTAAGGCCCGGGCGCCGGGTACGGCCCAATCACCTTCTCAATCCGGCCTGTGGACAGTGGGAATCAGCGTGTTTTTACATGAGTAGAATGTGTCGTTTTATTTAAAATGCATCTCTTGGTTATTTGTGATGCCTGCCTGGTGTTTTTACATGAGAAGAATGTGTGCTTTTATTTAAAATGCATCTCTGGGTTTATTTGTGGGGCATAGGAATTTGTTCATTTCCCCCCCAAAAAATATGGTCCGGCCCCCCACAAGGTCTGAGGGACAGTGGACCGGCCCCCTGCTGAAAAAGTTTGCTGACCCCTGCTCTGGACCTTTCCTGGAGGAGGCACACAAAGGAGGGCCTCAGATGATGATCTCAGGGTCTGAGTACAGTAGGTTCATATGGAAAGATAGAGTCCTTGAGGTACTGTGGTCCTGAGCCTTTTAAGGCTTTATAGGTCAAAACCAGCACTTTGAATTGGGCCCGGAAACTAACTGGTAGCCAGTGCAGTCGGACCAGCATTGGTATAATATGCTGAAACCATCTTGCTCCGATGAAAACATAAACCAAGAATGAGCAACACAATGGCCAATGAAAGTAGTATATATTTGTATCCTATATAAGAAACTTGCTGTGTCCCTGCGTCCGTTCTGTGTGTCACGGAAGTGCGCTACTGCGCATGTCCGGGACCCACACGGACGCAGGGATTGGAGCGGGCGGAGAGGGGGGCTTGTCCGCGAGGCAGCGGCGGCGCACGTGCGTTCTCAGTTGCGCCAGCGCCGCTGCCTCGCACGGATGCAGAGGCAGAGCCCAATCCCCGCGGCTCGCCGCCGCTACCGCCGCCGCTGCAGCCGCCGCAGGGGAAAAAGAAGAAGGGGGAGGGAGCCCCTCTCCACCCCCCAGCGGCCGCTGTTCTGCCTCCTCCTGCCTCCTCCTCCTCTAGCGCCCGTTATTGAACGGGCTAACTTCAACTAGTGTATAATAACAGTAAGACAACGGACAGTGATCCAATATTGACACTGTTTCATGTACGTCTTCTTCAGCATGTAACTGCAAAACATAGATAAACAGATAAACAACCAAAAACCTGCATGGACATGTCTCACAGTAACTATACAATACATAATGCAATAAAACATAGCACTAATATAATAATGAAATATAATAGCATACCATGTTTTATTGCATTATGTATACCGTATTTTCCGGCATATAAGACAACTGGGCGTATAAGATGACCCCCAACTTTCCCAGTTAAAATATAGAGTTTGGGATATACTCGCCGTATAAGAAATACAACCCGGCGTATAAGATGACCCCCGACTTTTGAGAAGATTTTCCTGGGTTAAAAAGTAGTCTTATACGCAGGAAAATACTGTATTTGCATTAGATGTATTGTTTTAATGGATTACTGCGATACATGTCCATGCAGGTTTTCGGTTGTTTATCTGTTTATCTATATTTTGCAGTTACATGCTGAAGAAGACGTACACGAAACAGTGTCAATACCGGATCACTGTCCGTTGTCTTACTGTTATTATACATGAAAAAAATATACTACTTTCATTGGCCGTCGTGTTGCTCGTTCTTGGTTTCCGTTTGAAGATTGCAACACAGAGGTTTCTTTAACTTCCGAAGAGCAACCTGGCTGCTGAATTCTGCACCAGCTGAAGTTTCCGAACCGTCTTCAGAGGCAGCCCTATATTTAACGCACTGCAGTAATCTAACCTTGAGGTTACCAGAGCATAGACAACAGTAGTTAGGCTATCGCTATCCAGACGGGGCACACCTGGGCCACCAGCCGAAGCTGATGGAAGGGACTGAGGCCACCTCAGCCTCAGGTGTAGCCTTGCAGCGGGGAGCTCCCCCATCTCTATCCTAAAATAAATGTGTGCCTGGAATGAAACACCCCAAGTTCTTAACAGGTTTTCCTTCTAGGATGTCCTACACGGAAGCGATAGAGGTTTTAAAGCGAGCTCGCCAAGAATTCATTTACGAACCAGAGGTGAGTGTTGCCGTGTGTGTTTTTGTGAGGGAGGGTTTCTTCGAAAAACTAAATGTCGGGAGCGGGAATACCGAGGCCTGAGTATTAATATTTTTGTTTCCCACTCACTTTTTCCAGTGGGGTCGTGACCTTCAGAGTGAGCATGAGCGATACCTGGTCCAACACTGTGGCGATATCCCTGTATTTGTGTTCAACTATCCGTATGACCTGAAGCCGTTCTATATGCGGGACAATGAAGATGGAGCCCAACACACAGTAAGAGTTCCAAGTCAAATTGCCTAGGGCCTAGGCAGTGCAGGATATTGCCCTTTTGCGTCTTGCTTTTTTCAATCAATCAATTCTTTATTATGGTCACCGACCAGCACAATAAATTGCATTACATCAATATTTAAAATTTTGAAATAAACTAAAATAACTTGCCGTATTTTTCGCTCCATAACGCACACTTTTTTCCTCCTAAAAAGGAAGGGGGAAAGTCTGTGCGTGTTACGGAGCGAAGGCACTGGCCGGCAGCGGGATCCCTCGGCTGCCACTACAGTCTAAGCAGAGGGATGCCTCTGCCACCAGAGCCATGGCTCCCGGTGGGGCGGGAGAGGAACGGACAGCCCAAAAGCAGCGCTTTCGGAATGTCCGTTCCTCCCCCCCCACCCCTCCGCGCCCGCCAGGACAGCGGGAAAGGGGGCAGGAAAGGAATGGACAGCCCAAAAGCAGTGCATTCGGGATGTCCGTTCCTCCCCCGCCCCTGGAGAGCACAAGGAGGGAGGGAGATGCTTCCCCCCTCTCCTTCCATCCTTCCTTCTCTCTCTCTTCCCTCCCTCCCTCCCTCCTTCTTTCCCTCTCTCTTCCTCTCTCTCTCTTCCTTCCTTCTCTCTCTCTCTTCCCTCCCTCTCTCCCTCTTTCCCCCCTCTCTCTTCCTTCCTTCTCTCTCTCTTCCTCCCTCCCTCCTTCTTTCCCTCTCTCTTCCTCTCTCTCTCTTCCTTCCTTCTCTCTCTCTCTTCCCTCCCTCTCTCCCTCTTTCCCCCTCTCTCTCTTCCTTCCTTCTCTCTCTCTTCCCTCCCTCTCTCCCTCCTTCTTTCCCTCTCTCTTCCTCTCTCTCTCTTCCCTCCCTCTCTCCCTCTTTCCCTCTCTCTCTCTTCCTTCCTTCTCTCTCTCTTCCCTCCCTCCCTCCCAGCCTTTTAGAGGAGGAAAACCAGAAAGAAATATTTTTCTTGTTTTCCTCCTCTAAAAACGAGGTGCGCGTTATGGTCCGGTGCGCGTTATGGCGCGAAAAATACGGCACCTAAAAGGGATCAGCCATCCTTTGATCCTTATTTTATATATCAATTATTTACTATACGCTATAAATTAAAACAGAGCCCGTCCAGCTCTGATCAGGAGTTGATTTAAGTGCCTCCTGTATAGGCGCACCGAATTCTGATAGCATTGGCGCAGAATCTTGCCACCATAGAGGTGACATATGGGTTAGAGTCTGAAAGGAGCCATTTTATATGCAGTTCTTCAGATCGCCCAGGTAGCTCGTCAAATATCTTTAGGGTAGATTCATTTCGCAGGTCTCTCTATAAAGGGAGCAATGGAAAAATACATGGTCAATGGTTGCTTTTTTCATATAGTTTCTGGAATGAAGCAGTCCGGTCCAGCACTGCCCTTCTGATGCCCCTGATCTTGGGGGAATGTTTGTGTGTGGTGGGTGAGAATTAATAAAGTGCCCATCTCGAAACAGACCCGTTGAAACAAATGTACATAAGTTGGTCATATCCATTAATCCCAGTGGGTCTACTCTTGAGTAGGACTAACGTTGGCTGCAACCCATGGATCTCCCAGGAAAGGAGAGGATTGCCTAGGGCACCACGCAGAACTCCCAAAGCTCCTGTTTGCTGTGTAAATCATTGAATTACTGTGATTTAGTATCCCTGCTTACTACTAAGGCCAGGGGTAGCCAGTGTTTTTTGGACTCCAACTCCCATCAGCCCCTGCCAGCACTGCCAGAGGTCAGAGGTGATGGGAGCTGTCAGCCAGCAGCATCCGATTGGCACCACATTGTCATACTTTAGTGGGGTGGAACAGGATTTATCCAGTAATTCAACTAGAAGGGCGAGCATTTTAGCAATTCACATTGTTCGCTGCCGTTGGATTTTGTTTCGCTTCAATTGGCTTTTAATTGATTTTACCTGTTTTGCATTTTATCTTGTTGCTAAGTCGCTTTGAGACTTTTTTTTTTTTTGTATAAAGGGACTAACTAATGCAAGCGATTAATTATATGTACATACATATAATATGTACATACATACCCAGGTGGCACTGTGGGTTAAACCACAGAGCCTAGGGCTTGCTGATCAGAAGGTCGGTGGTTCGAATCCCCGCAACGGGGTGAGCTCCCGTTGCTTGGTCCCAGCTCCTGCCAATCTAGCAGTTCGAAAGCACGTCAAAGTGCAAGTAGATAAATAGGACCCGCTCTGGCGGGAAGGTAAACGGCGTTTCCGTGCACTGCTCTGGTTCACCAGAAGCGGCTTTGTCATGCTGGCCACATGACCCGGAAGCTGTACACCGGCTCTCGGCCAATAAAGCAAGATGAGCGCCGCAACCCCAGAGTCGGACACGAATGGACCTAATGGTCAGGGGTCCCTTTACCTTTACATAATCATACATACACAAAGACAAACTGGGTTTGTCAGTGATTTACAGCTTACAAAAACGGATTGCACGACTTTAAAACTTAAACACCCGTCATTAAAAAGCACAATAAAACTGCCCTGTTTCAGCATTAAAACACGCATTGGCTAATGCCATCTTCGATAACGCGGTTCAGAGAGAGATGTATTCCTTTTCCCCTCCTTTCCTTTAAAGGTGGCGGCAGTTGACCTCCTTGTACCAGGAGTCGGGGAACTTTGCGGAGGCAGCCTGAGGGAAGACCGACCCGATTTCCTACAGTCCCGCCTACAGAGGTCAGGGAGAGGATTTCTGCTTCTGGCTTACTGTGGGGAGCTGTTGGACAGTTGGTCAAGGAGGGTCTGTTGAGGACGCCTGTGATTAAAGGGGAGAGGCCGGTCGTGTGTTCAGACAGAACAGATGCTTCTTGGGGGATGCATTCCTTGGCCAGACTCGCCAGTATAATCTGTCCAATACGCAGCAATGCAAAAAAAAATACTATTGCAGCCCCTTTCTCACAAATGTGTTTGGGCTGGGGAGGGGGACAGAAATTCACCGCTGTGCATCGCCTTGTTGTCTTAAGTGCCTGTATTTCTATTCATCTTAATGCCCACCTATGAAAAACTCCTGTGTCCACTTTCGTTTCTTTTTGACGAATACGCGCGTTTTCACAAAAGCAGTTTTCCTTAATATAAGGCCTTTTGTATTATAATAATAATAATAATAATAATAATAATAATAATAATTTATTATTTGTACCCCGCCCATCTGGCTGGGTCCCCCCAGACACTGGGCGGCCTCCAACAGATCTCAAAATACATTACAATATCACAGATTAAAAACTTCCCTAAACAGGGCTGCCTTCAGGTATTTTCTAAATGTCAAGTAGTTGTTTATTGCTTTGACCTCTGATGGGAGGGCGTTCCACAGGGCGGCCGCCACTACCAAGAAGGCCCTCTGCCTGGTTCCCTGTAGCTTTGCTTCTCGCAGTGAGGGAACCGCCAGAAGGCCCTCGGCGCTGAATCTCAGTGTCTGGGCTGAACGATGGGGGTGGAGACGCTCCTTCAGGTATACTGGACTGAAGCCATTTAGGGCTTTAAAAGTCAGCACCAACACTGTTGTGCTCGGAAACATACTGGGAGTCAATGTAGCTCTCTCAGGACCGGTGTTATGTGGTCCCTTATGTTGCTTTCATGATGTTTTCCCCTTGGTTCCACAGGCTGGGGCTTGAAGACACCTACCAATGGTAAGGGTGGCCAGGTATTGTTTGTTGGTCTACGGCTTTGTTCATAGCGTTGCCTGGGTGGATCCGATCCTCCTCCTTTGGGTGGTGCATCTGTCCAATGTTTTTGAGCTGTGATTCCTGCATTGCAGGGGGGTGGGCTGGATGACCCTTGGTAGTCCCTTCCTACTCTGCAGAGCCAGTGTGGTGTAGTGGTTAAGAGCAGTAGACTCATAATCTGGTGAACCGGGTTCGTGTCTCCGCTCCTCCACATGCAGCTGCTGACCTTGGGCCAGTCACACTTCTCTGAAGTCCCTCAGCCCCACTCACCTCACAGAGTGTTTGTTGTGGGGGAGGAAGGGAAAGCAGATTGTTAGCTGCTTTGAGACTCCTTCGGGTAGTGATAAAGCGGGATATCAAATCCAAACTCTCTTCTTCTTCTTCTTCTTCTTCTTCTTCCATGATTCCAAACCTTTGCAGCCAGCGACTGGTAGAGGGCAGAACAAATCCTTTTTCAGTCTCTTGTGGTGGAGCACAGATTTGCGATGGCCCATCATACCTGCTAAATGCATCAGTTGGGACATAGGACCATAGAACTGTAAAAGTAGAAAGGACTCTGAGGGTCATCTAGTCCAACCCCCTGCAATGCAGGAATCTCAGCTATAGCATCCATGACAGATGGCCATCCAACCTCTGCTTAAAAACCTCCAAGGAAGGAGAGTCCACAACCTCCCGATGGAGGCGTGTTGAATGAAGTTCTTCTGCGGTTCTCCCCCTGGCACCCCCTGACCTGCCTGACAAAATGAGTGACAGAGCTGTCATTCTCCCTCAGCAGGTGGCGCTGTGATCTAAACCACTGAGCCTCTTGGGCTTGCCGATCAGAAGGTCGGCAGTTCGAATCCACGCGACGGGGTGAGCTTCCATTGCTCTGTCCCAGCTCCTGCCTACCTAGCAGTTTGAAAGCATGCCAGTGCAAGTAGATAAATAGGTACCGCTGCGGCGGGAAGGTAAAAAGCGTTTCTGTGCGCTCTGGCCTCTGTCACGGTGTCCCGTTGCGCCAGAAGCGGTTTAGTGTGCTGGCCACATGACCAGGAAAGCTGTATGTGAACAAACGCCGGCTCCCTCGGCCTGAAAGCGAGATGAGCGCCACAACCCCATAGTTGCCTTTGACTGCATTTAACCGTCCAGGGGTCCTTTACCTTTACCATTCTACCTCTTAAAGTAAATAAATTGGGCAGAAACAAACCTTCAGAACAATTTTAAAGGGGGAAAGTGCTTGCTTGTCTTTGTCAGTAACTGCATTTGACATCTCCAGACAGGGCTGAGAATCTCCCCTACTTGAAAGCCCAGACAGCTGCTGTCAGTCAGTGTAGACAACCATTAGTTCAATCTCTAGCATCTCCAGGTATGACTGGGAGGCAACCCTGGAGAGCAGCTCCCGGTCAGGGCAAACAGTGCTGAGCTAGACGGACCAATTTTCTGACTCTGAATAAGACAACTTCCTCAGTTCCTGGAACCGAAATAGAGGCCTGCTGGATCAAACCAAGTATTGGTAAACATAACTGACCTGCCGCCTTGCATTCCAGGTACATAGACCTCCGTCGATTCGGATCAACCCCTCATGGTGGATTTGGAATGGGATTTGAGCGGTTCCTCCGTTGCATCTTGGGAGTCGAGAACATCAAAGACGTTATTCCCTTCCCACGGTTTTCGCACTCGTGCATTTTGTAGCCTTTCCCGAAGATGCCACCGTCGCTCGTTTTTACGAATCCATGCCCTGCTGCCCTGACGACAAAGCTGCAGTCATGTCTGGAAAAATATAGAGACAACGCTCTCCCCATCCCCTTTTTTAGCATTGAATAATACTATGGTAAACTTCGCACCGAAGACATTTGAAACTGAGGATAGTTTTGTATTATTGCCTTGTTTATAAATCCGCAGAGCACTTTGCATTGTAGGACTCACTGACTGTTTTGGAGGCGGGGAGGGGAGAGGACAATGGTCTTGTCTTTGGCCATAACTCGAACGAACAAAATTAAACTTTCACCAGGTGTCCATTCGTCTGCGAGAAGCGTTTGGGCGGACCACGAAGCTCTCAACGAGGAGGGATAAGAAGCAACACACCGTGAAGGTTGCAAGAGAGATGCCAGCCGTTCCTCAAACATGGTGCCTTCCAGAATTTGTTGGCCTGCAACTCCCATCTTCCCTGACCATTTGCTATGCTGGCTGGGGTCGATGGCAGCTGGGAGACGAACCACTATTAGTGGTCCCCCGTAACTTTAGCATACTACTCGTATTCACCAGGGACTGTGTCCAATTCTGTGCTGATATTGTACCAGTTCCCCTTCTGGTTTTTTAATATTTGCTGGAAGCCGCCCAGAGTGGCTGGGGAGACCCAGCCAGATGGGCAGGGTACAAATAATAAATTATTATTATTGTTACTAGCGAAGAGCTTTTTCCTCTCAGCAGGCATTTCAAGAATGGTGTTCTTTCTCTTCTGGTTTTGCTGTTCGTTTTAGCTGAATTTATCTTTAATTTTTCTCTTTTTACGGTACAGGGGGATCCCGCCCCTTAACGCAGGGGCTCTGTTACTGGCCACCCCGTGCGTCAGTGGGATGCTCGTAAGACTGTTCCTCCCCTGCCCCCTTTCAGTGCCCAAAATGGCACATGCGCCTGCTGTCGACTGTGTGCTGACTGTGTGCAAGTGGGGAGTTGTGGTTAAGAGCGGTAGACTCGTAATCTGGTGAACTGGGTTCGCGTCTCCGCTCCTCCACATGACCTTGGGCTAGTCACACTTCTCTGGAGTCTCTCAGCCCCACTCACCTCACAGAGTGTTTGTTGTGGGGGAGGAAGGGAAAGGAGAATGTGAGCCGCTTTGAGACTCCTTCGGGTAGTGATAAAGCAGGATATCAAATCCAAACTCCTTCTTCTCTTCTTGCCTGTACGCCGCTTAGAGGCAACAGAGTTAAATGGCATATAAATTGTTGAAGTGAATAACAAGGGGGCAGCAAACTTTTTCAGCAGGGGGCCAGTCCACTGTCCCTCACACATGTTTGGCCAGAAGGAATTTCCTCCGAATCCAGCGTGGCGGCAGAGCACCACCGCAGAGAAGGCCATGCTTCCGTTTTGCTGCTCAGCGCCCGTCTGAAAGTCACGGCGTTGCCTGCAAGAGTCTCTCTGACTGTCTCAAGGATTGTACGGGGAATTTGCTAGGGAAACCGAACTGCTGCATAAATTGAAATGACACCCTGATTGGATAAGAACAAACACTCTGTGAGGTGAGTGGGGCTGAGAGACTTCAGAGAAGTGTGACTAGCCCAAGGTCACCCAGCAGCTGCATGTGGAGGAGCGGAGACGCGAACCCAGTTCACCAGATTACAAGTCTACCACTCTTAACCACTACACCACACTGGCTCTCAAACAGCTCAGCATGCAGTTAGCAAGGTCGTAGCTTTCGTGGGGAGCTTTGTTCAGCCTGAGGGCCACGTTGCCCCTCAGGGCAACCCTCCAAGGGCCGTGTGCCAATAGTGGGTGGGGCCAGAGGCAAAACATGGGCGGAGCTTGTATGTAAATTTCCCCATCTTTACAGCAGGTTAGTTTCTGCATCCACCCTTCTCTTTCCTCTGTTTGGACATGCAGAGAGGCCTTATCAAGAGTTGCCAGCTGGACAAAAGCATTTGTGGGGTGAATAAGGGCCACTGAAGAGAGTGTGGCCTGGGGAAGAGGGCATGTGACCTGGAGGACTTCCAAGGGCCTGATAGAGAGACATAGGGAGTCACATCCGGCCCCTGGACCTCTGAACTAACTGCACATCATATAATTTTGTGTATCAGGATTTTCGGACTAGAGTCATAGAGTTGGAAGGGACCCCAAGGGTCATCTAGTCCAACCTCCTGCAATGCAGGAATCCAACCTCTGCTTAAAAACCTCTAATAATAATAATAATAATAATAATTTATTATTTGTACTCCGCTCATCTGGCTGGGTTTCCCCAGCCACTCTGGGCGGCATCCAACAAAAGATGAAAAATACATTAAAACATCAGTCATTAAAAACTTCCCTAAACAGGGCTGCCTTCAGATGTCTTCTAAACGTCAAATAGTTGTTTATTTCCTTGACATCTGATGGCAGGGCATTCCACAGGGAGGGCGCCACCACTGAGAAGGCCCTCTGCCTGGTTCCCTGTAACCTCACTTCTCGCAGTGAGGGAACCGCCAGAAGGCCCTCGGAGCTGGACCTCAGTGTCCAGGCTGAACGGGGGGGGGAGACGCTCCTTCAGGTATACAGGACCGAGGCCGTTGAGGGCTTTAAAGGTCAGCACCAACACTTTGAATTGTGCTCGGAAATGTACTGGGAGTCAATGTGGGTCTTTCAGGACCGATGTTATATGGTCTCGGCGGCCACTCCCAGTCACCAGTCTAGCTGCCACACCCAAGGAAGGAGAGTCCACCACCTTCCAAGGGTGTCTGTTCCACTGCAAAACAGCTCTTAACATCAGAATTTTCTTCCTGGTCTTCATTCAGAATCTCCATTCTTGAAACTTAAATTGCTGGGCTCAAGTCCTACCCTCTGGAGCAGCAGAAAGGAAGTTTGCTGCATCCTCCATATGACAGCCCTTTAGATATTGGAAGATCTTGAAATAATTATTTTTTTAAAAAAGTAGTTGGCAGGTGGTTCTGGAATTCTAGAGCGATGTCGTTTCCTTAACACCTCCCATTGAACTCCTCCGTGTCCTGGTTCAAATAGCTTATCGGTGACATCTTGCCATGATAGAATGGTATGTTTTGTTTTGTTTTGACTCGTAGACAATCCTGACGCGATCAATTAAAGGATGACTCCTAGGCCTTAACTCTTAAATTTGGGGCAGTTGCTTAAGAGGCCTCTCCCTCGGTTTCCCCATTTGCATGATGGGGATAATGATGCCTTGATGTAAGGGAGCGTTCGTGGAACTTTTAATTAAGAGGGGTTTTATTTTATTTTTTGGCAGGCAAGGCCTGCCCTTTCGCAGTGCAGCAAGAGGAAGGAAAGTTCCACGCTTGGAAACCTGCAGTCTTGGCTTCCTCTGTTAAAACGCTTGTGCAATATTTCGATCCATTCCTTCCCGATGAGGAACAAATGCCAATTGTAAGTTCGCTGTCATTGGAAAAGCATGCCAATATTCTGACTGGGCGTGTGGAAAATGCTGCTGGGAGGGGAGTAATTCTCCAATTTAGCCAAAGGTTCTTTGCATAGGTACAATATTTCTTTCCATCCTTCCTCCAAACACAGAGCAGCATACAGGTTTCCTTGTTTATCTTCGCAGCAACCCTTTTCAAGTGTCCTTATTTTCCAAGGACAGTCCCAGATTCATAGAATCCTAGAGTTGGAAGAGACCACAAGGGCCATCCAGTCCAACCCCCTGCCAAGCAGGAAACACCATCAAAGCATTCCTGACAGGTGGCTGTCAAGCCTCTGCTTAAAGACCTCCAAAGAAGGAGAGTCCGCCACACTCCTTGGCAGCAAATTCCACTGTCGAACAGCTCTTACTGTCAGGAAGTTCTTCCTAATGTTTAGGTGGAATCTTCTTTCTTGTAGTTTGAATCCATTGCTCTGTGTCCGCTTCTCTGGAGCAGCAGAAAACAACCTTTCTCCCTCCTCTATATGACATCCTTTTATATATTTGAACATGGCTATCATATCACCCCTTAACCTTCTCTTCTCCAGGCTAAACATACCCAGATTGACAGAAGCCGTCCCAGTTTCTGATTTGATCCTGGAATGTCCTGCTTTTCCTTAAAGGTAAAGGGACCCCTGACCATTAGGTCCAGTCGTGACCAACTCTGGGGTTGCGGCGCTCATCTCGCTGTATTGGCCGAGAGCCGGCGTACAGCTTCCAGGTCATGTGGCCAGCAGGACTAAGCCGCTTCTGGCGAACCAGAGCAGCGCATGGAAACGCCGTTTACCTTCCCGCCGGAGTGGTACCTATTTATCTACTTGCACTTTGACGTGCTTTCAAATTGCTAGGTGGGCAGGAGCAGGGACCGAGCAACGGGAGCTCACCCCGTCACGGGGATTCGAACCGCCGACCTGATCGGCAAGCCCTCAGCTTTTCCTTAGGACATCTCTATTTTCATCAGAGAAATGTTGGAAGGTATGGAGTTATGCGACCCCCGAGCCAAGGAGATAAGTAACTATACAACCTTTAGAAGACCCCCAAAGGCAGCCCTGTACAGGGAAGTTTTAAATGTTTTATTATGTTTTTTATATATGTTGGAAGCCGCCTGGTGTGGCTGGGGCAACCCAGTCAGGTTGGCAAGGTATATTATTCTCATTATGGAATAGGACGTCCCTGTTTTCACCGGTGAAATGTTGGAGGGCATGCTTTGAGGTAGGTTAGGTTGAAAGAGAGAGGTTGGACCCAGTGAGATTCATGTCTGAGTGGGTCACCCCAGTCCTAGACTGACTCTAGCTGTTGCACCTGTCACAGGTCCAACTCTGGCAAGGTTCCCATTCTGGTGATGCTGCATATATGTTGGGTGGTATTCAGCCACGGTTTACTCAGAGCAGACACCTTAAAATGAATGGGCCTAACTTGAGTTGTACTCATCAATTAAACGTTTTGGTAAAACTTAATTGAATGCCACGCGGAACTGTGAGCTTCCCTTGTCTGTCATAGCAAAGAGGGGCTCCAGCTTGCTCTGTCACAGGGCAGGAGTTGTGGGGCAGGTGATGGGGCAGAGGGGAAGAAAAACACAATTTCCTTTGCAATTTTGAAGGTTTGGTTGGCATTGCTAGGCTGCAGCCTCTCAGCACCAAAGCCATACGTTTGTTCTGTGTTTTCAGGACGGGAACAAATTGAGCTTCTTCACAAAGATAACCCAAATTCTCAACTGGAAAAAATAAAACGCCTCAGTTTTGCGACCTGCATAAATTAAGCAGATGGAAGCACTCTCATTTATTCTACCTTTTGCATGTGTGTTCATACTTTTGTCCTTTTTTCTGATAGTAAGGGGCAAGGGGGGTGAGGAGATATGCAGACCTCATCCAGCCACCCTGGAAAAATGTCAATCATGCATTGGTATCAATGAGGGCTAGAAACTTGCTCTTTTTAATGCATGCACACATGCCCACTTTCAGGAAGCTGAACCACCTTTAGGGGTGGTGGTGGTTATTTTGCTTCAGCGTACAGTGGGATCTCGGTTTTCGAGCATCTCGGAGGCCAAACGTTTCAGATCCCGAACGCCGAAAACCCAGAAGTAATTGCTTCCGTTTTCAAACGCGCCTCGGAAGTCGAACAGCTTTCGCTGTGTGTTTTTCAATTTTCGCCATTGGAATTACAGACAGCCCTTTGCACCTCGGTTGTCGAACGTTTCAGAAGTCGAACAGTCTTCTGGAACAGATTACGTTTGACAGCCGAGGTTCCACTGTATTTAGAACGAAACGCACACCGCTCTACTTAAATAACAGTACAGTGGTACCTTGGGTTAAGAACTTAATTCGTTCTGGAGGTCCGTTCTTAACCTGAAACCAGGGATGTCTTAGCCATAGAGGCTAGTGGCGCGGTGAACCACAGCGCGCAGCGATCGGCCTCCATCCCTCCCTCCCTCCTTCTGTCCCTCTCCGTCTGGTGATCCCCAGCACCCGCCCCTTCTCTTGGCGCCGCAATTGGTCGCCAGAGTGCTTCTCCAGCCTGCCACTGTGCAGGACTGGAGGAGGGCGCAGGGCGGCCGGAAAGGCAGGAGGAGGCGATCGGTGGCGGCGAGGCGGATGCGCAGCGATCAACCTCCATCCGTCCCTCTCCGGCTAGTGTGCCGCCCTGCCCGGGAGGCGGGCACAATCCCCGGCGACCGCCCCTCCTCTCAGTCGTGGCTACCCGCCCGGAGGGAAAGGTGGGCGTGGGGGGCGCCGGAGGGATCCTTGCACCAGGGCGCCAGATAGGCTTAAGACGGCCCTGCCTGAAACTTTTCTTAGCTTGAGGTACCACTTTAGCTAGTGGGGCCTCCCGCTGCCACCGCGCCACCTCCACACAATTTCTGTTCTCATCTGAAGCAAAGTTCTTAACCCGAGGTAATATTTCTGGGTTAGCAGAGTCTGTAACCTGAAGCATATGTAACCCGAGGCACAACTATACCTCAGGTTAAGAACTTTGCTTCAGGATGAGAACAGAAATCGCGCTGCGGCGGCAGGAGGCCCCATTAGCTAAAGTGGTACCTCAGGTTAAGAACAGTTTGAGGTTAAGAACGGACCTCCAGAACGAATTAAGTTCTTAACCCGAGGTACCACTGCAATAGGAAAATGAAAAGTCAAAATAAAAACTGCACGCGATCTCAGTGCCATGTGAAATTTTGGCCCAGGAACCTTCCGATCTTTTAAGCTCAAGAGGTACCACTGTATCTCTATATAGAGGGGAAATGTTACTTGTGCAATGGCAGCCTGGGTCCAATAGATGGCGCAAGTCGTCATTATTGTTTTTTAAAAGTGCAAAATCAGTCTCTTTACTGTATTTGAAAGGTGATTCTGCTTTTATGTACTGCTTTGAGCGACTTGGATGGATGTAAGCTACTGCTGGCATGTTCTTTGGCAGCTGGGCTAGCTCAGTTGGTAGAACACGAGACTCTTAATCCCAGGGACCTGAGTTTGAGTTGCACATCGGGCAAAATTTGTACAGAGCCTGTGCAAAATGAGGTTCCCACACCCAGCCGCTCGACAGAGGACTTAGAATGGTCCAAGGTGTGGCACAGCAGAGCCTAACCTGATCGCGGCTCCCCTTTTCACACGAAGAAGCTCTGGGAATTGTATTTCTTGAAATATGCTGGTTTGAGCAATGCACGCGGTTGACCCCACGTGTCTGTGACCAGCCCTCAAGAAATGACGTGGCAGGAATGGAGAAGTGGGTGACATTGGGGAAGGTGTTGGGACTTCCTCTGTAGATACCTGGGCGAGTTGTTTGCAGCTGGGTTTGTGGGTAGCGAGGTGTTCCTGCATTCGTGTAGTGGGAAGGGGGCGGTCAAAGACCTGATACGATTTCTGCAACAGGGTCCTTGCCTCCAGCGTCCTGAAGCCGACCACTCAGCATACAAAGAGGTGGTCCAGCGCCGAGGGCCTTCTGGCGGTTCCCTCGCTGCGAGAAGCCAAGTTACAGGGAAGCAGGCAGAGGGCCTTCTCGGTAGTGGCGCCCGCCCTGTGGAACGCCCTCCTTTCAGATGTCAAAGAGAACAACAACTACCAGACTTTTAGAAGACATCTGAAGGCAGCCCTGTTTAGGGAAGCTTTTAATGTTTAATAGACTATTGTATTTTAATATTCTGTTGGAAGCCGCCCAGAGTGTGGGGAAACCCAGCCAGATGAGCGGAGTATAAATAATAATAAATTATTATTATTATTATTATTATTATTATTATTATTATTTATTTTAAGCCGCGGTGTGCTCCAAAGTGAAACATTTAGGAGCGCTGAAAACACGGTATGTAAGTTCTGTTACATACAATGAAACTTCAGGGGAAACATGCTTTAAGTCACTCCGAAAGAGGGTATCGGAGCTATGCCCACAGAAAATAGATCTAGCAGAAAGGAAACGCATGGAGATGTGCACTGATTGTTGCAATGCAGCCCTAATTATTATTTTATAATTATAAGGGTTATTGTATAATCTTAAATAGGTATAATCTAAGGAGATGCATGGCTGTCACCATCAGGAAGTATCCTGGACTACAGTGGTACCTCTGGTTAAGTACTTAATTCGTTCCAGAGGTCCGTTCTTAACCTAAAGCTGTTCTTAACCTGAAGCACCACTTTAGCTAAGGGGGCCTC
Organism: Darevskia nairensis; assembly: GCA_034642065.1. Taxonomy (NCBI): domain Eukaryota; kingdom Metazoa; phylum Chordata; class Lepidosauria; order Squamata; family Lacertidae; genus Darevskia; species Darevskia nairensis. The sequence goes on along the minus strand of JAWWNI010000020.1, from coordinate 377,361 downwards.
CCGCTGCTGCTGCGCCGCCAGAGCACAATTTCTGTTCTTATCCTGAAGCAAAGTTCTTAACCTGAAGCATTATTTCTGGGTTAGCGGAGTTCTTAACCTGAAGCGTATGTAACCTGAGGTACCACTGCACTGGCATTGCTGCTACACTACCGTGTGTGAGAGAGAGAGGGACAGAGAAAGAGGCTTAAAATGCAACGCTCACTGTCCAAAGTTGCAAATGCAGAATCGCAGAATTGTAGAGTTGGAAGGGACCCTGAGGATCATCTAGCTCAACCCCAGGCAATGCAGGAACGTGTAGCTGGGTGGAGTTCATAATACTACAAATTTGAGACATCCAATAAAGCTGAACAATGGGAGATTCAAGACAGATGCGCAACATATTTGAACTACTCAGGAGAGATGCAAAAAGGTCCTTCTCTTTGCAGCATACTGTATTGTTAAACTATGGAACTCGCTGCTGCAGGAGGTAGTGCTGACCAGCAGCTTGGATAGCTTTGAAAGAGGATGAGGCAGATTCATGGAAGAGAAGGTTACCGGTGACTACTAGCTACAATTTCATCATCACCCAGCCAGATGGGCGGGGTATAAATAATAAATTATTATTATTATTATTATTATTATTATTATTATTATTATTGGTTAATTCCACACATCTTCTCAAAGTGGTGTACAAAACACAAGAACAGCTACCAAACAGTTAAGAACAAAAACAGGAAACGACAGCAGATATTTTATTTTTTTTAACAATACAAAGGTGGCAGAGACTTATCCAGCTGGCGAAGCTTGTTAGCGGTGGGGGGGGGGGTGTCTCAAAATGTTTCAGAAATTGCAGATAGCGAGCACCTGTCATCATAGCGGAAACGCTCCTTCACATAACAGGGGCAGCCACACTGAAAGCCCTGCTCCGAGTTTCTGTCTCTGTCTTCTGCCTCCGCAGTTGGAGACACCAAGTCTCTATATTAGGGGGTCAGCAAACTTACTGCGCCTCGGGCGGTGTCTCCAGCGCCGATTGCGCGGTGGACTGGAGGGCGGGAGCACGCGCCCATACGCATGTGCACACGCTATTTCCGGCGCACTTCCGGGTCGGAGGAGCACCGGAAATGGCTTGTGCTCATGTGCACGGGCCTCCTCCGACCCAGATGTGCACCGGAAGGAACGCTTGCGCATGCGCACAAGCTATTTCCGGTGCTCCTCCGACCCGGAAGTGGGCAGCCGCGCAGCGCCAGTAAGAGCGGGCGGCGGGGGTCGGATAAACAAGTCCCTTGGGCCTTATCCGGCCCGCGGACCTTAGTTTGGGGACCCCTGCTCTATATCCTCGGTGGAAGTTGCAGGTGGACAGACTGATTTTGCGCTGAGGTCCTCCTTGTGGTCCTCCCTGTTGGCATCTAGCTGGCCACTTGTGAGAACAGGGTGCTGGGCTAGATGATCCACCAGCCAGGCTCTTCTTCTGTTTGTATTCTCCATGCTTCTCCAGCCTTAGGTTTAGCAACTGTGCCGGCTGGCAGTGCTCACAGGGGGCCTGCACTTAGCTCAATATTACCGTATTTTTCACTCTATAAGGCGCACCTGACCATAGGATGCACCTAGTTTTTAGAGGGGAAAAGGAGGATCAGCTCAAATTTCTGCAGCTTCTTTTGCAAAGGAGAAAAGCCCCATTTTTTGAGGATCAGCTCAAAGTTGTTGAGCTTACTTTGCAAAGGGGAAAAATCCTGTTTTATGGGGTTTAACTCACAGTTCTGCAGCTTCAGGAAGCCATTTCTACAGTTTCCAGACAGATAATCTAATCAGCCAGTCGCTGGGGAAACAGCCTCCCTCTGCAAGGGGGCGGGGCTGGAATCTCTCTCCCTTATCTCTCTTCCCGATCGTTTGCTGAGCAGCTGCTCAGCGGGCTTCCTTTCAACACCCCCTTCTCTCTCTCTCTCTCTCTCTCTCTCTCTCTCTCTCTCTCTCTCTCTCTCTCTCTTTAAAAAAAGCATGATCTGCTTTTGACCCTGGGCAGTTCAGCTCCAGGGACCACACATTCGCTCCATAAGACGCACAGACATTTCCCCTTACTTTTTAGGAGGAAAAAAGTGTGTCTTATGGAGCGAAAAATACGGTAAGTAGGTGCCTGTATTATACTGTGTTTTTTTGTTGTGTGTGTGTGTGTGTGTGTGTGCGCGCGTGCTTGTGTGCGTGTGTGCGTGCTTGTAACAAAACTCTTCCACCCAGACACGCAATTTCCTTATTATTTTCCTTGCCGGTTTTATCTACCTTTTGATAGCTTTAATGCACCTACTTTGTTTTTTAACGTCTCCAGGTTTTACTGGCATTTTCTTATGAATGTTTTATATTAGGTAAAGCTGCTATTGTGCCAATAAAGGATGAATGGATGAGAAAGGTAAAAGCTGCTCGTGGGGTTCTTTTTGCATCAAGGGGCATTAAGCACTTGTTAAATTTAAAGATAAATAGATGGAACGCCTGTTCTGTATCCGTATTTTCCTACAACAAGATGACATGGCAATTCATAAAAAGGGTTCTAAATCTCTTTCTCACTCCCTTCTGCATACTTTCTCCAGTGCCTAAATCAGCCTTCGTGAGCTGTTTCAGACTACAACTCCCATCAGCGCCAGCCGGCACACGCTGATGGAAGTTGTAGTCCAAAACGGCTGGAGGGCACCAAGTTGACGAACACTGGTCTAAACCGATTCCTGCAATGCAGGGGGTTGGACTAGATGACCCTTGGGGGTCCCTTCCAACTCTACGAGTCTGTGATGAACCATGCCTCTGGCCCCTTTTAGGGCAGTGGTTGTTGAGTGAAGGAGCAGGAGAGGGGGATTTCTCTTTAATTTGGGGGTGGGTGGAGTCGAATGCGATGTTTGCACAGCACGGCTGCCTGGAGCTTCTAATAATAACACAAATTAATCCTATAGCGGGTATATTGTGTCTGGGTTTTCTGGAGCAAGAAATGCATTTATCTAAAAGAAAAAAAAAACTGGGGGGCAGCTGCTGTCATAAGGGCATCAGAGGAGCCTTGCTGGATCTGACCAAAGGCTCTAATCCTGCATCGTTTTTATCACACGGCCCAGGCAGATGCCTCCGGAAAAGCCGCAAGGAAGACACAAATGCATTAGCCGCCTTTGGCTGTTCTTTCCCCAACAATTGGTATTCAGAAAATGAAATGAAAATGTCTCTAACCCGCTTTTGAAGCCTTTATTTATAGCCTTCACCTTGGTGAAAATGTCTCTAACCCGCTTTTGAAGTCCACGGCCATCATGTGTCAGTGAGTTCCATGGTTTCAAATTACGGCCTTTCAGAAGGAAGAAGCAAATATTTCTGGGATGCCTCCAAGGTGTTTTTGGCCATCGGTGTGATATGGAAAGGCAGGGTTAAGATTTCATACGAGATATATTCCCCCCTTACTGCCTGTCCCAGATTTAAGCACCTGACATTTGCTGCTTGAGTCTGTGTTTTATCAGTAATTAATCTTATCAATATGAACAATTTTTTTAAACTGAATAAAAACTTTATTTAAAATTCTAAACTGCCCTTCCCCCAAATGTGTCATTACTGCTGTGGCTTTTGTTTTTACAGATGAAATAGTTTTTACTGTTGATATTCTTACTGCAGTATTTTATGGGAAGCAATTCATAAATGGAATAACGGATAAATAAAAGTATTACCAGTATTATTATTATTATTATTATTATTATTATTATTATTAGTCTAGGCAATGATAACAATGTCTTTTAAATAATAATAAATATAATACTGTATAGTGTTTTCTTAAGCAATAATATTTGTAAGGATGTGGGAAAGGGCCTTATCGGTGGCTGCTCCCAGATAACTTTGGAACTCCCTGCCTAGAGAAGTTAAACCAGCTCCCTCCTTGTTGTCCTTTTGGCGGCAGGTGAAGATGACCTTGTTCCAGTAGGCTTTGATGAAAGTTTTTTAAAGCAGAGGTTGGGATATCCATCTGTCATGGATGCTTTAGTTGAGATTCCTCCATTGCAGGGGGTTGGACTGGATGACCCTTGGGGTCCCTTCCAACTCCACAATTCTAGGATTCTATGAAAGGGCTGGTGCTGTGCTGTGCTTTATTGTAATTGTCTGTATGTTTGTGTGCTTACAGGTATATAAGATATATTAAAGGTAAAGGGTCCAGTCGTGACCGACTGGGGTTGCGGCGCTCATCTAGCATTATTGGCCGAGGGAGCCGGCATACAGCTTCCGGGTCATGCAGCCAGCATGACTAAGCCGCTTCTGGCGAAGCAGAGCAGCACACGGAAACGCCGTTTACCTTCCCGCCAGAGCGGTACCTATTTATCTACTTGCACTTTGATGTGCTTTCGAATTGCTAGGTTGGCAGGAATAACATATATTACACACACATGTATAATACACATATAATATTCTATTAATTGCTTCCCAACCCACTTTTTACCTGCTCTTATTTTTATCTGTAAGCTGCCTCCAGTCCTTGCCCGGGGAATCAGGCAGGGTGAAAATAAATATATCACAGTCTTTCTCCATGCCGTAATTGTGCCCTTCCCAGCATCATTGATCAAATGTTTATTATTATTTTATTTATTTATTTATTTATTATTATTATTATTATTATTATTATTATCACCATCATCATCCTTAATGCCGCCGTGCCTCTTTTCCCACGCGTCACCGATCACCGCGGCAACAACAAGGCGACTCCGCTCGGCCTTTTTTTGGCAAGGCGCTCTGTTTCCAAACAAGTGCGTTTTTGGCCAGCCTGCCAGGTAGGCGGGGTGCGCTTGGAGAGGGGTGGGGAGAGCGAGCTCCAGAGGCGGCGAGGAGTTTCCTGCTTGCCGAGCCGCCCAAGGGGTCGGTCGGGGAGCGCGCACGAGAGAGAGGAGGCAGAGCAAGGGCGCTCGCTCTCTCGCTCGCAGCATCATCCCTCGCTCCCTGCTCTCCCCTCTCCGGGAAGGGAAGCAGGAAGGGGGACTCTTCCCTCCCCAGGAAAGGCGAAGGAGGAGGACAACAGCGAGCCGGCAGACAGAAGCGCCACTGTGGTCCGGGGATGGAGAAGGAGGCGGCCCGGGGAGCAGCCGCCGGGGACGGATGGCTCTCCTGCGCTGCGGGCGGAGGCGCAGAGCGCGCAAGGGGCGATCGGGAGCTGCCACGGGCCGGCGCCGCTGAATGGCCATTGTGAGCCGGGCGAAGGCGCAGCCGACAGCGGGCCAAAAGGAGGCAGGGAGGAGGCGACCCGGCCGCGGGCCACTCGGCGCTGAGCCCCAGGAGCAGGCGGAGGCGGCCAGCGCCCCTGTGCGCCCCCGCGCAGCATGAGCGGAGCCGGAGGCGGCGGCGAGGTGGTCTGCTCGGGCTGGCTGCGCAAATCGCCGCCGGAGAAGAAGTTGAGGAGATACGTAAGTCCGGAGGAGGAAGCGGGGCGGTTGGAAACAAACGGACAAGGAGTGTGTGTGTGTGTGTGTGTGTGAGCGAGAGCGAGAGAGAGAGAGAGAGAAAGAAACCGGGAGAGGCCGATCTGGGGCTGTGCCCAAGCTGGAGTCCAGGATTTTGTGTGTGTGTGTGTGTGTGTGTGTGTACAATTGCAACATCCAGAATTGTTTGGATGGGCGTGCGCAATTGCAAAGTCCTGGATTGTTTGTTTGTTTGTTTGTTTGTACGTGTGGTTTGCAAAAGTCCAGGATTGTGCATGTGTAAGCTACAAAGCCCTAGATGGTGCGTGTGTGTGGTTGCTAGGTCTTGGGATTGTGTGCCCATAATTGCAACGTCCAGGATTGTGTGTGTGTGTGTGTGTGTGTGTGTGTGTGTGTGTAGCTACAAAGTCCTAGTTTGTTTCGGGAGCGGGGGGATTCCGTGTCCAGGATTGTGTGTGTAAATTGCAAAGCTCAGGGTTGTGTGTCATCGCAATGTCCAGGATTGTGTACGTGTAATTGCAAAGTCCAGGGTTTTGTGTGTGTGTGTGCAGTTGCAAAATCTCGGTGCAAGCTTTTATTCCACCCCCCCCCCCGCCGCCGCCGCCGCCCCAATAGCTTGTCCTTAGTTGAAGGTTAGCTAGCGGTGAAAATGATCGAGGCGGGGGGCGAGCCGCGTCGCTGGGGTTGGTTGGGCTGCTTGCTTGTGCAGACGGGATCGATCGTGTCCCGCGCAGGCTGTCATGAGCCCCGGTCCCAAACAAGAAAAGGGCGAGAGAGACGGAGGGCTGGTTTGGTATCAGTTCGGAAAGCCAGCCTGCCTCCCTTCCTCTCGGTGCCTTCTCAGATCACACCCGTTTGTCGCTTCTCCGCGGAGAGAAGCAGGTGCGGGGAGCAAATCAACCCAACATTGTTTCCTAAAAGTCGGCGCTGCGTGCCTTCGGTGGGGGTCTGGCTTCGATTTTGCCCGGCTTTTAATCCGGTGTAGGGGTGTGTTTCTAGGTAGGACGGATGTTTGTATATCATCGCAATGATTTTCGGCGGTTTCTCCCCCCACCAATTCATCTTGTCCCTTTCTGTCTCTGCTTTTGAGGTCATTTCCAGAGGTGCGAATTCGGATCAGGGTTGGACCCGGGTGCGTAAGAACAGCAATCAAAAACACACATACATACACAACGGTCGCCTGCCTAAATTTCGAGAGTGACTTCTAAAAACGAAACAACGGGACGACAGACTCGCCGTTTTGGGGGGGGTGGAGAGGCGGGCAATGGCGAGCGCGCGCGTAAGCATCCCTTCCCATGCCGCTCCGGAGTGACTCCGGATCTCAGGGCGGAGCTGCGGATCCAAGCGGCGCTGGGCGTCGTCGCCAGGGTTGGCCTGGGCAGCAGCCGCCACCTGGGCGGAGAGCGGCTTGGCCTGTTCCCGGCTGCGCTGCTCCGGCTGCTACAGGTGCGGACTGGGAGGGGCGGCGGCGGCGGCTTGTTTTCGCTGTTTGGGCTGGAGCGCTCCGGGAGCGTCTGGCTGCTGCTGCTGCGGGCGCGCCTCCGCCTCGGCCCGCCTCTGCGCGCGCCCCCTGGCGGCCTCGGCTGGGAACGCGCGCGGCCGGGTTCGCGCTTTATGAACGAACCCTGTTCCGTCGGCCCGCCCCGTCTAACAATGCCGCTTTAAAGCGGCATGGCGACGCTTTAAGCATCCGCGGCTCTCCCACCCCATGGGGAGAGTGAATCCCCAATTTTTTTTTAGAAAAGCATTGGAAGTGCACAAATTAACCGAGATTCGATTCGATTTGTGGAAATTGTATACCCGCAGGACTGCCTGCCCTCTGTAGTTTCCAAAAAAAAGCTCAACCTGAGGTCATCTACCCAACCCCCTGCAATCCAGGATTTTTTTTTTGCCCAGCGTGGACCTCGAACCCACGACCCTGACTTTAAGAGTCTCATGCTCAGTGCTCCTGAGCTATATAGCCCTTTAGGAGGGCTATAGGGAGAATAGAATAGAAATTTATTGCGGCTATAAGCCCATATAAATATATCAACATAAACGTAAACATACATAAAACAAACCATATAACACATAAATACAGAAATACCACAGTAGCTGTATATTGTACCATGGCCGTCAAAAGTAACCATCACTCAGAGATATTAAAACTGCAATCTAAAAGGAAAAACGGCAAAAGACCTTTAGTAGTTATGTAATTGGCCATTTCGCCTTTTTTGGGACAAAACTGGGAGGGCTATAAAACCTGTGGGAGAGAGAACAAAGAAACACATGCACACAAAAAAACAACAACTTTGTGTTTGTTTGTCCCCGCCAAAAGCTTGCCATTTCTGTCTCTCGACAGCTGTCTGTCAAACAAAAATCCAGCATGCTACTCTAGAGGTGGTCACTGACCGGCTTCTGTTGGATTTTGAGCAATGGTGATTTCTGGAGTTATTTCCCCCCAAAATGGAGGCCTCTGTGTTTGTGTATGCACACAAATTAAACAGCAGACAGTGGACATATTGTAGTACAGCCATGTTGTTAAGCCATGCGCTCCAGTATGTGTGAGGAGCCATTAGATATTTGTCATTGCTTGTTTTTGAAGAATTCCTCGTTGAGTCATGGAGTCTCTTAAGTGTTTCTGAGGGCATTTTCTATGTTGATATACAATGCTAAAGCATCTCCCAACTTAGGCCCTATTCCATGGGTAGGCAAACTAAGGCCCGGGGGCCGGATGCGGCCCAATCGCCTTCTCAATCCGGCCCGTGGACAGTCCGGGAATCTAGGTGTTTTTACATGAGTAGAATGTGTCCTTTTATTTAAAATGTACCTCTGGGTTATTTGTGGGCCCTCCTGGTGTTTTTGCATGAGTAGAATGCGTGCTTTTATTTAAAATGCGTCTCTGGGTTATTTGTGGAGTATAGGAATTCGTTCATTCCCCCCCCCCAAAAAAAAATAGTCCGGCCCCCTGCTGGAAAAGTTTGCTGACCCCTGCCCTATTCTCATGATAAATGGAGCGAGGGTCTGTCTCCGAGAACCCCAGTTCCTTCTCCCCCTCTCTCCCCATCCCTGCACGGGATCTGGAACTGGCTTCAAGGTGAGGGACTATGACTCAGCCCGTCTGCAAAGTCTGCAACTCTTGGCTGCCATGACTCCTCCGCTGACGGCGAAATTGCACCAGCTTCGGGGTGATGGATGAAATTGCTGAGTCTCTGATGCTGTAAGTCGAGATGCGTTGCTGGCTGTGCCACTAGATTCTGGGGTTCGTCAGAAAACGGATCTGAAACTGCCAGTGTTGCCGTGACTTGAATGTTCAGGGAGGCAGGAGAGGATATATTGTTTATTAATATCCTTCCTAACTTGCGCTAGAAAGTTCCTTTCCTTAGCAGAGTTTTACATTCCCCTTTAAAACGCACAGCGGATAACTGGTTGCAGGCTTGTACTGTAAGCCTCTCACTATTATATTATCTGTTTTAGACTGAATTGTACGTTCCTGGTAAGTTCCCTTAAATCCCTCTTAAAATAATAAAGACGCCACAATCTTATTCAAAGTCAATAAAAGAAGCTTACTTACATCTGGCAGAGCACAGTGTGATCCCTGAAGGGAGACTTAGTTACAAAGTATATTCATGTGGATCCATCCCATACGGCAGTGATAGCCAAACTTGGCCCTCCAGCTGTTTTGGGACTACAACTCCCATCATCCCTAGCTAACAGGACCAGTGGTCAGGGATGATGGGAATTGTAGTACCAAAACAGCTGGAAGGCCAAGTTTGGCCATCACTGCTATATGGGGATAATCCCAGTGTCCTCTGTTGGCTGGAAGCACCTCTAGCTAAAAAAGCTGCTCCAACGACAGAGGAAGTCAAAAAGAGAGAGTGTTCAGCGTGCCTTGCCCTTTTGTTACCTGGACAGGTAAGGTCACGCCCACCTCTAGTCACATGCAAAGGAAGTATGTCCCAGCCAGGAGGAAACAGGAAGTTTTTGACTGGCTGGACCAGACATTTCCCTGCATGTCCACTCTAGGAAAACAAGGAATGTTGTACTTGACTGCTACTTATGTATCACATCCTACAGCCTCATATCAAAAAGGGGATTACAGAGTGGGGAAAGAGGGGCGTACAGGGGTGTTGGAATTCATATCACCACCAGCTAATAGGTATCACTGCAGCGATACCTATTTATCTACTTGCACTTTGACGTGCTTTCGAACTGCTAGGTTGGCAGGAGCAGGGACTGAACAACGGGAGATCACCCCGTCATGGGGATTCGAACCGCCCACCTTCTGATCAGCAAGCCCTAGGCTCTGTGGTTTAACCCACAGTGCCACCCGCGTCCCTTATATTATGTGATATATTATGATATCTGAAATAAGGATGGAGCTCTGTAGAGGCATTGGCTGGCTTCACAATTTGTCCCACATCGTGATTTTGGCTGGCGCGTGCTCTTGTGATTTGCTTCCTCCTGTAGGAGGTTGCGGTGAGCTGAGTCGGCGCAGTTAACGGGGGCTGCAAGAACCGAGAGAAGCATCAGCTGGCTTCAGGGTTTTTCCCAAAATGTGATTTTGGCATAGGGACACACGTGTCATGATTTGCGACATATGGCCAGGTCAGAAAATGATGAAACCGATATCCCGATATGGACTTTGAACCGGTTTTGGACGATACAGCGAAATATCTCCCAGCTCTAATGTTCACATATTTACAAGCTTCAGGATAAAACAGGGTGGATAAAAATTAATGATTTTTTTAAAAAAAAATCGGATTTTTTTGATTTAAATCAGATTTTTTTGATTTAAATTGGATTTTTAAAATAAAATGCTTTTGGAGGAAAAATCTTTCTAAATATAGTCTTCTGTTTAAGTTACATTGTAGTCCAAAGGCTATTCATCAGGAAATAAGGATTTGTTTTAAGTTTATCAAGTGTGCTAAAACTCAGTCTAAGTTTTTAAAAAATAATGTTTAACCACATCAATTAGCAAACATGGATACATATGCTATCATGTTATTGTTTTAGTTAAATAAATTGTTTAAATGGTTATTAAGGAAATGATTATTTTTCTGCTTCCAATAAAGTACAGCAGAAAAGTTGTCCAAATATAAACAGTTAACTTATTAAACCTCACCATAATTTCATAATTATCTGTCTATGTATTTCTAGTAGTAACCAAATCAGTAATTTTGATATAACTGTAAAAACTACTCTGAAAAGTTATTATTCCAAAAATGAAACCTTCATATGGTTGTAAATATTAAGATTATACCAGCAAGAATGAGTCTTTCTGTAAAAAAAAATATTTAAATCAAGTCTTACTGACTAGTGATTTAAATCAAGCCTTACTGACTAGTGATTTAAATTGTGATTTAAATTGTGATTTAAATCAATTTGATTTAAATCAAATCCACCCTGGGATAAAACCTGTGAGATGTTGCGGCCCCCAGATTGTCTGGAAGGTGATCTAGGGCCTTAGCTGGGTTTCATCCTTCGTTAAGGCGTCTTCCAAGAATTAGATGCATTAGGGAAATGAGCGAGGTTCACCTTGGCCAGCCGGTGATGGAAGTAAACGCCCTGGTCTGGTGGCCTGGGAGGGGGCAGGACTAAGTGGCTTCTCACACCTGTCTAGCCAAGCAGGTCAATGGCCTTTCCTTGCCCTTGCGGCTCCTGTGATTTTTGCAGCAAGGTGTTTTCACCCGCTCCTCCTCATATCCTTTGATCTCTTCCTTTGCCATTTTCACTTTCTTTCTCTTTATTATAAGAGACCTTTGCACCTCTGACGGAGGGCAGTCTGCAGCCATGGATCAACTTGTTCCTTTCCTTCGGGGAGGGCGGTCGGTCGAGATGGCGTGTTTTTGTCATTAGCATTAATTATTTAATGCCCGCCGAACTCTTTGAAGGGCTTTCAAAGTGCTATTGTTACAGCCCAGGAGGAGATCAAACGGGGGCTTAGAAGCCATAAAGGCAGAACCGACCGGACGTGATTTTTTATTTAAAAAAAAAATCACAGCAACATGGGCCTTGCAAACGTAGAAATAAACAGACAGGCCTTGGGAATAGTTCTTGGAAGATTGTGGGGAAGTTTTGCGGAGATTGTGGCCGCGCTCCAGAAAGAGTGGGGGAAAGCAAAACAGGAGAAAATAATAATAATAATAATAATAATAATAATAATAATAATAATATTTTTTTATTTATACCCTGCCCTTCCCAGCCAAGACCGGGCTCAGAGCGGCTAACATCGATAAAATCACAACAAAACATACAAAACAATCAATTAAAATGCAGGTTAAAATACGATTTAAAGTTTAAAATGCAGCCTCATTTTTAAGTAGCCCACCAATCAAACCATAAAGGTATGAAACATCAGAGTTAAACTGAAACCAACCCAAAGGCCAGGCGGAACAGCTCCATCTTGCAGGCCCTGCGGAAAGATGCCAAATCCCGCAGGGCCCTGGTCTCTTGTGACAGACCATTCCACCAAGTTGGGGCCAGTACTGAGAAGGCCCTGGCCCTAGTTGAGGCCAGCCAAGCATCCTTATGGCTCGGGACCTCCAAAATGTTATTATTTGAGGACCTTAAGGTCCTACACGGGGCATACCAGGAGAGGCGGTCCCTTAGGTACGAGGGTCCTAGGCTGCATGTTGAGGTAACCGGAGATTCCTGCATCGGAGCTGAGATTCCTGCATCGGAGGGGGTTGGGCTAGATGACCCTGGGTGTCCCTTACTCTACAATTCTGTGATTCTATGATTAGCAGAGAGTTGGGCCAGACCAGGATATTCTGCTGCCCGAGGCAGAACAACAACTGGCCCAGCACCACCACCAAATCCTACACTTGGAAACACCCCATCTGTATATTTAAAACTCTGTGATACCATTTTAACAGTCATGGTTTCCCCTGGAGAATCCTGGGAATTGTGGTTTCTTACCGGTGCTGAGAGTTGTTAGGAACCGCTTGCAGAGCTGCAGTTCCCAGAGGCCCCTTCGAAGATAGATTGCATGTCCAGCCATTCTGGGAGAGGAATAGAGGTCTCCTAACAGCTCCCATTTCACGAAACCCTCGATCGGCTGTCTGAGGCAGCCGCCTTACTCTGCCCATTGATAGGGCCGGCTCCTAGCATAGAAGCGTGCTTCAGATCCAGTTCTTCCAAAGTCCACCGATTCTTCGAACAAAAGTATTGCAGGCATACATATAGAGCCTGCTGGATTAGGCCCATGGCTCCCTTAGTCATATGATGCTGGTGGGAAACTTAAGTCGAAGCTGAGTACAAGGCAATTCTCCCCTCTAATTTGCCTAATCTGTTTCAAATCCATCTAAATTGGTGGCCTTCACGAACTCCTGGGGAAGCGAGTTCCATAGTTTAACTGATGCAGTATGCGAAGAAGGACTTTCTTTTACCTCCTGGCCACTCCTTTCCCTGAAAAAAGCTGCTCTTTAGTTCTCAGTCGGAACAGGCAACAATCTGCAGAAAACCCAATTGCCGTTTCCTCCAGTTGAGCTCTAAAGAACAGTTTTCTCTGGGGCTGTGTGTGTGTGTGTGTGTGTGTGTGTGTGTGTGGATAAGCCCTAGCTCACCTTCTCTCTGAACCGAAAAGTCCCAAACATTGCAACTTTTCCTCCCAGGGGATTTGCTCCATCCCCTTTATCATTCTGGTCCCTGAGCAGAGCGCCCCAGACTGTGGCATTTGCCCCAAACCTGCTGCAACCCAACTTTCCCCCATTCTAATGTTTTATAGACTGGGCAACTCCCATCGGCTCCATTAAACATCGCCAAGCTGGTTGTGGGTGATGGGAGTTGTAATCCAAAAGTGGGGGTTAGTAGGCTTGGAGGGGGCTCCCATAACCTATTACAAATTTCATATAAAGAGATAGTAAGAACAAAAGCCACAATGGCATGCTGATGTTTACCTGCAAGTAGTCCCATTTACTATGGTTTCCCCAGTAGTGATGTATGGAAGTGAGAGCTGGATCATCAAGAAGGCTGATCGCCGAAGAATTGGTGCTTTTGAATTCTGGTGCTGGAGGAGACTCTTGAGAGTCCCATGGACGGCAAGAAGATCAAACCTCTCCATTCTGAAGGAAATCAGCCCTGAGTGCTCACTGGAAGGACAGATCCTGAAGCTGAGGCTCCAATACTTTGGCCACCTCATGAGAAGAGAAGACTCCCTGGAAAAGACCCTGATGTTGGGAAAGATGGAGGGCGCAAGGAGAAGGGGACGACAGAGGACGAGATGGTTGGACAGTGTTATCGAAGCTACCAACATGAGTCTGACCAAACTGCGGGAGGCAGTGGAAGACAGGGGTGCCTGGCGTGCTCTGGTCCATGGGGTCACGAAGAGTCGGACACGACTAAATGACAACTACAAGTCCCATTTACACAGAGCAAGGCTGTAGCCGTTCCTTTGCGCATAGATACAAACTTGTAATACTTTCTGTTGCTTAGCTGTTTCACGTTGAAGCGTAGCTGGCTTCAAAAGGATGTACATATGTGGGTGTTTTCCTTTTAAAAAAATAAATGGCAGAGAGTTCAACTACGCAGTAATAACAGAGAAGACGTTCGGTTTGAAAGCCTTCAATCCCGGAACAATTACTTGTCAACGTTTGGGAGTCAAGTTGTTTGCAAAAATGACACTCTGTTGACTTTTATGCAAATACCTTCCTGAGGACGGATGGGTTTATGCAAATACAGTTTTTTTATCTCGTGGCCACTGTCCAAGGGACAACTGTTAAAATGTCTGAGCACGTGTTATTTTGCAGGAAAATCAGGCGTGGGTGGGTGCACTTTTTCTGAAATCCAAAGGAGACGTCGTCAGGAGAGCATCAGATTAATATTGGAACACCTTTCTGCAAAACTACTAGTAGCATAAAAGTGGTGGATCAGGCCCACATCCTGTTCTCACAGTGGCCTGACAGATGCCTGGTAGAATTCAGCCCGCTAGCAGGACCTGAGTGCAAATTCCAGCGTCAGAAACTCTCATATATATAAATATATATAAATCCTATATAATAATCTTGAAGTGTCCCTGCGTCCACCTTATTTTTCTGTGTGTCACGGAAGTGTGCTCTGCGCATGACACACGCGGACGCAGGGATTGGCCAGCGGACAGGAAGTGACGCCCGCCCACCTCCCTCACAGCCCCGACGGAGGACGGCCGGCCCGGCCTGGAGGCAGCGGCAGCGAGGAGAACGAGGAGCCCGGGCCAGGCCGTGGCGGCGGCACCGGGGCCTCGGGCAACCAGCTTGCCCTGGCGCTGCTGCTCCTGCGGAGGGGCGGCGAGGTGGGTGCTGGCGGGCGCCGCGGAGCGCGCTCGAAGCGGGGGGAGCAGGGCGCGCCAGGGCCCCGCGAGCCGCTCGAAGGGGCGGCGAGGCGGGAGCGGCCGGAGCGTGCTCGAAGCGGGGGCCGGGAGCAGGGCGCGCCGGGGCCCCGCGAGCCGCTCTGCCGCCTCCTGCCTCCTCTTCCTCTAGAGCCCGTTAGTCAACGGGGTAACTTCAACTAGTATATGCTAATCGCCAAATGGCACCTTAAACCTAGGTTATGGTTGCCACAAAAGAAGGTCTAGGCACCTTTGTTATTTCAGCTGTGACATTTATTATTATTATTATTATTATTATTATTATTATTATTATTTTCATTTCTATACCGCCTTATATTTCAAAGAACAAAATCTCAAAGTGATTTACAACACATTAGAACATCAGACAAAACAACCCAGAATAAATATGGGGAGAATGCTGTCTTTGCTTGTGGGTTTACCACTGGGGCGTCTGGTTGACTTCTTGGTTCCTGAAATTTGTTCTGATTGGGCAGCTAAAATATCGCAGCTAGAATTCTACAGGATGTGTTGTTAGTGTGTGAAAACAGACAAGATCCCGTGATCCCCAGGAATGCACCTCCATCGTGATCCCTGGACATCTTCACTTGCTCTCAAGTGGCCATTAGGTAAAGGTAAAGGGACCCCTGACCATTAGGTCCAGTCGTGACCGACTCTGGGGTTGCGGCGCTCATCTCGCTTTACTGGCCGAGGGAGCCGGCATACAGCTTCCGGATCATGTGGCCAGCATGATAAAGCCGCTTCTGGCGAACCAGAGCAGCGCACGGAAACGCCATTTACCTTCCCGCTGCAGCGGTACCTATTTATCTACTTGCACTTTGACGTGCTTTCGAACTGCTAGGTGGGCAGGAGCAGGGACCAAGCAATGGGAGTTCACCCCGTCGCGGGGATTCGAACCGCCGACCTTCTGATCGGCAAGCCCTAGGCCAGTGATGGCTAACCTTGACACTCCAGATGTTTTGGGACTACAACTCCCATCATCCCTGACCACTGGTCCTGTTAGCTAGGGATGGTGGGAGTTGTAGTTCCAAAACATCTGGAGTGTCAAGGTTAGCCATCACTGCCCTAGGCTCAGTGGTATAGACCACAGCGCCACCCGCGTCAATAGCAGGGTGGATAAAAATCAATGATTTTTTTTAAAAAATCAAAAAAATCGGATTTTTTTGATTTAAATCGGATTTTTTTTGATTTAAATTGGATTTTTAAAATAAAATGCTTTTGGAGGAAAAATCTTTCTAAATATAGTTTTCTATTTAAGTTACATTGTAGTCCAAAGGCTATTCATCAGGAAATAAGGATTTGTTTTAAGTTTAAAAAACTCAGTCTAAGTTTTTTTAAAAAAATGTTTAATCACATCAGTTAACAAACATGGATACATATGCTATCATGTTATTGTTTTAGTTAAATAAATTGTTTAAATGGTTATTAAGGAAATGATTATTTTTCTCCTTCCAATAAAGTACAGCAGAAAAGTTGTCCAAATATAAACAGTTAACTTATTAAACCTCACCATAATTTCATAATTATCTGTCTATGTATTTCTAGTAGTATAACCAAATCAGTAATTTTTGATATAACTGTAAAAACCACTCTGAAAAGTTATTATTCCAAAAATGAAACCTTCATATGGTTGTAAATATTAAGATTATACCAGCAAGAATGAGTCTTTCTGTAAAGAAAATATTTAAATCAAGCCTTACTGACTAGTGATTTAAATCAAGCCTTACTGACTAGTGATTTAAATCGTGATTTAAATCAATTTGATTTAAATCAAATCCACCCTGGTCAATAGCCAGGTGCGAAATGCGCCTGGCAAATTCCGAACGCAGCTCCAAACCTTCCGGAGGGCGCCAGGTTGGCAAAGCCTGATCCGGACAGCATCAGCTCCCTGGAGCGGCCTGTGTGCTGTTTTGCTTCTGTGGACCTCTGCAGAGGGTGGGACACAGCTGCTGGTTCTGCTCCCCGACATCATGACATCACGTCCCCGACCCTTGACCTGCCAAACAATGAGCTTCTTCATTTGGGTATCATCCTGTGCTCTTCCCGTTGGAAACTCAAAACTGACTGTGCAGCCTACACACTGCAAGTTGGGGGGGGGGGCGTCGATCTAGGAAGGGAAGGGAGGAAAGAGAGATGGGGAGAGAATTCGAAGCGTAATCAGACCGTACCATTCAAAAGCCATGTTTTCCCTTCTGGCTTCCTGCAGGTCTGGGAGATAGTTCCTGAGCATCGTGTTTTAAAGCTGCCAAGAAGCTGCTCAAAATATATTTTGATTTTAAAGGAAGGGGGTGGGGGAGAACAGCCCAAATGTCAATCATGGCGGAAGCCGTGTGCGCAGGGACCGCTTCCAACAGCATTCGGTTTACGGAAGAGGTTTTCAAATTGTGTTTTAGAGGAAGAAAAGCCGTAGGCGCTCACGTGGAAAACGTAGCATTGGGAATATGGAGCCCACGTGAATTTTTCCGGGATGGCAACCAGCAGGAACACCCAAGAGGGGGGGGCAGGCTGTGTTCAGGTGACAGTGATGTGTGGACCCTGCCAAATGCCCCCCCCCAATCTTCCCTAGGCTCGCTCCACCATCAGAACCTTCATGGAACCAGGAGAATCATATAATTGTAGAGTTGGAAGGGATCCAAGGGTCATCTAGTCCAACCCCCTGCAATGCAGGAATCTCAGCTAAAGCATCCATGGCAGATGCCGTCGAAGCCTCTGCTTATAGACCTCCAAGGAAGGAGAGTCCACTACCTTCTGAGGGCATCTATTCCACTGTACAACAGCTCTTACCATCAGAACGTTCTTCCTGGTGTTTAGTCAGAATCTCCTTTCTTGTAACTTGAAGCTGTTGGTTCGAGTCCTACCCTCCAGAGCAGGAGGAAAAGAGGCTTGCTCTATCTTCCGTGTGACGGCCCTTGAGATATTTGAAGATGGCTATCCTATCTCCGCCTCTTATTCAGGCTAAACATGCACAACTCCTTCAACCGTTCCTCATAAGCAGGGGTCGGCAAACTAAGGTCCGCGGGCTGGATCTGGCCCAATTGCCTTCAGGATCTGGCCCGCGGACTGTCCCTGGATCAGCGTGGGGATTCTGTTCATTCGGGCTGCGCCTCCCCCCCCTGCACTATTCCATTCCCCCTCTCCCTCACACACACCGCAGTGGCACCTCCTCCGTCCCTCCTCCTGGCTTCTCCCCGCCCTGCCTAGAGGAGGAAGGGGGCTGGGCTGAGCCCCATTTTAAGCAGCCCCTCTCCGGAGCCAGCCCTTTCGCGCCGCTCATCTTCCCTCCGCCGTCACCTTGGTGCTCCTGTGGGCAAGAGAGACCGGACGATCTCACTCTGCCTACGGCCTACCCACAAGAAGCAGCAGTGGTGGTGGCAGCAGCAGCAGCCCCTGGGAATGTAATCGCAGCAGGTGGGGGGCATAGCTGTCAACTTTCGGATTTGAAAATAAGGGATTTTTTTCCAGACTTTCAGATTTGAAAATAAGGGATGCCGCGAGGGCGGTACAATGGCACCAAGTAGCCTCGCCACCCTGCGCTCCAGAAGCTGTGCGCGAACGGGTGAGCGAAAGAGCGAGTGCGTAGACGGCAGGGAGGCTGTCTGTCTGGTTGGGCGTGAGGGTCTGGCTGCACAAGGCATGCAAGCTCCGCCCCCAGTCGGTCTCAGACTCCTTATTGGCAGCCGAGCAACGCAGCTGAGGAGCCTCCCTGTCCGGCAGGGAGGGAGAGGAGCTGCTTCCTTTGGAATCCGGGAAATTTAAGGGATATCAACAATCCGGGATAGCAGCGGGAAACGGCATTGGAATAAGGGAGTTTCCCACCAAAAAAGGGAGGATTGACAGCTATGCTGGGGGGTGGGGTGGGGAGGAGGACTACTTGCCCCCCTCACCTCTTCTTCCAGCTCCCCCCCCCCCCAGTGCTACTTCTCCGGCCCGCCACAAGGTCTGAGGGACAGTGGACCGGCCCGTGGCTAAAAAATTTTGCCGACCCCTGCTCATAGGGCTTCATTTCCAGACCCCTGGATCATCTTGGTCGCCCTCCTCTGCACACGTTCCAGCTTGTCAATATCCTTCATAAATGGTGCTGCCCAGAATTGGGCAAAGTATTCCAGGTGTGAGCTGGACCATAAAGAAGGCTGGTCGCCGAAGAATTGCTGCTTTTGAATTATGGTGCTGGAGGAGACTCTTGAGAGTCCCATGGACTGCAAGAAGATCAAACCGAACCATTCTGAAGGAAATCAGCCCTGAGTGCTCACTGGAAGGACAGATCCTGAAGCTGAGGCTCCAGTACTTTGGCCACCTCATGAGAAGAGAAGACTCCCTGGAAAAGACCCTGGTGTTGGGAAAGATAGAGGGCACAAGGAGAAGGGGACGACAGAGGACGAGATGGTTGGACAGTGTTCTCGAAGCTACCAATATGAGTCTGACCAAACTGCGGGAGGCAGTGGAAGACAGGAGTGCCTGGCGTGCTCTGGTCCATGGGGTCACGAAGAGTCGGACACGACTAAACAACAACAACAAGATACTCCTGAGCGCAGGAACGCTTTTTTCCTTGGCATGCCTTTTGCCCTTCCAAGAGAAGCATGGCTGAAAGCGACCAACCTGGGGAGGAAAGATGTCACATGGAGAGAAGAACAAATATATCCCATACATTGTTAGGATGTCTCCTAGGTTTCAGGGATATTACCAGCGGTCCCGGGAGCCGGTGTGGTCTGACCAAGGCAAAACAGAGTGGTACTATTACTTCTCCTTGACCTGCACACTAGACTTCATTCTTGAGAAGCAGGCTTCTTTCAAGAAGAGCAAAACTGCCTCATTTCGCTCGTCTTCCTTCTAAGATCTCACAGTATGGCAACCGGACTCCCCCGTGGAGTGTGCTCTGCAAGCAGCCCGCGCATGAAGTCCGTGTGCACCTGGTCTCATTGAGAAACATATTGCTGACAAGACAGAAGCCGGCATGCGCCGCCGGAGCTGTTCCCATCTACCTGCTGCGATAGATTGCACAGCCGCACGTGTTTCCAAGCTCTGCTTTGTGCTCAAGGAAAGTCATGTTCGTTTTTAGCTCTGGATTCGTTGTTCACGATGGGCCACGCTCAGCACTGAGCATGAATGATTTATCTTCCTCCGGAGTCCGAGTGCTCTATAAAAGACATTTAAGGGCATGCAGGAGGAATTCGTACCATGGAGGAAACGTAAAGGAAACCGACTGTTCTCTTAAGGCCTGTTCCAGATTATTATTATTACTATCTATTCAATTTATATATCGCCTTTTATCAAAAGATCCCAGGGCGGCGTACAACATTAATACAGAACATCAAAGATGAAAACATAATAAAACGCCTACTGACAGACAGATGGCCTCCTGCTTATTCAGCATTTTCCCCGATTTGCTTGGCCAGAGCTGACATAGTGGTTTGTGTACATCTTTGATTTTTACTGAGCATTCGTTCGGATTTGTTTACGGGGCTGGTATATGACAAACAACATTCACACTAATTTGCTTTCGGGCTGTTTTACGCATCTTCCCGTTAATCATTCATTTGTCCTAGACTTTCCAGCGCATTTTGGGGGAAGTTTCGTTGGGAGTTTTTGCCAGTGTGGTGTAGTGTTTCAGAGTGGTAGACTCGTAATCTGGTGAACCGGGTTCGCGTCTCCGCTCCTCCACATGCAGCTGCTGGGTGACCTTGGGCTAGTCCCACTTCTCTGAAGTCTCTCAGCCCCACTCACCTCACAGAGTGTTTGTTGTGGGGGAGGAAGGGAAAGGAGAATATTAGTCGCTTTGAGACTCCTTAGGGCAGTGTTTCCCAACCAGTGTGCCTCCAGATGTTTTGGGATTACAATTCCCATCATCCCTGACCACTGGTATTGCTAGCGAGGGATGATGGGAGTTGTAGTCCCAAAACATCTGGAGGCACACTGGTTGGGAAACACTGCCTTAGGGTAGTGATAAAGCGGGATATCAAATCCAAATTCTTCTTCTTGTTCTTCTTCTTCTTCTTCTTCTTCTTATGTTATTGATATTAATTATTTTGTATCTTTATTTTTATGTGGAAATTGTTCAGTTTGGTTGTGTAGTTTTTGATGTGTTTTATTTATTTTTATGACTATTTTGCTACGTTTGTAATTATGTAAATCTTTTCATATTGTAAGCCGCCTTGAGCATTGTTTTAACTGTGGAAAGGTGGCATACAAATAAAATGATGATGATCTTCCCCGACACTTTTCAAACCATATCAAAGCCAGTTGTTGTTTTCTAAGTGGATTTGTTGAGCTAAGGCAGTGGCTCCCAAACCTTTTTCCCTGGGCAATAAAAATTGGAATGCGCCATCCTGATTTTTTTAATTGCTTTTTTTTTTTTTTTTTTAATGGCACCTGGCTATTGGCCGCTTGTGACCATGTGAAGATGCCAGTCAGTGTGGACAGTACTGTCTTAGGTGGGCCAATGGTTTCTGGGGGTTTTCCTGTTGTTATTCTGTCTCTCACAGCTACAATAAACCTACCATCATTTCTTCGTCAGAGGGCAAACGGGCAAATTTAGCAGGAGATCAAATACTTTTTCCCCTCACTGTAGTATAATTGCCTGATTTGCATGGCGAATTTTCCCAGGGACTCTGGCCAGCACATTTTTGGGAACTGCTGCTCTGGTCATGTGGGCAGAGGGAAGGGGAATGAGGAAGCTGCAAAACCGTGCTGTCTTTGACTTGAGCCCCGCGTCTGTGAAATTGAGGGCTCCCGGGACCGCTGGTAATATCCCTGAAACCTAGGAGACATCCTAACGATGTATGGGATATTTTTGTTATTCTCTCCACGTGACATCCTTCCTCCCCGGGTTGGTTGCTTTCAGCCGTGCTTCTCTTGGAAGGGCAAAAGGCATGCCAAGGAAAAAAGCGTTCCTGTGCTCAGGAGTACAGTGGTACCTCGCCTAACGAATAACTCGCCTAACGTATTTTTCGCCTAACGAATGACTTCCAGTAAAACAAAATGGCCGCCGCAAACGAATTTCTTCGACTTAAGACGTCGCAGCCGCTTTTAATAGGATTTTTACGACTTACGAACTATTGACCCGATTTTTTCGACTTAGGAATTTTTCCCCAATGCATTCCTATGGGGATTCGCCGAACGAATTTTTTCGACTAACGGAAATTGCGTCGGAACGCATTATCGTCGTTAGTCGAGGTACCACTGTATCTTGTTGTTGTTTAGTTCAAAATGGATGCTGTGATTACTAAGACCCTGTAGGTTTCCGGGCGGGAGTTGATCACGGTGAGGGTTTGCCAAGCGTGCCTTCCTCTTAGCACGTTTCTCCCTTGCGTCCTGAGTTCGAGTGTCTTCAAAGCCCACGACACCTTTGGTAAAGGCTGTTCTCCAATTGGAGCACTCACAAACCAGTGTTTCCCAGTTGTCGATGTTTATACTACATTTTTTTCTGATTTGCCTTGAGAGAGTCTTTGAACCTCTTTTGTTGACCACCAGCATTACGCTTTCCATTTTTAAGTTCGGAGTAGAGCAGTTGCTTTGGAAGACGATCATCAGGCATCCGCACAACATGACCAGTCCAACGAAGTTGATGTTGAAGAATCATTGCTTCGACACTGGTGATCTTTGCTTCTTCCTGTATGTTCCCACTGTGGAAGGACGTGCGGTAAAACCATGCTCATGGAAGACAATCTTACTCGGCTACGAGTGATCACCAGAGAAGAAGAAGAAGTAGGTTGGACGACCTGACACAAAGAGTTTTGGTTCCTGAGCCCAGTTGTGCATTCACCGATTGCACTCGTTGCCTGGTGTGGTGAAGTGTCTAAGCGCTCAGTATTTTGGCAACCTAATTCAATTGTTTTGCATGGTGCCGTTGTTCAATAACAGGAATTTACCTCACAGCTACGACTGGCACATGCAGTGAGGCCAAATGGAAGCAAAATGGAGGGCAGGTGATTACATTTCACCCCTTCGCAGCGAGGGCTTTCTGTATTCTTGTTTCCTCACACGTCTGTGGATTTTTACACAACACGGTTTTTTCCATCATCTTAACGTCGCCCATCGATTTCCAGCTGGCCTGACCTAAATTCCTGCCCTTTTTATTTCAGGCGGTTGGCTTTCAAGCTAGGAATCCATTCTCTGTCTGTCTGTTTCTTTGTCTGTCTGTCTCTGGATATGTGTTTGCGTGTTCGTTTGTCCGTCGGCACAAGTAACCTAAGACAAAAACCTGTTTGTATGTTTACCTCAGGACAAAATTTAATCCGAATTTCCCTTATATTCCAGAAGATGCCCCCAAGTGTATGAATAAAAACTGTCCAATTGTTATTTTAAGGATTGTTTTGTGTGTGTGTGTGTGTGTGTGTGTGTGTGTGTGTGTGTGTGTTTAGCGATTCCTGGTTTGTATCTTTAAGCTGCCTTGATTCCTGTCCGGGAAAAAGCCTGGGTGTAAATAAATATATAAGATAGAAGAGGATGGAGAGGAGTGTCAAGAAAATTTTTACCTATTGCAAAAAGGTAAAAAAAAAAAATGCATCCATTGCTCTGCCAACCTTTTGCATCTAGCCCAGCCCTCCCTGGCATGTGTGGCCCCCGGGAGGTAGCGCAGAAGGGAATTTGGCTCTCAGGCTGAAAAAAGTCCCCCCACTGGTGCACTGACCCACCAGGAACCCCTGAACCCCTGTCACGGACATGCAAGAGAATTGCAAAGAATCCTAGTCCATGTCCCAAACTAGGGCCCCTTCTAACTCTACATTGCTGTGAGTCGATGACACGTTCCGGCCAGGCAAGAGCACCCAAGGAGGGTGCAAAGTTGGGCCGGAGAAGGGAGGGGACAGAGGACCCATTCCCTCTCCTCCGGATTACTCAATTTGCAAAAGGTCCCTTTAAAATAGGAAGTTGGACGGCCACTACTTAGCGCTATAAATAAGTATTTTCTTAGAGTTTATTTGCATAAGCCAAATGCAAAGGGTGGTTTATTTATTTTTAAAGCACCCAGATTCTGTGTTGCGGTGCCCTAAACATTGAGCAAAACGCCACATTTTGGTCCTTAAAACTTCAGCAACGAAGGCACTTTTAGTGTTTGGTCTGTGACTGTAAATAACACTTCCCAGTATGACTAAGAAGCAAATTGGTGATTCTGCCAAAGCTAGCTAGCTTGCTTGCTTGCTTGCCTGCCTTCCTTCCTTCCTTCCTTCCTTCCTTCCTTCCTTCCTTCCTTCCTTCCTTCTCTCTCTCTCTCTCTCTCTCTCTCTCTTTCATTCTCTCATTCTCTCATTTCTGTTTTGTCTCACAGAGCATGCGGGTGATTCAAACTGCACTGACAGCCGTTGTTGATGGTTGTTGTGGGTTTTTTTTACCCTTTTTTCGGAAACGGTCCATGCAGAGGAAGGAATCAATTTGGATAATGAGAGAAATGGTGTAACAGCACACAACAGAGTTCAGGCTGGCCTGCCAGATCTGCGTAGTTGGAGGGGGAAGGATGAATGAAGCAATTTGGATTAGGAGTTGATTTTAATCTGTTTTCCTCTTCTCTTCAAATCCAGCTCAAAGCAGTTGGGAACGCAGGGCCCAGCAAAGAATCGGCTACTGAGCCCTAATTAAGCATGTGCACTGTGATGCTTAATGCAATTTCAGTAATCTGGTTTGAATGAAACCACGTTTCTTTCTGTGTGTGCGCTTTTGTGGTCAAGCCAAGAGAACTCTTAGCTAGAAGGGCTTGGGGCTGATTCATCAGAATGCTTCACCTGCCGTGAGGATAAAGCGTCTCTCCTGCTGGCATCCCCACCCTTCCAAAGGGGCACGTTCGTTTTTGTTTCGTTATCCATCACTTTCCGCAGAAAGAATTGTCTCAAGGCAGCTTGCAAGTCCATAAGATACGAATAGCTTGGCGTACTGAACATTAAGAACCAAGCCCATAGGGAGATTAAAAGGAACAAACCGCAACCGTAGGTCAAAATACTTCAGAAGTGAAGTATCATAATAACCATATATGTATTAGCATATGTAATTACTGTTATTTATTAGAGTTATATACTGCCCCTCATCACAAGATCACAGGGCGGGTCTCAGAACAAAATACAGGATATAATAATAATAACAACAACAACAACAACAATAATAATAATAATAATACCGTATTTTCCGGCATATAAGACGACTGGGCGTATAAGACGACCCCCAACTTTCCCAGTTACGATATAAAGTTTGGGATATACTCGCCGTATAAGAAATACGACCCGGCGTATAAGACGACCCCCGACTTTTGAGAAGATTTTCCTGGGTTAAAATGTAGTCTTATACGCAGGAAAATACTGTAGTAATAATAATAATAATAATAATAATAATAATAATAATAATAATAATAAAATTATTTATACCCCGCCCACCGGGCGCAGAGCGGCTAACGCCCATAAAATCACAACAAAACATACAAAACAATCAATTAAAATGCAATTTAAAATACGATTTAAAGTTTAAAATGCAGCCTCATTTTTAAGTAGCCCACCAATCAAACCATAAAGGAATGAAACATCAGGGTTAAACTAAGACCAACCCAAAGGCCAGGCGGAACAGCTCCGTCTTGCAAGCCCTGCGGAAAGATGCCAAATCCCGCAGGGCCCTAGTCTCTTCTGACAGACCGTTCCACCAAGTCGGGGCCAGTACTGAGAAGGCCCTGGCCCTAGTTGCGGCCAGCCTAGCATCCTTATGGCTCGGGACCTCCAAAATGTTGTTATTTGAGGACCTTAAGGTCCTACACGGGGCATACCAGGAGAGGCGGTCCCTTAGGTACGAGGGTCCTAGGCCGCATAGGGCTTTAAAGGTCAAAACCAGCACCTTAAACCTGATCCTGTACTCCACCGGGAGCCAGTTCAGCTGGTAGAGCACTGGATGAATGTGATCTCGCGGCAAAGCCCCCGTAAGGAGCCTCGCCGCGGCATTCTGCACCCACTGGAGTTTCTGGGTCAGCTTCAAGGGCAGCCCCGCATAGAGCGAGTTACAATAATCTAGTCTGGAAGTGACCGTCGCATGGATCACTGTGGCCAGATCAGGGCGAGAGAGGTAGGGGGCCAACTGCCTAATACGGCGGAGATGGAAAAATGCCACCTTTGCTGTGGCTGCAACCTACGCCTCCATGGAAAGGGAGGCGTCAAAGGTTACACCCAGACTCTTGACAGAAGGCGTGGCACTAATTGGGCCCCCGCAAGAGATGGGAGTGGGCCCCCCAACCCCATGTCGTCCCGACCCAGCCAGAGGACCTCTGTCTTCGAAGGATTTAACTTCAACCGGCTCCCACGCATCCATCCAGCCACAGCTTCCAAACACCTGGTCAGTGTGTCTGGGACCGAGTCAGGGCGGCCGTCCATCAACAGATAAAGCTGGGTGTCAACAGCATATTGATGACAGCCCAGCCCAAAGCTCCGGACAATCTGGGCAAGAGGGCGCATAAAGATGTTAAAAAGCATCGGGGAAAGGATTGCGCCCTGCGGGACTCCACACACCAAGGAGTGCCGCGGCGACAACTCCTTCCCTAGTGCCACTCTCTGTCCCCCACTTTTGATGGATGTATTAATGGAATACTGAATGGTTTAGTTTATGTAAAATATGCAGGGATTTATGATATGCAAATTGAACTATGGAAAGAGAAGAAATGGAAGTCACTGACATTTTGAGGTTGTTTAATGAATGTTTTAAATGGTAAAATAGAAAACGTAATAAAAACTATATACACACAGCAGAAAAGTTAGCAGTCCCACCTGCCGCCATCTTAAGAGTTCATTCGCAGGTCTCCCGGTGTGTCTCTTTTGAGGCATACTGACCTCTCCAACTTTGACCTTTTTTATTATTAGTGGCATGTTGCTTAATTCAAATGAAGTGGGCGAGGGGACTTCTGCTCCCAATTCTGTAATTGGGTGACTCTGGAGTTAAAAATTAACCTGTAAAACGAACTTTTAGGAGGCTGTCTGCCCTACTCCTCTGCTTCAAAAGCAATTAAACCACTGAGCTCATAGCCCCCTCCACAGTCGCCTTGGCAGCTCGTATTTTGGAAAGTTTTCCATCTCTCTTTTTAACAGTTCGGGATGTAACTTTAGTGCAGAAGGCTAATTGGCAACCATTTGTACAGTAGCCCAGACCCGTAAGCGGAGAGTCTTGAGGGACTATCCTCATTTGACTTCTCTCTCTGCATTCATATTAGAAATAAGTGCGTCTCCCTTTCTCTCGTGTTTCCTTAACCTTTTATTACAATACAATACAATACAATACAATACAATACAATACAATACAATACAATACAATACAATACAACACTACAATACAATATAATACAATACAATACAATACAATACAATACAATACAATACAATACAATACAATACAATACAATACAATACAGTTTATTCGACCGTCAGTCAGAGCACAATCATTATCCATACAAAAATTTAAAACGTCTAACCATCTCGAAAAGCTTTACACTAAAACATACAATGAGAAGTACGGTAGATTATACATTTAGACCCATGTCAATACTGTCAATTTTAACCTTACAGTGTTTAAAGGCCCCCAAAAAGAAATTTGGCCACCAAGAGGGTTATGGTACCAGTAAAATTGCTCAGCAAAAACAAAACCTGTCTTTCTCTGTCTACTAGGTTAAGTTGGCCTAAGAGTGGAGCTATCAGTTTTTGTCTAAGATCTACATAAAATGGGCAGGTCAAAAGAATATGTTCAGTTGACTCAACCGTTCCCAGGGCACAGGGACAAAATCTCACAGCATATGAAACTCCCCTGTATCTTCCCCACAAAACCGCCGTATCCAGAACATTTAACCTAGCGGCTGTGAGGAGTCTACGGTATTCCACATAGTGGATTTCCGCCAGATAAGGGGCTGGTGAAATCTGGAATATCTGATCCCCCCAAAACATCCCTGGTTTCACACGGGCAATGTCCTCTTGTCTAGCAATGTCCCTCAGTCTTTGAGAGATCACAAATTTAGCTTGACTGAATGAACCTTTTATTACTATCGATGAGCTTTTCGAGGCTCAATATAATTCTGTTGGAACTGACTTTTACCTGTGGGATGTAATCCACTGAGAGCAGTCAAGTACAACATTACCTGTTTTGCTAGAGCAGACATGCAAGGGGATGTTGGTCCAGCCAGTCCAACTTCTTGTTACACCTGGCTGGAGCATCCTTCCTTGCATGTGACTTGAAGGTGGGCGTGACCTTTCCAGACCTGGTAAAAGGCCAAGTCACGCAGCAACCTCTCTCTCTTTGGTCTTCTTTTTTTGTCCCTCAAACATTCTGATTCACCTTGGCTGCACCCTATGTTATCTCCCATATGGGGTAAACCTGTTTGTACATGTTTGTAACTTTTAAGCCTAAAGCCTGCCTTCAGGGATCACACTGTGCTCTGCCTGATCGTGAGTAAAACTGCTTTTCGTTACTTATGAATAAGACTGTGGTGTCTTTATTCTTTCACCTCATGAGAAGAGAAGACTCCCTGGAAAAGACCCTGATGTTGGGAAAGATGGAGGGCACAAGGAGAAGGGGACAGCAGAGGACGAGATGGTTGGACAGTGTTCTCGAAGCCACCAACATGAGTCTGACCAAACTGCGGGAGGCAGTGGAAGACAGGAGTGCCTGGTGTGCTCTGGTCCATGGGGTCTCAAGAGTCGGACACGACTGAATGACTAAACAACAACAACAACATTTATTAGTTGGGCACAGTCTTCCAGGGGGAAGGGACCCAGGTGGCGCTGTGGGTTAAACCACAGATCCTAGGGCTTGCTGATCAGAAGGTCGGCGGTTCGAATCCCTGCGACGGGGTGAGCTCCCGTTGCTCGGTCCCTGCTCCTGCCCACCTAGCAGTTCGAAAGCACGTCAAAGTGCAAGTAGATAAATAGGAACCGCTCTGGCGGGAAGGTAAATGGCGTTTCCGTGCCCTGCTCTGGTTCGCCAGAAGCGACTTAGTCATGCTGGTCACATGACCTGGAAGCTGTACGCCGGCTCTCGGCCAATAAAGCGAGATGAGCACCGCAACCCCAGAGTCGGACACGACTGGACCGAATGGTCAGGGGTCCCTTTACCTTTTACCTTCCGGGGGAAGGGGCTGCCTAGCCCCCTTTAGTTCCTCTTTTCAAGTTACGCAGAGCAAGATGTTGGAAAAAATGAATAATTTGTTGTGAACCACCATGTGATCTTTGGTTGAAGGGTGGTGTGCAAATTTAATAAATAACAACCACAACAGCATCCAGCTGTTGGACTGCAAACCCTCAACCTCTGGAGGGCTGCAGGTTCCCCATCCTTGTGCTAGATGAAGTCAACCAAGGACTGGAAGCCATCTCTTGCTCGTTCTCTCCCTTCTAGGCAGAAAGACGTTTCAGCAAGCCTCGGCTAAACCTGGCATTGTGACCTCACCAGCATCTCGACTGCTTTCTAAGAAGGAGAAGTAATCTAGTTTCCAAGCAACCTCCTATCTCCTTTCTCCACAGGGGAGAGAGAGATGTTGACAGGAGCATGTCAGAGCAGGTTCCCATCTTATTAATTCTTTTCAGATTTGCAAAGTAATGGAGGGAGGGAGGATTTGCCAGTCGTGGAGTTGTAGAATTGCAGAGTTGGAAGGTACCCCAAGGGCCATCTAGTCCAACCCCCTGCAATGCAGGAATCTAAACTAAAGTTCCCAGGACAGATGGCTATCCAACCTCTTGCCTAAAAATCTCCAAGCAAGGAGAGCCCAGCACCTCCTGAAGGAGACTGTTCATAAGGGGGCTGTTTCCAGAGGAAGTACAGAGAGAGATTATTGGTTTCACCCATGTTGCCACCCCCCCTTCCAGTCATAGGAACTTTTATAAGGGAATTAATAATGTTTTCCCTGAAGTTTCATTATATGTAACAGAACTTACATACCGTGTTTTCAGCACTCCTAAATGTTTCGCTTTGGAGCACACCGCGGCTAATAATAATAATAATAATAATAATAATTTATTATTTATACCCTGCCCATCTGGCTGGGTTTCCCCAGCCACTCTGGGCGGCTTCCAACAGAATATTAAAATACAATAATCTATTAAACATTAAAAGCTTCCCTAAACAGGGCTGCCTTCAGATGTCTTCTAAATGTCTGGTAGTTGTTTTTCTCTCTCACATCTGGTGGGAGTGCGTTCCACAGGGCGGGCGCCACCACGGAGAAGGCCCTCTGCCTGGTTCCCTGTAACCTCGCTTCTCACAGGGAGGGAACCGCCAGAAGGCCCTCGGCGCTGGATCTCAGTGTCCAGGCAGAACTATGGGAGTGGAGACGCTCCTTCAGGATAGTTTGACTTGACCTCTTAGTATGCTGTGTGCTTCCTTTAATGTTTAGATATGTTACGGTCCGTTCGACTTCCAAAACACTCGGAAACCAAAGCACGGCTTCTGATTGGCTGCAGGAATCCAATCACACAATTTTTAATCTTTATAGTCCACGTTGTAGGGTTTATTTCAATCCTGCTAGTGTCTTCAAATTCTTACCATTATCATTTAAATAAACAATAAATTTACTCCAATCTCTCTGGAATTTCGAGTCATCCCGATCTCGGATCCTGCAAGTCAGTTTGGCCATTTCCGCGTATTCCATCACCTTCGTCTGCCGCTCCGCAATCGTAGGTATCTCTTGTAACTTCCATTTTTGGGCCAGCAAAGTTCTCGCCGCCACTGTGGCATACATAAATAGTCTTTGATATACCATTGCAATTTCATTGCCATTTTACAAAATTTTAAGAGTCCAGTATCTGAACTTTTAAAACTACCGTTGGCCTTTTCCCCTTGCTTTATGACACACAAGAAGTCTGATTTGCAGAGGGTGGGAGGGGGCAATGGATCGAATTCAGTCGTGCATTCTGAATTGTATGCAACTGACCCCCCCCCCCCAGCAATGGCTGCAGTTCGGAAAGTTGCCCCCCTCCGCCCGCCCCCCCAGGTTTCTGTGTCCCCACTTGCTCCGAACCACTTTTCATTTCCATGTCATTTCCTTCCCTTAATTGCTGGCAAAGAAAAACGACACGCGTGAGGTTTCATTTATTAGAGTGGTTATCCAAGTTAAATTATGAATTCTGGGTTGGGGGGGAGAAAGGGTACGAGGCATGAAGAACAGGTCCTTTCTGCGGACAGAGTTCATTCATGAGCCTCTGTTTCCTTGGGGAATGATTGCAGCCAGTTAGCTAATTGGTTTTGGGAGGTGGCCTGTCCGTGCTTTGCAGAGGAAATGTCTGTTTTACAGTTTACTATAAAGAGGACGCGGGTGGCGCTCTGGGTTAAACCACAGAGCCTAGGGCTTGCCGATCAGAAGGTCGGTGGTTCGAATCCCCATGACGGGGTGAGCTCCCGTTGCTCAGTCCCTGCTCCTGCCAACCTAGCAGTTCGAAAGCATGTCATAGTGCAAGTAGATCAATAGGTACCGCTCCGGCGGGAAGGTAAACGGCGTTTCCGTGCACTGCTCTGGTTCGCCAGAAGCGGCTTAGTCATGCTGGCCACATGACCCGGAAGCTGTATGCCGGCTCCCTCGGCCAATAATGCGAGATGAGCGCCGCAACCCCAGAGTCGTCTGCGACTCGACCTAATGGTCAGGGGTCCCTTTACCTATAAAGAGGGCGGGTGGGTGGGTGGGTAAATAGATAGATAGATAGATAGATAGATAGATAGATAGATAGATAGATAGATAGATTTGGGTAGAATGTTATTATGATGGCTGAAAGCACCCCTCACCCCCCATGCCATTACAACTTCAGTGTAGAACATCAGTAATAATTGCAAATGGGAAATCCATTATAGCGTCTGCAGGGGGAAGCAGTGAAAACATTGGTAGAACATACTCAGATGGTGTCCGTTTCTCACTTAACTGCTTGCCTAGTGCCCTGTGCACAGTTGAATAGTTTTTAAATGGGTAAGCAAAAGTGGGTTTATGTCCTTAAATGGTTTGTTGTTGTTTTAAAAAAGTTGTCACGCATGATGACTTTGGGAATCACGCAATTCGTTATGCGTCTTCTCAGCAAATTGCCACAGAGAACACAGAGTACTAATGGGGGGAGAATAATAAATTCAAAACGACAGGCAAAGTACCAGCAGTTTCAAAACCCAGAGTATATGTGAAAATACGCATTTTTTTGGGAGGAATTGCTTGCCTGTTAGCAAATTAGCACTAAAACGCCGGTGGGTTTTCATGAGGATTTTTCTTCATTTATTGAACACGTGAAAAAATGTGATGAGCAGACCACTGGAAGACGAGGAACCGAAGGAAGCCAAAATGGCCAAATTCACCCAACCCTTCACCAGGAACCCTATTTTACTTGGTCTCGTTTTTTGCTTTATTGATTTGCCTCTTGGTGCTGCGCACAACACAGGCTCATCTTGGTTCAGGGCTGACGGCCAAATCTCCCTCAGCAAAATGGGACAACTCCATTTGCAATATGGGCAGAGGATGTATATAATCGCCTTCCCGCCCCCGTCCTGCTCGATGCAAGTTCCCTCAGCCAGGAAACATAAAATTCCCTTTCTATAGGAAGCATTTCCTCTTCCTGCCCAGGATGTTTGCCTTTATAGCTGCTGCCTTGTGTTTTCCACGACCTTGTGGGGAAAGAGGGAGCCGGATAAACGGGGTGTCGTCCTCCCACCTTGCAGGCTTTTTTTTGCAGGAGTCAGCTGACTGGGGTGCCCCACTTTTTCAGGGAACTGAACAGGCCGGGCCATGGGCACAAGAATCAAGATTGCTGCCCCACTCAACCACGATGCAGGGAAATCTGTGTGCTTGCTGACGTCTTAGCTCTTATTGTTAAAGTGGCAGATAGAAAGCTCCCAGGCCATCGATTTGATGTCCGTTAGTATTAGTTTTGATTTTCTTTATTCCGCTTGTTAAAAACGAAACCATAACAGCTTGCAGAACACCCACAGGTGGGACTTGAAACAACCACAGTAGTTTATAAGGGTTTACTTACACGAAAGCCCACGAAGAGTAAATTTAGTACAGTGTTCCATTGCCAAATAGAAATTAACCATGAGCAGCTTCTGTCGCTGCTCGGACCCAGGTGGCGCTGTGGGTTAAACCACAGAGTCTAGGGCTTGCTGATCAGAAGGTTGGCGGTTCGAATCCCTGCGACGGTGTGAGCTCCCGTTACTCGGTCCCTGCTCCTGCCAACCTAGCAGTTCGAAAGCACGTCAAAGTGCAAGTAGATCAATAGGTACCGCTCCGGCGGGAAGGTAAACAGCGTTTCCGTGCGCTGCTCTGGTTCGCCAGAAGCAGCTTTGTCATGCTGGCCACATGACCCGGAAGGTGTCTGCGGACAAACGCCGGCTCCCTCGGCCTATAGAGCGAGATGAGCGCGCAACCCCAGAGTCGGACACGACTGGACCTGATGGTCAGGGGTCCCTTTTAGCTTCTGTCGCTGTTCTTTTCTAAAGTCTCCACAGCCAGCGTGGTGTAGTGGTTAAGAGCAGTAGACTTTTAATCTGGGGAACCAGGTTCAATTCCCCGCTCCTCCATATGCAGCTGCTGGGTGACCTTGGGCTAGTCACACTTCTCTGAAGTCTCTCAGCCCCACTCACCTCACAGGGTGTTTGTTGTGGGGGAGGAAGGGGAAGGAGAATGTTAGCCGCTTTGAGACTCCTTCGGGTAGTGATAAAGCGGGATATCAAATCCAAACTCTTCTCTTCTTCTTCCAGGGACTTAAGGGTGTAGGAAGTGGTGTTTTACTGAGTCAGGTCATTGGTCCCATGTATTGCAGTATTCTCCGCATTCATTAGCATTTCCAGGGTTCCTCTCTCAGTCCTACCTAGGAATGGTGGGATTAGAACCTGGGGCCTTGTGCATGCAAAGCAGATCCTCTACTTACTGGGCTACAGCCTATCCCCCACCTATAATCCCTATGATCCTGTCATCTGACCTCCCTGCAAACTGGAGAAGGGGGAGAAATTCGATTTAGGGGTGAACCTACAAAATTTGCACTTTTCTGGAACCGAGAACACAACCCAATCCTTTAAACGTCACACTTCTCTGACTCGTGCGGTTCTCCAGCCAAGTAATTTGTAAAAAAAAAAATTGCATTCTTTAATTGAAAACAGCATACAAAAAAAACCTGCAGATGTTTGGCAGATGTGCATGTAAGAATGTGTGAATCGGGAGAAATTTGAACTCAAATGCTGAGGCGTTTCATCACAATTCAATGTGGAGATGTGCAGGACGCAACATAAGACTAGGAAAATCAGAAGGAATATTGACACATATATAAATAAATAAACTTAGGATTGAGATACAGTGGTACCTCGACTTACGACGATAATGCGTTCCAACGCGATTTTCGTAAGTCGAAAAAATTCGTAAGTCGAATCCCCATAGGAATGCATTGAGCGAAAAAATGCGTAAGTCGAAAAAGTCCTATTAAAAATTCGTAAGTCGAAAAAATCCTATTCAAAGCGGCCGTGACTTCCATTCGTAAGTCGAAAAATTTGGTTGCGGTGGCCATTTTGTTTCTCCCGGAAGTCATTCGTAAGTCGAAAAAAACGTACCGGTAAGTCGAATCGCTCGTAAGTCGAGGTACCACTGTAATAAGGAAATACAGAAAGATACAACGAGGTTGAAATGAAGTGTTGTAAGGTCGGTAGAAGTCTTTAATTTATTATTTCATTAATTGTGGTTATGTAACGATGAATATGGTGGTGGGATTATGTCGGGGGGTTTTCTTCTTCTTTTCTTTTATCTTGATTTTCTTTCATTCTTGGTTTTGTGTTTTAATCTGTAAGATTGGGAATTTATTTTTTCTTGATTTGGTGTATTGTTATATTTTGTTGTGAATATCAATAAAGAAAAAAGACTAGAAAAATCAGAAACGGAGAGGAGCCAAAACAATTCCCCTATCATAGAATTGTAGAGTTAGAATGGTCCCCAGTGGTCATCTAGATCAACCCCTCTGAAATGTGAGAATCTCAGCTAAATAATCCCGGACAGGTGGCCATCCCTACTGCAGACTTTGCGCAAACAAATCAGGATGAATACTCAAAAAACAGGTCATCTGGAAGCAACCTCAGTTCCTCCCCCCCTTTTTTTAAACCCCTGGTCAGTTGAAGGGTTCAAAAAGCCATCTGCTTTTGGCTAGGCGTGAGTGGCAATGACCGAGGCACAGGGAACCAGGCAGAGGGCCTTCTCGGTGGTGGCACCCGCCCTGTGGAACGCCCTCCCTTCAGATGTCAAAGAGAACAACAACTACCAGACCTTTAGAAGACATCTGAAGGCAGCCCTGTTTAGGGAGGCTTTTAATGTTCAATAGATTATTGTATTTTAATGTTCTGTTGGAAGCCGCTCAGAGTGGCTGGGGAAACCCAGCCAGATGGGTGGGGTATAAATAATAAATTATTATTATTATTATTATTATTATTATTACTAGTTGAAGTTAGCCCGTTAAATAACGGGCGCTAGAGGAGGAGGAGGCAGAGGCCCAGGAAGAGGAGGCGAGGAGGCCCGGGTTGAAATCCCGCCTAAGCCACGGCGTCCTCCTCGGGCCGCTTCCCCCGTCAGGCGGTAGAACAGCGTCCGCTGGGGGGTGGAGAGGGGCTCCCTCCCCCTTCTTCTTTTTCCCCGGGGGCGGCTGCAGCGGCGGCGGTAGCGGCGGCGAGGATGGGTCGGCCCTCCTTGGCTTCCGGAGCACCGGCACTCCGTTGGATGGGCTGTCCCAGGCCGCTAGGCCTTGGAGCCGCGGGGATTGGGCTCTGCGTCTGTGCGAGGCAGCGGCGCTGGCGCAACTGACAACGCGCGTGCGCCGCAGCTGCCTCCCGGACACGCCCCCCTCTCCGGCCTTTCCAATGCCTGCGTCCTTGCTGGAGGGGGTGGAAGTAGAGCTCTCCAATCCGTGCGTCCCTGTGGGACATGCGCACTCGCGCAGTTCCACTGACACACAGTGGACGCAGGGACACTTGAAGATTATTATATGTGATTGCTCAATTCATAACTGAAAATGAGTCGCCAGGTGAAGTTCAACAACAGTAGTCCCTGGAAAGGCAGTAGCTGGGGGACGAGAGAGCATGTGCGCAGAAAAGATGTTCTCTGCAAGATTTGTGGTAAGAAGGACTCTTCCGTCATCCATCCACCTCTTGCTAGTCTTCCCAACGCTCTCCAGGTGTGGGGCATTTGTTCTCACCCTTAAGAGAGGGACAGAGAGATGAAATTGGGGGGCGGGAAGAAGGAGAGAAAACATAACAAGGAAGAATCCAGGAAAATAGTCCGAGACAGTATTTGTGTGTTTGCTTAAGTGTCTAAGAAAAGATTTCCCGCAAGCCCTGAAAAAGGAGGAAAAGCTTTGCCTAAATATAAACAGGCTATTCTGTGCAAGTGTTAGATGGTTCCTGCGGAAAAGAGTCTGGTTTGACAGCCAGTTGACTGGGGTCTGCTCTCAAGGGCAGTCTCCCTGCAGCCTCCCTCCGCTGCATTAGTACGAGATGGATCGACCCAGAAATAAGCAGGCTTTTCCTTCTGCTTGGATTCCAAGTCTCCATTTATTGAATGGGAGTGGATACGTTGTGCTATGTTTCCGAGCACAATTCAAAGTGTTGGTGCTGACCTTGAAAGCCCTAAATGGCCTCGGTCCTGTATACCTGAAGGAGCGTCTCCACCCCCATCATTCAGCCCAGACACTGAGGTCCAGCACCGAGGGCCTTCTGGCAGTTCCCTCATTGCGAGAGGTGAGGTTACAGGGAAGCAGACAGAGGGCCTTCTCGGTAGTGGCACCCACCCTGTGGAACACCCTTCCATCAGATGTCAAGGAAATAAGCAGCTATCCTATTTTTAAGACCAAACACTGAAAAAGGAGGCAACACGTTGGCCAATCTTGAGTAAAAATTTAGTAGATTTAATCCGTAGTTTAATCCGTAGTAAATTATAAGACAGCCATCCAGGTAATCTGCTGTTTCGACTGATACTTCGTCAGTTATATAACTAATGTTTATGAATATTCTATGGAGCAAGGATCCTATTTTGACTAGCAATCCTATTTTTAAGAGACAGCTGAAGGCAGCCCTGTTTAGGGAAGTTTTTAATATCTAATGCTGTGTTGTTTTAACATTCGATTGGGAGCCGCCCAGAGTGGCTGGGGAAACCTAGCCAGATGGGCGGGGAACGAATAATAAATTGTTGTTGTTGTTGTTGTTGTTGTTATACCTGTCAAAAGATTTGAGAGGCGAGATAAACTGGAGTTCTGTGACTGCATTCAGTCATAGCACCAAACTAGGATTTAGCATTGCAGGATGCTAAATTGCAGGATACCTCTCCTCCTCCTCGGGTGAGGCTGGGGGGAAGAGTTTGGCAGCATTCTCGTTTTCCCCTTAACCACAGCTGAGCGTTATATCCGAACCCAGACAAGCCGTTGTTAGTCTTAACTGCGGTTCACTGAAGTAAGCCAGCGTCAAACTGTGGTTTGCAAAGTTGGGCTGTTACAGTAAACCGCAGTTCGTTGCAATTTAGGGTTGAGGCGTAACACTAAACCGCAGTGAAGCGAAAGCAGAACTGAAAGAGTCCTAGTTAAAGGTAGATAGCCGTGTTGGTCTGTCATAGTCAAAACAAAACAAAATGAAAAAAAAAAATTCCTTCCAGTAGCACCTTAGAGACCAACTAAGTTTGTTCTGGGTATGAGCTTTCGTGTGCATGCACACTTCAGATACACTGAAACAGAAGTCACCAGACCCTTATACCGGTATATAGTGAGAGGGTGGGGAGGGGTATTACTCAGAAAGAGTCCTGTCACCTTGATGTGGTCTTGATGGAGAGGGAGAAGGAGACACAGAAGCTCAAGGGTTTTGTATGAAACATCGCAGCAAAGACCTGTGGCCCTCCAGATGTTGTTGGAATCCAACCACATCTGGAAGGTTACCCAGCTCTGCGCTAAACAAAAACGTAGCATTTCACCCAACCCAGGCCAATAGTTTGTGTGTTTCTGACAGAGTTTTAAAAACCTTTGGTTCCCAGTAGGACCCTGCAAGGCAAGTCAGAGTCATCTTCCTGCTGTTTTTGCTTCATATTTGTAGCTCCTCAAATAGAAACACCGGGGATATTTCTCTGGCATATTGGAAAACGGGTTCTTACGGTTGCTTAATAAGTCTGCTTTACACGCTCTCAGACATTTGACCTGCGCTTTGATTTCAAAGCAAAGCTGTTTACACAACCTCTCCTCCTTGCGCTTTAATTAAGACAAATTTGCGAAAACTGAGCTGCGAGGTAGCTGAGATCCAAGGTTTTGCCAGCTGACCTTGCAGGGAGGCGTTTAGCATAGAAAGGGGGCACGCAGATGTAGCTCTCTTGTTCGGCGTTGGCACATCGTGACGTCACCTGCTTAATGTCAATGGGCGGGGAGTTCCAAAGAGTAGGATAGGACTAAAGATAATATGCCTTAAGTGTGCTCATTTTTGGATAGATTCTGCCCCACGGTGCTTTGTGTGGAGTGGCTGAGGGGAACGAGCACATGGTGTTCTGTGGGTTTTGCACGAAAATAACTTGGGAGTTAAAAGAACATTTGCACAGGCCGGTCCTTGCGTCTTCAAAAGACCGCTTTCCAGTTTAATGACCTTCCTATCTCCCTCCGCTGCCTTATTTACCCATATATTACAGGACAATCGCCCTGTCAATTGTGCCAGGATGAAGCGCTGTCAACCATAGCAGCGCATTCAGCAACTGAAGTCCAAAGGGATAAAAAATAGTAGGGGGAAAAATCTTGACTAGACTGAAATGATTGAGGGGCAGCTGGGCCGATTCTTAGGCTTGAAGCAAAGTTAAATGATTTGTGGGCTTACATGTTTTCTTCACCAACCACAATCCTCTTTGGTTTCAGTTTTTGGTCACGTTTTTGGCATCCGTCTGTCTCGAAAGACAATGGAGTGCGCCTCTGGGGGTCAAGTCAAATGGCTGCGTTGACAGCACCAAAGTGACTTCTCTGGGGCACAAGCCTGGGCAGTGTGTAGGGATTATTATTATTATTATTATTATTATTATTATTTATAATACCCATCTGAAAATCCAATCATCATTTGCTCCAATTCAGCAGTAAACGGTTGGTTTTCTCGGGGGGGGGGGCGAGGAGGAGAGGCAGAAGTGTTGGATGATCCCTAAAGTAAAGGTAAAGGGACCCCTGACCATTAGGTC
This sequence comes from Darevskia nairensis, assembly GCA_034642065.1. NCBI lineage: Eukaryota > Metazoa > Chordata > Lepidosauria > Squamata > Lacertidae > Darevskia > Darevskia nairensis. Next base: position 338,552 of record JAWWNI010000020.1, on the reverse strand, counting down.
CAGTCGTGACCGACTCTGGGGTTGCGGCGCTCATCTCGCTTTATTGGCCGAGGGAGCCGGCGTACAGCTTCCAGGTCATGTGGCCAGCATGACTAAGCCACTTCTGGCGAACCAGAGCAGCGCACTGAAACACCGTTTACCTTCCCACCAGAGCAGTACCTATTGATCTACTTGCACTTTGACGTGCTTTCGAACTGCTAGGTTGGCAGGAGCAGGGACCGAGCAACGGGAGCTCACCCCGTCACGGGGATTCGAACCGCCGACCTTCTGAACGACAAGCCCTAAGCTCTGTGGTTTAACCCACAGCGCCACCTGCGTCCCTGGATGATCCCTAAGCACCCCCATGTCTTGCTCCATTAAGGGGTCATTGTGCCCCCCCTTCCACACCTAAAACCTATGAGCTCTAATTTTATCTCTGCCGATTCCTGAGCGGTGAAAGGGAGATGAGGAGCCCGGCAAACGTGCCTTCCCTGCCTATGACTATTTCATCGGAACGATCGCCCAAGGTTACCTTAGCGGTAAGACGGACACCGCTGCCTCCCTGGGAATTTGCGAGGTTATTTTTTTAAAACGAATATTAAGTGTTTCCGCGAAGCTGCTCCATTCATTGTCGGGCCGGCAAGTGGTTTTGCCGTTGCCATGGCAACGGCTACAGTTGCGCGGTGGGGATTTTGAAAAGCTTCCACCCGTTAATTAAGGAGCACTTTTTGGGGGGGTGGGGGGGGAGAGGATCCTTTTCACTATGCAGCTTCCTCAGAGAGAAAGCTCGTAATTTTAGACGCCTTCCCATAATTATTTGGACGGAAAGGTCACCTCTTGTAGGGCGCTGGGACGGAAGATAAAAGTTTTCAACCTTCTGAGACAATTTAAATTAAAAGATTTGCCCTCCGGTACCCAGGAACTCATTATTATTATTATTATTATTATTATTAGGACTCATTTTGTTTTTCCCCTTTATGTGTACGCACGTCTGTTTAAAAATAAACTCCGATGGGAAGGTCATCATCCACCTCCTCTGTGTTTGTTTTGGCCTGGGATACCGTTCCACGTTCCTAGAAAAGCTCCCTAGGCCTTTTTTAAAACTCTCAGGGAATGTCGTGGGTGCAAATGCCTTGGACTCCCTCCAGCTTGTGCAGAAAAGTCCCCCCAAAGGATAGGCTCAAGATCACTTAATATTTGGTAGCCCCCCCCCTCCCTAACAACTCTCATTTGTTTCCTTAGTAGTAGTTCCAGAATGAGAAGTATATAGATTTTTTTTTTTCCATTCCGGGATTTGGTTTGGGAGTTGTAGGCCCTGTGCGTGTAGGAGTAGGGATGGATGGATCTGACCATTGTGGTTTCTCTCAGTTTTTTTGTTTTTCCAGACTAATTTCAGTTTGCCATTTTTCCACCTCCGTGTGTGCATTTTTTTTAAAGTCTTCGTAAAAAAAAAAAAATCCATCGGCATCTGAGTAAGCATTTCTTCCCCTGTACAAATGCAGTTTCCCCATGTATCTTGCGACTTACGCGCATTTAATTTCTGCACATTCAGCTTTATGCTTTGGGCAACCAACAAAAAAATAAAAAGGGAGTGGAAAGGGGGCAGGGCATCGGGGGGGGCAGAGAGACTTTGGCAATCCCACCCACCATCAAAGTCAATTTGTTTCGACTATACACAGTTTGGGCTTTATGCGTTACCCCCAGAACGCAGCCTCAGCGTACGTTGAGAGTCGTGTGTATAATGCATTTTGTACGATATTTTTACATATGTGCCTGCAAACACCATTTAAACCTCTGGAAACCCTTTAAAAAAACAAAAATCCACCCAACTCCACCACAATTGCTCTCTGCAAACCACCGCTCTAAAACTCCAACTCTTATCTGGACTCAAAGGTTGGTGCAAAGGCTCCTGGGATTCCTAGATGATGTTTTTGTGCCATTTTTGCCCCTTTTGTGACATTTTCGGGTTCACAGCGATGCGCATGTGTGTGGCCACGCATGCGCATGGGGAGTTGTCTGTAATTTTAGATGGAAGTACTGATGGCTATTGTTTTTATTTTTACTCAGACGTTGTTTAATTGATTTCTAAAATACTGATAGCTAAAAGGTAAAGGACCCTGGACAGTTAAGTCCAGTCAAAGGCGACTATGGGGTCGTGGCGCTCATCTCGCTTCCAGGCCGAGGGAGCCAGCGTTCGTCCACAGACAGCTTTCCAGGTCATGTGGCCAGCAGGACTAAACCACTTCTGGCGCAACGGGACTCCGTGATGGAAACCAGAGCGCACAGAAACGTCGTTTACTCCCCGCCGGAGTGGTGCCTATTTATCTACTTGCACTGGTGTGTTTTTGAGTTGCTCGGTTGGCAGGAGCTGGGACCGAGCAACGGGCGCTCACCCTGTTGCAGGGATTTTAACCACTGACCTTCTGATCGGCAAGCCCAAGAGGCTCAGTGGTTTAGACCACAGCGCCACCCACATGATAGCTATTGCATTCTCAATGTGCGTTGACAGCCTGTCTTGTGTGTTACAGGTAGGTAGCCGTGTTGGTCTGTCATAGTCAAAACAAAATAAAAAATTTAAAAAATCCTTCCAGTAGCACCTTAGAGACCAACTAAGTTTGTTCTTGGTATGAGCTTTTGTGTGCATGCACACTTCTTCAGATACACTGAAACAGAAGTCACCAGACCCTTATATATAGTGAAAGGGTGGGAGGGGTATTACTCAGAAGGGTGGTGGGAATGGGTGATAGGCTGATAGCTGAGGTAAACCTTTTGATGACTGTTAACGACTGCAATTAGTCTTACAGGAAAAAGCAAGGGGTGAGAAGGTTAAAAATAGCTTTGTCATGTATAATGAGATAAGAATCCAATGTCTCTATTCAGACCAGGTCTCTCCATGGTTTTAAGTTTGGTAATGGGTTGCAATTCAGCAACTTCTCTTTCCAGTCTATTTCTGAAATTGCTTTGCAATAAGACAGCTACTTTGAGATCTTGTATAGAGTGTCCTGGGAGATTGAAGTGTTCCCCTACTGGTTTCTGTTTTGTGATTCCTGATGTCAGATTTATGTCCATTTATCCTTTGGCGTAGGGTTTGGCCTGTTTGTCCAATATAGAGAGCTGAAGGGCACTGTTGGCATTTGATGGCATACACAATGTTAGACGATGAGCAATTAAATAGTCCTGAGATGGTATGTTTGATGTTGTTGGGGCCAGTAATGGTGTTGTCTGGGTGTACGTGGCAGCAAAGTTGTCATCTGGGTTTATTGCAGGCTCTGGTGCCAATGTCCATGATAAGTCTGGTTGTAGTATTATTGTGGGTGAGGAGTTGTTTAAGATTGGGTGGCTGTCTGTAGGCGTGTCTTGTGTGTTGTCATTGCGTGTGTGTTTTCTGTCCTTTTATTTTAAAAAAATCAACCTGGTTTTTTTCCCCCTTCCTTGTTAGGTTTGACACTTAAATAGTAAATACTAAAAGGAAGGTGGAATTACCAATGAAATCCAGCAAAACACAGTCTGGGGTTCAGCAGCCCTGTGTGAGCCTCAGGCCACCCCGAACCCCTGAACTCAGTCAACTGACAATTAGTGGGCTTGATCACTAATTGTCTTCCTCGCTTAATGGGAGAGAAGGAAGGGAGGCCTTGCATCAAATGGATGATGCTTGATTCATTAATTCCTGGCTCTTTCTTCCTGAAGATAAAAAGCTACCCATCTATCTTCAGGACTGCTTTCTGCCAATTTGGAATGGGCTCTCAAAAGCAGGAGCCGATTCGTATGAGACAGGCGTCACAGGTATGCGTGTCCATTAGGGAGAAGTTTTCTTGCTGGATAACAATAACCTACCTGCAGTTTAAAGGTAAAGGTACCCCTGACAGTTAAGTCCAGTCACGGACCACTCTGGGGTTGCGGCGCTCATCTCGCTCTGCAGGCTGAGGGAGCTGGCGTTTGTCCGCAGACAGCTTCCGGGTCATGTGGCCAGCATGACTAAGCCGTTTCTGGCGAACCAGAGCAGCGCACGGAAACGCCGTTTACCTTCCTGCCGGAGTGGTACCTATTTATCTACTTGCACTGGTGTGCTTTTGAACTTCTAGGTTGGCAGGAGCTGGGACTGAACAACGGGAGCTCACCCTGTCGCGGGGATTCAAACCGCCGACCTTCTGATCAGCAAGTCCTAGGCTCAGTGGTTTAGACCACACCGCCACCCGCGTCCCACCTGCAGTTTAGTCCAGGACAAATTTCACTCCTCCGTGTCTCATTGTGAACACGCTCCAGATAGATGCAGTTGTTAGCAGAACGACTGGAATAAAGCAGATGGGAGTCCGGAAAGGAAAGAAGTTTGTATTGTATTACAGAGGTAAACGCAACGGGGGGAAATTCAGTATGGGGAGAAATAAGCAGAAAAGTTGGTCTTCCTTAATCCAGGCCTACACAGGGGGAAAATACTCATTGAGAACCACTTTTCCTTCCATCTCCTTCAGCTGTCAAATCTCAGCCATCTTCCTCGCTGACAGCTAGTTCCCAACTGACTAGGTCCTCCAGGCAGTCAGAGTCTTCTGTCATCCATGCCCATAACGGAGTCACACGCTGATGATCTCCGCTATGGTGCTCCCAACAGGATGAGATCATGACAGGACCGCAGGGATTTTCATGCCGCTGACGTTGTTAATGGTAATCAATAATAACAGTAGCGGTAAATTAATTGACAGGTCGCTTAGTCGCCGACGTGGCTTTTAAGCGGCTTGCAAGTGTAAAGCCAATTTGCAAAACAGCAACAACATAATTAAAAGGCACAGCGAAACAGCACCATTGAAACATTGGAATAAAAACCCACAGTTCAAATGTGCACACGCTAAAAGGGCCATTAAAACTGCACCATGATTGCAAAAAACCAAGTAAAACAGGAGGTTCAGGTCAGGAGAGCAAACCAATGCTTGTCTTAAACAGGTGTGTCTTCAAGAGCTGGCAGAATGCCAATACTGATGGGGGTCTCTCATATTTCAGCAGGGAGAGCATTCCTTGCCGCTGGGGCCACCACTGAGAAAGCCCACCTCCATGTTGCCACACGGCAGTAATTGGCAGCCCACGGCAAAATTCTGGGCTGCATCAATAGGAGTATAGCATCTAGATCAAGGGAAGTAATAGTATCACTGATAGCCATGTTCAAATATATAAAAGGATGTCATAGAGGAGGGAGAAAGGTTGTTTTCTGCTGCTCCAGAGAAGTGGACATGGAGCAATGGATTCAAACTACAAGAAAGAAGATTCCACCTAAACATTAGAAAGAACTTCCTGACAGTAAGAGCTGTTCAACAGTGGAATTTGCTGCCAAGGAGTGTGGTGGAGTCTCCTTCTTTGGAGGTCTTTAAGAGGAGGCTTGACAGCCACCTGTCAGGAATGCTTTGATGGTGTTTCCTGCTTGGCAGGGGGTTGGACTGGATGGCCCTTGTCGTTTCTTCCAACTCTATGATTCTATGAACTCGCTGCGTTATATTTGTTGGTTGTAATGCTCTTACCGGGGAAAGGAAGATAGGCAACTGACTCCAGAGTTGGACCTTATATGTAAGTAAGGTAAAGGTGAAGGGACCCTTGACCATTAGGTCCAGTTGCGGATGACTGGGGTTGCGGTGCTCATCTCGTTTTATTGGCCGAGGGAGCCGGCGTACAGTTTCCAGGTCATATGGCCAGCATGACTAAGCCGCTTCTGGCGAACCAGAGCAGCGCACGGAAACGCCGTTTACCTTCCCACCGGAGCAGTACCTATTTATCTACTTGTACTTTGGCGTGCTTTCGAACTGCTAGGTGGGCAGGAGCAGGGACCGAGCAACAGGAGCTCACTCCGTCGTGGGGATTCGAACCGCCAACCTTCTGATCAGCAAGCCCTAGGCTCTGTGGTTTAACCCACAGCACCACCCACGTCCCTTATATGTAAGTAGTAAGTCCTTAAAACTGGTGTACGTTAAGTCCCTGGAGCATGTATGGAGAGAAAATTAGGATTGAGCAGGTGGAGGGGCATGCTTGAGATTTTGAAGGAATCGCAAGTGGTGGGGGGGGGGAGTATTAATTGGTCAGCTATCCTTTAAACTTCATATTTTGATTTAGTGATTGTGAGCACTCCCTGGTGAGATCAGGGGGCTTCAGGGTTGGAGAGGGTGTAATTTTGCCCTACCTGTTAGCACCTCACCTGGTGGGGCAGAGCTGTAGCAGTGACCCACAGTGGGAGGGGCAAAGTGATAGTGAGGTCAGGGCTGGGGGGTGGGGTTGGACGTCATTGTGCAATGTGTCACCGCAAAAGAGGGTAAAAAAAAAGGCAAAGGGACCCCTGGACGGTTAAGTCCAGTCAAAGGCGACTATGGGGTTGTGGCTCTCATCTCGCTTTCAGGTCAAGGGAACCAGCGTTTGTCCACAGACAGTTTTCCGGGTCATGTGGCCAGCATGACTGAACCGCTACTGGCGCACGGAGGACCGTGATGACTGCCAGAGCGTACGGAAACGCCATTTACCTTCCCGCCGGAGCGGTGCCTATTTATCTACTTGCACTGGCGTGCTTTCGTACTGCTAGGATGGCAGGAGCTGGGACAGACAAAAAGGAGCTCACCCCTTTGCGGGGATTCGAACCGCCGATCTTCCGATCAGCAGGCCCAAGAGGCTCAGTGGTTTAGACCACAGCGCCACCCGCGTCCCTCCCAAAAGAGTACAAACCAAAGATATGCACAGGATTTCCCTGTGATACCATATATATCACACTTTTATATGTGAAATGTATGATATTATCCTGTGATATATGTGATAACAAATGTATAGAAGCAAATTTGGACGGAAGTAAGATCAGCCAGCCCTTCACATACAGAGCTGTCCCCTGTATAGCAGGATACGTGCCCATCCCTGTTTAATAACCACCAAGGCCAAATATTTAATTCTACTATAAAAAGCAATGGTGTTTATGACTTGTGAGTCTCAAGGTATTTGCAGGCTAAGCCAGTGTTATTTTCAACCCAGCAGACTATTAATATGCTGGCAGCATCTTTAAATGTCAGGACGTAAACTTTTTATTTCCACAAGTACCAGCGGGGGTGGGGGGGGTGGGACAGTGTGCTGCTGAGATAATTTGGAGGGCTGGTTAGGCGAGACAAACGTGCAAAGCTGAGGCAATGGGGTGGATCAAAACCCAGGAGAAAGAAACATCAAGAATTGTGGTGTGAAAGGTCTCGGTCAGGTCAGGTCAAGGTAGGACAACATCCGGCTTAGGTTACGGATAGGTGCAGAAGGGTCCAAATAGGGCAATAACTTTCCATCGATCAGTTTGGGTTTTGTGACTGTTTCTAGAATATTGCATACGATCATAACATGGGTACATTCTGTAGGAGTGGATTTAGGCACTATGGTCTAAACCAGTGTTCCCCAACCTTGGGCCTCCAGCTGTTTTCGGACTACAATTCCCATCATCCCTTACCACTGGTCTTGCTAGCAAGGGATGATGGGAGTTGTAGTCCAAAAACAGCTGGAGGCCCAAGGTTGGGGAACACTGGTCTAAACCACAGAGCCTAGGGCTTGCTGATCAGAAGGTCGGCGGTTCGAATCCCCGCAACGGGATGAGCTCCCGTTACTCGGTCCCTGCTCCTGCCAGCCTAGCAGTTTGAAAGCACGTCAAAGTGCAAGTAGATAAATAGGTACCGCTCCGGCGGGAAGGCAAACGGCGTTTCCGTGCGCTGCTCTGGTTCGCCAGGTGGCTTAGTTATGCTGGCCACATGACCCGGAAGCTGTACGCCGGCTCCCTCGGCCAGTAAAGTGAGATGAGCGCCGCAACCCCAGAGTTGTCCGCGACTGGACCTAATGGTCAGGGGTACCTTTACCTTTAGAGAATACACACACACACACACACACAGTGTTTTGTAAAGAGGTAAAAGTAGTATTTACTTACATAATCTATGCCTTGAGGCAACAGTTACGGTAGCAAAAGGACAGCAGGTTTATAACTACTGTCAAAGATACAAAAGTACAAAATCCTAAATTCAAAATGGTGTCTGAGCTGCAGAGTTCAGACATGCACTTGTGGTCAGCTTGGAGGAATGATGCCGAAAGAGAGCTGTCCAGACAAGAAGGAAGTATGTAGTGGCACCGGTTTCCTGCCATGGCAGACAAAGGAAGTGACCTCACAAGAGTTCTCTCTAGCAAACTTTACAGGAAAGCTCTGCGACCCTCGGCCCCTTCATATGCCTATCTGGGAAAACATGAATTGTTGGTTTGACTGCAATAATGTCCCACACAGCTGTACATCCGGTCTGTAATGGGCGTCCATTCCATCAGCTTTTGTGTTGATTTTTCGAATTCACCACCCGTACAGTGATTCACACAAGCATATTTGCAGACTCTTTGTACACATGTACAGCACTTGTCATGTGTGAACAGCACTTCCCTGTCTTCCCCTCTTTCTTCACTGCAACATGTAGACTCATCTCCCTGTTTGAGTCATCTCCCGGGATCTCATTTCCTGGAAGAGAGTGAGCGGGGAAAGGGTCTATTTCACCAAGGTCCAGCTTGTGGGCTTCCCATTGGGGCATCCGATGGGCTACTGTGGGAAGAGGATGCTGGTCTAGAAGGGCTATTGGCCTGATCCAGCAGTCAGACTCTTCTTAACATCCTCAGGTTCTGTGCTCTGTGTGACTGTGTGCTGGCAAACCACACCGCAATTGCTGTCCTGAGCTCCATGTCGGAAAGTTGGGATGTTGGAAACAAATTCCGTAGGGGACAATTCATGCTTAATCTTTTCCCCTGCCCACTATTTTTTCCTCTTCCAGACAAGCTCTGAAAATGGAAGAAGCAGAGGGTAGGAGTCAACTGGGGACGGGCATTTGCAAACAGAATTGGCAAAAACCAGGAAAGCTTGAATTCTCTCTTGTAAATCTCCCCTCCTGCGTTTGCGTTAGCTGGCGGATGAATGTTTGGGAAATGCGTTTTTGAGGGATACTGCGCAGTCCTGCCCTCATGTAGTTGTTTCTGGCAGAATGTTTTCGGACGTCCTCATTTCCAGATCCTCCACATTTGCTTTGCAAAGTGCTTTTGGGGTTTCTCTGGGAGGAGAGGCCAGAGAGATTGAGAGAGAGAGAGTTAATATTAGGTCATCTGAACTGTATGTCTCTGCCAGACGAGATTTGTTCATAGTGATGTTATTCGCTCTCCTAATTCCAAGAGGTCGAAGTGCTAAAACTCTCCCGCCCCAGGAGGCAATCCTGCACTCTAAGGTTTCACGGCTGTGTATCATGAATCTCTGGCGCCTGGGGTTTTTGTGCTGCTTTCAGGACATATCTGGACTTTCTGTGCATTTGCTTAAACTTCTTGCACTGAAACTCCTTTCTGGTAGTGAAAGTCACTATCCTGAAACTTGCAGATTTATTTATTTTTTAAGTTTCTAGACCTCATGGCTCTGGAGCAGTATTAGATTCCTGCAATGCATGGGGTTGGGCTAGATGACCCTTGGGCCCCTTCCAACTTTATTCTATTCTATTCTATTCTTTTCACCCAAATAATCCCTGGATTTTCGAAGCACCTAAGCAAAGCAAGCATATAGAGATACGTTTAATCTGCACATTTCCTTCTGATTTCTCCATGGCAGAATTTGTCCCCCCCCCCAAAAAAAAATGTCTCATTTTGCAGAAGGCCCTTAGCTAAGTCCAGTACCACATGCTTTACATGCAAAAAATTCCAGGCTCCATTCCTGGCCAGTACAGATAGGACTGTGAGAGAAAATTGCAATTTTCTGGAGAGATGCTACCAGTCAGTGTCAATACTACTGAGTACAATAGCCTGAGTTAGTAGAAGACAGTGTCTTGACTTCTTTAAAAATCCCAACTCACCAGTGCTGCGCAGACAGGGGTAGCCCATGTGGTAACATCCAGAATGTTGTGGACTACAACTCCCATCAGCCCCCGCCAGCATGGGATGATGGGAGTTGTAGTCCAAAATTATTTGGAAGGCACCACATTGGATATTCCTGTTGTGGTAGGGCCAATGTTGTTTTCAGGCCCCAATCAGAATTGTCCCTTGCTAAGTAGAAATGTGTGCTCAAATTATTTGGGTAGGATAATTCACACATGGGAGAAGGGAAGAAGAGCCAGTGTGGTGTAGTGGTTAAGAGCGGTAGACTCGTAATCTGGGGAACCGGGTTCACATCTCCGCTCCTCCACATGCGGCTGCTGGGTGACCTTGGGCTAGTCACACTTCTCTGAAGTCTCTCAGCCCCACTCACCTCACAGAGTGTTTGTTGTGAGGGAGGAAGGGAAAGGAGAATGTGAGCCGCTTTGAGACTCCTTCGGGTAGTGATAAAGCGGGATATCAAATCCAAACTCCTCTTCTTCTTCACACTCACAAATCAAGCAGGCCCTTTCCGGTCCTTGATGCCATGACACAATGGCTCTCTCGACTTTTTGTTGTTGTTTAGTCATTTAGTCGTGTCCGACTTTTCGTGACCCCATGGACCAGAGCACACCAGACACTCCTGTCTTCCACTGCCTCCCGCAGTTTGGTCAGACTCATGTTGTAGTAGCTTCGAGAACACTGTCCAACCACCTCGTCCTCTGTCGTCCCCTTCTCCTTGTGCCCTCTATCTTTCCCAACACCAGGGTCTTTTCCAGGGAGTCTTCTCTTCTCATGAGGTGGCCAAAGTATTGGAGCCTCAGCTTCAGGATCTGTCCTTCCAGTGAGCACGCAGGGCTGATTTCCTTCAGAATGGATAGGTTTGATCTTCTTGCAGTCCATGGGACTCTCAAGAGTGTCCTCCAGCACCAGAATTCAAAAGCATCAATTCTTCGGCGATCAGCCTTCTTAAAAAGCCTCTTGACTTTTAGCGCTTAGCAAATTCCTCACCCTCGCAGGCAGTTATCTCTGGACCTGTCACATAGCCAAGCTAAATAATTAGCTCACAAGCCAGGCTCACTCAGCTCCTTAAATAATATTTTGTTGCGCAAGTCTTTGGGGGTTCTTCTTCTTTTATCAGCAAGGCTCTGAATGCGCCGTTGTAGATCTCCTTCTGGAAAACCAAATTTGACACATTCGCCCTTCCCTCGTAAGGAATCCAGCGCTCGGAGAATGAATTCATTGTTAGGATAAATGATCAGTGACTTGCGCATCCTTCTGCCGGTGCCTGAAAGTTCTCCGAGAACAGCATCATTTTGGCTTCTTCACCCCAGTGACAACAGCCTGCCATAAATCCCAGACGTGATTTCAGTGGACAAAAATATTTCGACATCATCTTTTCCCCGCCAGCTGGTGGTTCCCTCCCAGGCTGATGAGCCTTTCGCCGTTGCAGCCGCAATTGAAGGAAACATGGCTTTTGCAGTTGCCGTCTCCCAATCTTTCCCAAACTACTGGCTGGGTTGTTCTCGTTTCCTACACCCCTCCCGCTAGTCTTTCTGCCACCTCATCATCTGACTGCAGAGATTGCTTGCACTTTCCCACTCTTTGGGCAGAAAACAGCCCTGAAGATGATGTAACCAGCACTTGGAATTTTTCCGCCCTCAGTGCTCGCTGCAGACGGCCGATGACCACACCATCCTCACAAGACCCATATGGCGAAATGTTACGGTCTGCAGATGGGGGTAAACACTGGAAAACAGCAAAGATCTTTGTGTGGGTGTGACAAACAGTCTATACTGATTTTTTAAAAATAATAATAATCACAGAGCTGCCTAAACGCTGCAGGCGGGACGCAACAATTGGAATAAAAATTCTGGTGCCAGGATGGAGACCCAGGACCAGAGTTGGAGATCAGAACAGGTCTAGCATTAGATTTCTTTTTAGAAGTAGAAGAAATTCAGAAAGAGGCAGCCAGAATGATGGAGCGATGTCTGTTAAAACGTATGTGAATTCGGTATTTGGTGCCTTCCTATGTTCTTAGGCTGCTGCCACCCCATCTGTCTGTTTAAGTATTTGGCTTGAGTGGCACATGCCCTGGTTATCTCCCGCTTGGACTACTGCAATGCGCTCTACGTGGGGCTACCTTTGAAGGTGACCCGGAAACTGCAATTGATCCAGAATGCGGCAGCTAGACTGGTGACTGGGAGTGGCCGCCGGGACCACATAAGACCGGTCCTGAGAGAACTACATTGGCTCCCAGTACGTTTCCGAGCACAATTCAAAGTGTTGGTGCTGACCTTTAAAGCCCTAAATGGCCTCGGTCCAGTATACCTGAAGGAGCGTCTCCACCCCCACCGTTCAGCCTGGACACTGAGCTCCAGCGCCGAGGGCCCTCTGGCGGTTCCCTCCCTGCGAGAAGTGAGGTTAAAGGGAACCAGGCCAAGGCAATAAGTAACTATCTGACTTTTCGAAGACATCTGAAGGCAGCCCTGTTTAGGGAAGTTTTTAATGTTTGATGTTTTATCGTGTTTTTAATATTCTGTTGGGAGCTGCCCAGAGCGGCTGGGGAAACCCAGCCAGATGGGCGGGGTATAAATAATAATAATAATAACAATAACAATAATAATAATAATAATTATTATTATTATTATTATTATTATTTAATGTCGGACGCCACCCAGAGTGGCTGGGGAAACCTAGTCAGATGGCTGGGATACGAATATCATCATCTCTGGTTTTAGCTGACAGAATGTGGAACTAGTCCCTAGCTACATGTTTTTTTTAACATTTTGTGCGGATATTGATTTGGACCGCTGAAGGATTTCTGAAAAAGCTGGAATTTGTGGACATCCAATGAAGTTGATTGCTGGAAGAGTCAGGACAGACATTTTAGAAAGAGAGATGCAAATTTTGAACACATCCCAAAGTATGCATTTATGCCCAAATGTGCAATTTTGTTTGCATTTAAAACTAAAATACACTGTTGTTGTTCTTGTTCACACTTCTGCTTTGTGTGTGTGCTTTTTGCTGAGGGCGGCATTGCAAAATTCAGAGCATTGTTAAAACCAATGGGTAACAGTACCCTGATCTGCATATCAGTCTGAGAAGTACAAAATAGGTGGATTTGCTTAAAAATGTGGGCTGAACAACCTCCTCCGACATCGCTAACCAAGTGGGATGACCCCAGGACCTCTTAATCACATGCAACTCTCTAGGCAGCGTGAGGGCATATTCCTGCAGACAATTTGCCCTAGACCTCCCTGTCTTCGGCACATCTGATGTATTAACAGCTCAGGAAAGCACGTTCGATGGGGGGGGGGGGTCAGCCGCGAGGTCATCTTCTAATGCAGCGAGCCCGCTTGCCCCATGTGCATTAACAAGGAAGGGGGGGGGGTTGTTCATTAAATAATGCATGCAGGTGGAAACTGAGTTTTGAAATGCTTGTCAAATATTCATGGGGTTAAGCAGGGTAGTGGCGGAATCAGTGGGGTCGAGGGAAGGGGAATGAAAACAATAAATAAAGCTGGTCCGATTCCTAATCCATTGTAAATCTCAGCCCGTGAGGACGAATTGTTGGGGCTGGGAGGGGTCCACCAGAAAATTTAGGAGGGGGGTGGAAATATGAACAAGGGAGGTGTCAGCATGGAGAGAATGAGAATGTTTTATTTTCATTTATTGTTTAATGTTTTATTATCATTTTGTATGTGCTGGAAGCCACTCAGAGTGGCTGGGGAAACCCAGTTTGATGGGCAGGGTACGATTATTATTATTATTATTATTATTATCATTAGTGCTATTATTAATGCTCTGCTCTTTTAGTAAGTACCCACAGCAGCTTACAGTAGAAATAACAATACAGTAAATAAACTTCTTCTTCTTCTTTGGCGATCACTCGTAGCCGAGTAAGATTGCCTTCTATAAACAAAGTTTTAACAATGAGTCCGTAAGTGGCTGTGGAGGCCAATTCTGGATCCTCACGTCCTTCCATAGTGGAGACATTGTTTTCTGGGAGAGATTTGGTCACGGTGAGGATTTGCCAAGCGTGCCTTCCTCTTAGCGTGTTTCTCCCTTTCGTCCTGAGTTTGAGCGTCTTCAAAACCCATGACACCTTTGGGAACAGGTGTTAAACAGGGTTGTGTTATTGCCCCAACTCTATTCATTATTTTCATTGCCATGATCCTACACTTTGTCGAAGGGAAACTCACTTCAGGAATAGAAATCATATATCAAACAGACGGAAAACTCTTCAATCTGAGCAGGCTAAAAGCAAAGAGTAAGGTTACCGTAATTTATGTCATAGAGCTTCAGTATGCTGATGACAACGTAGTGTATGCACACTCAGAGGATGACCTCCAAACCATCCTAAATATCTTCGCAGAAGCTTACAAAAAGCTTGACCTATCTACCTAACAGTTACCTCGCCCGGTCCACATTTTTTCAGCTTCTTTTCAAGAATACCATGGAGGACTTTGTCAAAAGCTTTAACAAAATCAAGATACACTACATTCACAGCGTTCCGCTGATCCACCTAGTTTGTAACACAGGAAACTGCCAAGTCAGACCATTGATCCACCAAACTCAGTATTTCCTGTACAATTACTGGCATCCAGCTCTCCAGGGTTTCAGACAGGGGGAAGTCTGCCAGCCCCACCTGAAGATGCTGAGGATTGAACCAAGGACTTTCCACGCACAGTGCAGATGTTCTGCCAGTGACCTGTGGCCTTTTCCTATCAGCCTCAGCCAACATGGTCTATGGTCAGTGATGGCTGGAGTTGCAATCCAGCGACATGGGAGGAGATCATGTTGGGGTAGTCCTGAGCTAGGTGGAATAATGGTCTGCCTTGGCAACAGGCCACTTTCCATGCATGGAAAAAAAAGAAATGGAAATGGAATCTGTCACAAATGGAATGGAAGTATTTCTGTTCTCCACTAAACAGAGATCAACCAAGGCCCTCTCCTAGAAAAGCCCTGCAGGTTAACTTGTGTTACTTTGTGTGCAGTAATGGAGATCATCCAGACCCCAAATATTCTGGGGCTACCCAAGATCGGTCACAAGCTGTCTTGTTTCAGAAAGCACGTTGCGGGGAGTCAGCTGCCATCCTGCGAACCTCTTTTATCTCCCTCTGTCTCTTTGAAACCAGGCTCTCTGTGCCCTCCGGTCTTTTGAACTTAGCCACACTTTCTCATCTCGTAACCTATGTTCCCCCAAACTTTTCCAGCCAGTCGTTGCGCTAATCGCACTGACAGGCGACGTCTAGCAGCAGAGAAGAAATAGCAGCAGTTGGAGAGATGGTTTCCTGGGCACACACTCGTGATGAGTGCAGAAAGATTTTTCCTTCGTTCCGCAAGGCTGCCTTATGTCGGACGTGTCAGCCGGGTGTGAACGACATAATAATAAGAATAATAATAATAATAATAATAATAATAATAATTTATTATTTATACCCCGCCCATCTGGCTGGGTTTCCCCAGCCACTCTGGGCGGCTTTCAACAGAGCATTAAAATACAATAATCTATTAAACATTAAAAGCCTCCCTAAACAGGGCTGCCTTCAGATGTCTTCTAAAGGTCTGGTAATTGTTGTTCTCTTTGACATCTGAAGGGAGGGCGTTCCACAGGGCGGGTGCCACTACCGAGAAGGCCCTCTGCCTGGTTCCCTAGACATACATGCCCCGCTTTTCCTTTTAGCAAAACGAAACGCGAGGACTGGCGCAGGCTCCAGGTCCGTCGTCTCCAGCATTTGAACTTGCGATGCTGGCCAGCGTAATGCTCCTTGGAAGTTCACCTGCAGGACCTGAAGCAGGTGGCCCCAGCATCTGATAATTGGGAGTATGCTGCCTCTGAATATCTGAAGGCCTGTCCTCACACTATTAACATTCACTCTTTTAATGGACTCCAAATCAACCTCAGTTGCACAAGCTGAATTGGCTGGTATGTGATCGAATCCCAACCCACAAATAGTGACATCCTAGAAATCACTGAAGCGGAGGCGCCAATACTTTGGCCACCTCCTGAGAAGAGAAGACTCCCTGGAAAAGACCCTGATGTTGGGAAAGATGGAGGGCACAAGGAGAAGGGGACGACAGAGGACGAGATGGTTGGACAGTGTTCTCGAAGCTACCAACATGAGTCTGACCAAACTGCAGGAGGCAGTGGAAGACAGGGGTGCCTGGCATGCTCTGGTCCATGGGGTCACGAAGAGTCGGACACGACTAAACGACTAAACAACAACGACAACAGAAATCGTAGAGTTGGAAGGGACCCCAAGGGTCATCTGATCCAGCCCCCTGCAATGCAGGAATCTCATCTAGTGTATCCCTGACAGATGACCATCCAACCTCTGCTTAAAAACCTCCAAAGAATGCGACTCCACAACCTCCCGAGAAAGACCCTTCCACTGTCGAACTGCTCCGACTGTCAGAAAGTTCTTCCTGGTGTTTAGTAGGAATCTCCTTTCTTGTAACTTGAAGCCATTGGTTCGAGTCCTACCCTCCAGAGCAGGCGAAAACAAGCTTGCTGCATCTTCCATGTGACATCACCAAATCACTTCCAATACGCTGGTTTGTGCACCCAGGTGCCCACAGAATCTTAAAATGGAGAGATGGAGAGAACCTTTTGCTTCAGAATTATGTTTCCGTTCAAATGCAAATACGAGTTGCGTTAATAGAGCAAGTCACTTGGGCAATAGAGCTTTCCTGCACCCTCCTCTCCTGGGCATCCCCTGTGGCCCTGAAAGCCTCACTTGAGAATTAACGGACCCTCCATAACAGAGTAGGAGGCAGTGCTGCAGAATGTAGACGTAAAATAACTCACTGCAAGCAGAAAGCTAGGGTGTCAGAGAAGGTTGGAACGCTGTCTCCATGATGCTACTCTTTTCTCCATTCAATGATGTTATTGTAGAGTAGAGCTTGAAGACGCATCCGTCTCTTCAGTCTTGGGTCCCCAGTTGTTGTTTGACTACAATTCCCATCCTCCCTGACAACATTGGCTGATCTGGATGGAGCTCATGGGAGCTGCAGTCCCTGCAACACGTGGTTCCAGCACCTGCAATCCGAAATCCTTCATCCTAGCAAGAGCTGTGGTTCGTATGAGTTTCCTGATCGCGTTTTCCACCTATGAAATAGAAGGCTTCAGAAAACAACATTGCCAATAGGCGAACCTAGCGCCCTCCTGATATTTTGGACTACAACTCCCATCAGCCCCAGCCAGCAGAGTCATGTGGCAATGGGCTAATGTCGTCTGGAGCGAGCGTCTCATTGTGCTCGGCCTCCGTTTCACTGAGTGTATGTTTGTGGTTATTGCAGCTATCGCTGCCGCCTTAATTTATGTATCATCTGACTCCCTTAGATCCTTTATTTATGGTTTCTAGAATGGGAGGCTTTGTTTTCGTCGTCTTATTTTGTCTGTGCCTTTTGAAAACCCCTTTAATGTGGGATGTGGTGTGCCCCCCCCCCCCCAAAAATGCAGGAAACACCCCCCTCCCCCAATTAATGAACAGGCTAAACAAAAACCTTCCGGCGGAAACGTTGACCTTTCAACACCTCCAAACTGCAACCAGTGTGGCAGATAATTAAAATACGTTATGGGGTGCTGATTGGATATAGCAGCAAGAGAGCCAGTGTGATGTAGTGGTTAAGAGCGGTAGGCTTGTAATCTGGTGAACAGGGTTCGCGTCTCCGCTCCTCCACATGCAGCTGCTGGGTGACCTTGGGCTAGTCCCACTTCTCTGAAGTCTCTTTGAGACAAGCCGCTTTGAGACTCCTTCGGGTAGTGATAAAGTGGGATATCAAATCCAAACTCCTCCTCCTCCTCTTCTTCTTCTTCTTCTTCTTCTTCTTCTTCTTCGCTCCATGCACATCAGATATTTTCTTGATGAATGTGAGCAAATGTGACTTCAGTTGCATGGACGATTCTTTATTAAGGATTTGCTCTGTGCATTCAGCCTTGGTCAATCTTCCCCTGCTCCACACCAGCCTCCCCCTGTCTTCAGGGCACATGGAGGATCTCGACAGCACCAGAGAGGGATGCACCGACTGAGCATCATGCAGAAGCCAGATTGTTGATGGAAGCACCTGGTCAACACAGGTGACACCACTGTTAATGCATCTGTACTGACCGCCCATCTACTTGCCAAGCCAGGTTCAAGGTGCTTACATTCGTTTGCAGTGTTACCTTGGTTCTCAAACTTAATCCGTTCCGAAAATCTGTTCCAAAACCAAAGCGTTCCAAAACCAAGGCGTGCTTTCCCATAGAAAGTAATGCGAAACGGATTAATTGGTTCCGGACTTTTAAAAACAACCCCTAAAACAGCAATTTAGCATGAATTTTACTATCTAATGAGACCATTGATCCATAAAATGAAAGCAATAATCGATGTACTGTACTATAAAATAAATAAGACAGTATTGGAGATGATAAAAATTTAAATTGATTTTTTTTTCTTACCTGCACTGATGATAGTCATTATTTGGATGCGGGGCTGTCGTCCATTTATCCATTTCCGCAGTCACACAATCAATCAATCAGTAGCTGAACTGGGTTCCACACAGTCACAAAAACAAATCAACCGGATCCCTCCGGAAGAGACCTCTGTCAAAAAGCCCTGAGCACAGAAGCATAGGAAGCTGCCCTCTAATTTTATTATTATTATATTTTACTAGCTGACCCGGGCCACGCCTTGCTGTGGCTGATTTTATGCTTATTACCATCAGTAGCAGCCGCAACCAAAATACCCCCCCCCCGGGCTATGGGTTTTGTCCCCCCCCCCGGTTGTTGTCTCATCCCTGTGATTCCTCCTACCCTGTAGTGACCCATGAGGTATCCTGTCCTCCCCTCCCCCCGAGTCATCCCTGTGACTTCCCCCACCCTGGCTCAGCCCATGACCTATTCGGGCCCCTCCTCCCCCTATCCCCCCCCCACTCGGCTCCACTCGGGATAGTCTGTAAAGTAGAGCTGAGGCCTAGTGAGGCCTAGTCTGCAGGCTGTAAAGTAGAGGCGAGGCCTGGGAGGGGGGGAGTGTTTTTGGGTTGCGGCCTGTGGCTGTGGCTCTGGGTTTGGCCGTTTGCCTTTGTCTGGTAATGGCTTTGTGGATTGTCTGGTAATGGCCGCCTTGGTGGTTTCAGTTGCTCGGTTGATGACATCATTATTTGACGCCACCCTTCAGAGCTTTTGCTGGTGACAGCGCGCGATCTGCCTTTCTATTGGATGCTGCTGGTGTCTTCAGAGCTTCTGCTGGTGATGTATAATGTCTGCGACAGGTTTTTTGTGTTTTTTCTTTATTTTAGGTATGACAGGTGTGGTTTTTCTGAATTTTTATTATGCCAGATTACTTTGATATGGTAATGGAAACGCTGTGTCCAAATTTGATGCAATTTGGTCCAGCGGTTACGCAGCAAGGGTGTTTCGGACAAACGCGCAATGGGAACATTTTTTTTATATATAGATTAAATTTTCAAACGTTTAACATACACACTTCAATACATAGTATTTTTTTCCCTTTTCTTTTGTCGACTTCCCATCCCGTTTTCCATGGTGTTTCTATTTCTCCCCCTCTTCCCTTTCTTTAACAACAATACAGTAATCTTCAATTCCTCCTGTTGCTCATAGTTCAAATCCTGCTCAGGAGTGCATCATTTGATACCATTTCTTTCAATAATCCGAAAAAGGCTTCCATTCTTCCACAAAACAATCGCCACTCGTTTCTCTTATTTTGGCTGTTAACTTTGCCATTTCTGCATAGCCCCATCGCCTTGCTTAGCCATCCCTTGGTGGGAATTTCGTTCCATTTTTGTGCAGAAAGAATTCTAGCTGTTATATACCTAGACAGCTGAACCATCTTTTTTCTTTTTTGGAACAGGAAGCTGCCTTCTGTTGGTCCACCCTCCAGGGTTTCATTCAGGAGGAGCCTTTCGTAATCTTACCTGGACATTCTGCATGCAAAGCAGATGTTCTACCGCCAAGCTCTGCAGCCCTTTCCCCAGAGAGCGGCTTTCAATCAGAATAGACAGTTCTGGGTTAGATTAATCAATGACGGTGCAATAGCCTATAGGTTCACAAAGGATGCAGTTCGTTTTTGTTCATAGGTGTTGCTCTCAATTTCCTATTTAATTCAGATGTGGGGAGGGATATTAAATCCTAGCTCCCTGAGGGCATTGATGCATTTTAGCTACTCAAGCTCAGAAATTAGATTTGTCCAGCCAGCCATGGCATGGATAAACTGAGAGACCTGTGTGCTGCACATTTTTGTGGGGCGGGTGGGGGGTGAGGGGTAAGGGAAAAATGACTACAAACTCCACCTATTGCTTTGCCCGGTGACAAATCACAGCTGTGTGCAGCCATTTCCTCTTTATAGTGTTGTGTAGTGGTTAAGAGCGGTGGACTCGTAATCTGGTGAACCGGGTTCGCGTCTCCGCTCCTCCACATGCAGCTGCTGGGTGACCTTGGGCTAGTCACACTTCTCTGAAGTCTCTCAGCCCCACTCACCTCACAGAGTGTTTGTTGTGGGGGAGGAAGGGAAGGAAAATGTTAGCAGCTGTGAGACTCCTTCGGGTAGTGATAAAGGGGGATATCAAATCCAAACTCTTCTTCTTCTTCTTCTACATCTTAACAACTTGGCAAATGCTATTTTCAAGGAGTCGGCCATTCCCAAAAGTCACAGGTATTATTATCACAAATAATAATAAGTGAGAGCTGAGACAAAATATTGGCAGTGTGGGGTGTTCTTCATGGGTAATCCAGAACTGGCCAATCGTTCTTACTCAACATAAGCCATCTTCCTATGTTTCCATGGAAAAGATCATCCCTCCCTGATGATTGGTTTCATCAGACTGTGTGAACAGCTACGCTTCCCCAAGAACTCGTGCGCAACGGGCTCATGTACAGTACTTTCCTCATGTTCCTCTCATGCGCTATGGGCTCTCCTGTGTTTCCTTGTTGGAGAACGTGGCCGAAAGCAAACAAACCCAGCTGCTGTGTAAAATGCAACATTGGATTAAAAGGCGCCTTGGCTGTGTAAACAGGTGTCACCAGAAAGTACGCATGTTTGCATTTCTTTTCGGGAGTAAGACGCAGCAGGGTTGGCAGTGCGGCTTCGGCAAGGAACAGGCGGCTCTTTTCAAGAGCCAGGTAAAGTCGTCACAATCTTCTGCTCTAAAAAAACTGCAAAATTCATAGAATCCTAAGAGTTGGAAGCAGGGTGGATTTGATTTAAATCAAACTGATTTAAATCATGATTTAAATCACTAGCAGGGTGGATAAAAATCAACATTTTTTTTTAAAAAAAGATTTAAATAAAAAAAATACGATTTAAATAAAAAAAATCTGATTTTTTTGATTATTTTTTTTTAATCCACCCTGCTAGTGATTTAAATCGTGATTTAAATTAGTTTGATTTAAATCAAATCCACCCTGGGTCATCTAGCACAATCCCCTGCAATGCAGGAATCCCCCCTTCCTCGGTCAATGTGGGACTCAAACCCACAGCCCTGAGATTTAAGAGCATGGGTCGGCAAAATACGGCCCAGGGGCCGGATTCAGCCCAATTGCCTTCTGGATCTGGCCCGCGGATGGTCCAGGAATTGCCATGTGGATCGGTGTGGGGATTCTGATCATTCAGGCTGCACCATTTTCCCCCTCCCACACACACAGCGCGGTGACGCCTCCTCCCTCCCTCTTAGCTTCTCCCTGCCCTGCCTAGAGGAAGAAGGGGGCTGGGCTTTGTTGCTGAGCGCCATTTTAAGCGGCCCCTTTCCGGAGCCAGCCCTTTCGCTCCGCTCATCGTTGAAAACTTCCCTAAGCAGGGCTGCCTTCAGGTATTTTCTGAATGTCAGATAGTTGTTTATCTCTTTGACCTCTGATGGGAGGGCGTTCCGCAGGGTGGGCGCCACTACCGAAAAGGCCCTCTAAAGTCCTTGTTATAGCAGTTAAAATGGTTTCCCACTGTGCGGTCGATGAAAAACTTACATGCATTGCTCTGCCAACTGCTGGTATGCAGCCCTTGGGATGTTAGCATAAGGCAATGAGGCCCCTGGGCTGAAAGAGATTCCTTGGCTGGGCACTAAGTCCTAACTAAAGCCCACAACAGAGGGGAATTGGAGCAAGGACAATGGGGTGTTCACACACTTCCAAATTTTGGGCCCCGTTAGCAAGCCATGCTTTGCCAAGAAGTCACCAGAGCTCACCACAACGGCAGGCACACACCATGAATGCAGTCTGTTATGTACTGAGCTGAATCCTAGAACAATAGGATCCAGAATGCAGCAGTCTGATTGGTCCGCAGGAGCCACCCAATCCAGCTCCAGGTGGAAGTGAATCAGAAACCTGATTGGCCTGCAAGAGCAGCCAATCAGGCTCCTGGAGGAAGTGAATCCGCAACCTGATTGGCCTACAGGAGTAGCCCGGAATTAGCCAATCACGTGGGGCCCATTGTGTAAATAATGTATATATAGCAGACGTTTTGGGGAAAGATTCATTCCTTGCTACTATGAGCTGAGTAAAGAGCATGAAATTCACACTTGACTCCGCGTATATTTCACAGTCTCTTGTCTGCAAGGAAAGATCCTCAGCCTCCCTCATTAAAAGGTCAGGGCTCTTGCAGGCCTGTCCTTGGAGTGTGAATTCTTCAAGCTTGGATTGCCCTCCCTGCCAACCTGATGGATGCCCCAAGGCCGGAGCCAATCATGCTTAATGGGGCGTGCCTGTCCTTTTTGCAAAGAGGGTTGTCTGAGAAACCGCCTCAGCGTACAGGAGCATGCTTGCTTGTGCATTCCCCTTGCTCGGGCCTATTTCCTCAAAAATGCCAATAAATCACGATGTTCGAGAGGGGGTGCTTCAGGTATCTTATTGCAATGTCTCTTGCATCTTCCCTCGCCTCTTAAAATCCAGGTCACGGGTGTGGTGCTCCACCTCCAGACAAAAGAATTGCACCGTAAACGTGCAAACCGAGTTTGATTGTGATGTCTCGTCGGCTCCATTAAAAACGGGGGGGGGGGGGGTCCAAACTGGGATTTGAACTGGAAACATAAAATCGCACCCTGGTTGTGCACCCCTCAATTGTTGAGGTGGCTACTGCTTTGCAGCAGGGCTGGCGAGACTGTAGCCTTGTAGTGTATAGTTAAACTATGGAACTCACTTCCACAGGAGGCACTGTGGGGTGGCCACTGACTTACCCGTTATATTTTATTCGCACAATCAGAACGAATTTCAGGAACCAAAACATTGTATTGAAAAATACAACTTTTGAGCCGCAAAATGGCAACTAGGCATTCCGTTTTGGTGGCTGTAACCTTGCTTTAAGGAGCCATTTGGTGCCTAGCTTATATATCTGAGTTTCTTACACTGCTCTTCAGGTGTTCTGATGTTCAATGCTCCATTCGCTGAGTCCTGCAGCGCGAGTTTTTGCAGTATAATATAAAATATATCCAAGAGCGAACCTGTGTCCTTGCATGCGCTGAAATCTCCGCCGGTGCCCCTTTAGAAGGAAAGTGCTTGCAAGCAGAGCTCATCTCTTCCCCTCCGAGTGGATTTCGCTCTTTATTGACTTCTCGGAGCCCCGGCAGCAGCGGAAGTTCTCTTATCAGCCACTGCTGTGATTAAATAAGTTGCCAGGGCCTTGCCTCTGAAAGGGTGTTTTGTAATCTCTTGCTAAAGTATTATGGACTGTCTGCCTCCGGTGCCTTCTTCCCCCCTTTTATCTGCTGCTCTGCAATAACAGGGAAGATAATGCGTGGCTCCCTCTGACGCCCAGGTGCAGGGCACATAGCTGTCAACTTTCGGATTTGAAAATAAGGGATTTTTTCAAACTTTTGGATTTGAAAATAAGGGATGCCACGAGGGCGGTGCAATGGCACCAAGTAGCCTCGCCACCCTGCACTCCAGAGGCTGTGCGCGAACGGGTGAGCGAAAGAGCGAGCGCATAGACGGCAGGCAGGCAGGCTGTCTGTCTGGTTGGGCGTGAGGGTCTGGCTGCACAAGGCATGCAAGCTCCGCCCCCAGTCGGTCTCAGACTCCTTATTGGCAGCCGAGCAACACAGCTGAGGAGCCTCCCTGGCCGGCAGGGAGGGAGAGGAGCTGCTTCCTTTGAAATCCGGGAAATTTAAGGGATATCAACAATCCGGGATAGCAGCGGGAAACTGCATTGGAATAAGGGAGTTTCCCGCAACAAAAGGGAGGGTTGACAGCTAGGGCAGGGCAGGCGTTGCTAAGCCTGAAATCCCTGCAAGGAGGCACATTTCCCAAGTCTCGGTACTTGCCTGACCTCACCTGCAGAGCTAGCTGGTGTCTGTATCGGCCTCTCTGCTAGCGTTGAAAGGCTCCACAAAGTCAGGAGGTCAGGTGGCTGTTGGTTCAACAGGGCTGAGTCCATTATGATAGTCAAAGGGGTGACCTGTGCACTTTGAAGAAGAAGAAGAGTTTGGATTTGATATCCTGCTTTATCACTATCCGAAGGAGTCTCAAAGCGGCTCACAATCTCCTTTCCCTTCCTCCCCCACAACAAACACTCTGTGAGGTGAGTGGGGCTGAGAGACTTCAGAGAAGTGGGACTAGCCCAAGGTCACCCAGCAGCTGCGTGTGGAGGAGCGGAGACACGAACCCGGTTCACCAGATTACGAGTCTACTGCTCTTAACCACTACACCACACTGGCTCTTTGCAGACGTAACCTGATTTACAGTGCAGTCTCTGCACGAGCGTTTTCTGGTTTACTGGAATAGCTCAAATTGCCCGGAGGTTACAGAACGGCATCATCTGGTTTCGGCATCTGCACATAAAAGGAGATATGTAAACATCGGAAACTGAGACTAGTGTCCTTGATAGTTATTGGGATGGTTATGCGCAACCCCACGTTTACTACTGTTTGCACATGCCCAAGTTTCAGGGCAGGGACGCGGGTGGCTTGCCGATCAGAAGGTTGGCGGTTCGAATCCCCGCGACCACGGTGAGCTCCCATTGCTCGGTCCCAGTTCCTGCCCACCTAGCAGTTCGAAAGCACATCAAAGTGCAAGTAGATAAATAGGTACCGCTCCGGCGCGAAGGTAAACGGCATTTCCGTGCACTGCTCTGACCCAGAAGCTGTACACCGGCTCCTTTGGCCAATAAAGCAAGATGAGCGCCGCAACCCCAGAGTCGTCCACGACTGGACCTAACAGTCAGGGGTCCCTTTACCTTTACCCTTTAGGTTTCAAGGCGGACGTCTTGCTCCGTTTCCAGTCGATGCCTGTCCCATAGCTTGCTGCTGAAATCCCGCAACTTTGTATGCCAGGAAACGTTCCCCTTTATTTATTAATTTCGACCCATGTTTGTTGCGCTGTAGCGTAAGTGTGCTCATCCAGATGGCAATAAGGTAGGGGAAATCCTTGCAGAATGACACCAATAAAGTGCACCGGTGCGTGTGGATGGTCCAGTATAAATCTACCACAAATGCACTATTAGTGTGTCAGTGACATGGTGCAGAATGCACATGCAAAAAATCTGCCGCCGCCACCCCTAAAAAAAACCACCCCGCCAGGCTAGAGGGAGTCTGTATCACCAGCAACTGTTTCTGTTATTCTTCATATTATTATTACCCCAGTCTCAGTCATCTATTCCATCTGTTCCAGTCATCTACTAACCAGGTTGCAGTTTTTGCAACTGTTTTGCAAGCTTTTTAAAAATATATATTTAATTCAGTGGTACCTCGGGTTACAGATGCTTCAGCTTACAAATGCTTCAGGTTACAGACTCCGCTAACCCAGAAATAGTACAGTGGTACCTCTGGTTATGTACTTAGTTCGTTCCGGGGTTCGTTCTTAACCTGAAAGCGTTCTTAACCTGAAGCACCACTTTAGCTAATGGGGCCTCCCGCTGCCTGATTTCTGTTCTCATCCTGAAGCAAAGTTCTTAACCCGAGGTAATATTTCTGGGTTAGCAGAGTCTGTAACCTGAAGCGTCTGTAACCTGAAGCATATGTAACCCAAGGCACCACTGTACCTCAGGTTAAGAACTTTGCTTCAGGATGAGAACAGAAGTCGTGCAGCGGCTGCGGGAGGCCCCATTAGCTAAAGTGGTACCTCAGGTTAAGAACAGTTTGAGGTTAAGAACGGACCTCCAGAACGAATTAAGTTCTTAACCCGAGGTACCACTGCAATAGAAAAATGAAAAGTCAAAATAAAAACTGCACGCCATCTCAGTGCCATGTGAAATTTTGGCCCAGGAACCTTCCGATCTTTTAAGCTCAAGAGGAGAGGGTATGGATCGAAGCAATGCAGAAAACCGAGCCCTGCTTGGAACAGGAGGCAAAGTGAATGAAACAAATTGGCTCAGGGCTGACAAACCAGGAAAATGGGTTTCAAACCAAACTAGGAAAAGGCCAAACCCCTGAAATGAACTGGAACTGGGTCTCCAGTTGAGCATTCTGTTGGCTTAATGGCCCAATCCTTCAATCTGGGTCCTCTGGCATGTACAGGTAGGATGTCGTGATTAATGGATACCATTTGAACTTGCAAGGTACCTTTTTCTTTTCTGAAGCAAGGTGCCCTTCAGATTTCGTTTGGCTGGCCAGCCATGTGGAATGCACAGATATTGGAAGGAGGAGGATGCCACTTGGGCGCAAGGAGGTCTGCGCACTAGCGTGCCGAAGAGATAGATGGCCAATTTGTGTGTGTGCACTTGCGCGCTCAGAGTAGGTTTGGAAGGGAACTTGATTTCAGAAAGTTTGAGAGAAAGCACAAACTTGCACCCATCCCATAACAGAAGCATTCCTTCACTACCGCTCCTTTCCCCACTGATTATTCTTTGAATGGTCTACATGCAAAGGGAATAGCTTGCAGGAAGCATACTTTTATATATGGGGTGTTTAATGGTACATTTTAAGGGCACGTTGTGCTATATGAGAGCCAGTGTGGTTGGAAATTTGTGGCCTTGCAGGTGATGTTGGACGGTGGGAGCCGTGTATGTCACCTTGAGCTCCATGGAGGAAATGGTGGGATATAAATTCAGTGAATACATGCACTAAACAATGCAAAATACAGTGGTACCTTGGTTGTCTAATGCAGTGTTCCCCAACCTTGGGCCGCCAGCTGTTTTTGGACTACAACTCCCATCATCCCTCGCTAGCAAGACCAGTGGTCAGGGATGATGGGAATTGTAGTCTGAAAACAGCTGGAGGCCCAAGGTTGGGGAACACTGGTCTAATGGATTGGTTCCCAAATGCTGCAAACCCAGAAGTAAGTGTTCCGGTTTGCGAACGTTTTTTGGAGGCCAAACGTCAAACATGGCTTCTGCGACTTCCGATTGAATGCAGGAAGCTCCTGCAGCCAATCGGAAGCCGTGCCTTGGTTTTTGAATGGTACCGGGAGTCGAACAGACTCCCAGAACGGATTAAGTTCGACAACCAAGGTATTGCTGTATACCACAAAAATCCACAAAAGTGAAGCAAATGTTTTAAAAGTGATCCTCCACAAAAAAATCACCCAGTTACAGGTAGGTAGCCGTGTTGGTCTGCCATAGTCAAAACAAAATAAAAAATTTAAAAAAAATCCTTCCAGTAGCACCTTAGAGACCAACTAAGTTTGTTCTTGGTATGAGCTTTCGTGTGCATGCACACGAAAGCTCATACCAAGAACAAACTTAGTTGGTCTCTAAGGTGCTACTGGAAAAAAATCACCCAGCAACATAAAACAATTGCCCTGCCCACATAAGGGTGAGCACAGTGAATAAAAGAGCAAAAACCCCAGACCATTAGAGGTCTCTGTAGATGAACAGAGCTATTTTCCCTTCACTGGAGCATTGCATATATATTGGAATTAAGCAGATTTTCATAAAGGCCCTGGGAAGGTTATCTTGGCCTCCCCATTCACTTGGGGAGCGACAGAGCACAAGCCTTTATCTTTCTTTCTTTCTTTCTTTCTTTCTTTCTTTCTTTCTTTCTTTCTTTCTTTCTTTCTTTCTTTCCCCATCCCATTTCCTTCTCTGCTGAGGAAGACCCAAGTTATATATATATTTCCCCACCCTCCTTCAATGATAGGCGCAGCAAGATGGCTGCGTGTCTATATTTAGCTCCTCTATTAGCAGGCATGTCAAAGGGGAAATTGCATTTAGTTCCCAAACTAAATTGAAATCCGAAAGCCGGCCTACGATTTTGCTTTTTATTTTATTGCCAAACAATTTGCTGCTCTGCTGCCTTTGCGAAGATCCGTTGCGCGGCCGGTTGGAGATTTAGTGCAAAACTAATTAGGTTACAAATCTTTGGAGTGACAAGACAAAGGAAAGGCATGGGGAGGGAGGGGGGGGGAACGGCAAAGAGAAGGGAAGTCATCCTTCTCCCCCCCCCCTTTCTGGGATGTGGTTGTTCCTCAGCATCTTTAGCAGGAAGCAAGTTCTGCTGGCTCTGTATCCTTGTTGCTCCCAACCTGCACTTCAGGCTTCTTGTCACAGGGGCTGCCCTGTGGGAGGAGACCAAGTTCGGTCCAGTCCTGCATGTTTCCAAGAGCTCCCAGCCAGCTGTTTTTGGAAGCTCACCAGCTGGAGACGATGCAGAGCGCCTTGCCCTATTGTTTATGTCCGCCATCTGACGATTAGAGGTATCCTGTTTCTCAACACAGGGGCTCTGTAAAGCTAAGGTCTATATGGTGGGGAGTGTTAGAAATCCAGGTATATAAACTAGGTGCTAAATGGCCCCTTAGGGACGCGGGTGGCGCTGTGGTCTAAACCAGTGTTTCCCAACCAGTGTGCCTCCAGATGTTTTGGGACTACAACTCCCATCATCCCTCGCTAGCAATACCAGTGGTCAGGGATGATGGGAATTGTAGTCCAAAAACATCTGGAGGCACACTGGTTGGGAAACACTGGTCTAAACCACAGAGCCTAGGGCAGTGATGGCTAACCTTGACACTCCAGATGTTTTGGAACTACAACTCCCATCTTCCCTAGCTAACAGGACCAGTGGTCAGGGATGGTGGGAGTTGTAGTCCCAAACCATCTGGAGTGTCAAGGTTAGCCATCACTGGCCTAGGGCTTGCCGATCAGAAGGTCGGCGGTTCGAATCCCTGCAACGGGGTGAGCTCCCATTGTTCGGTCCCAGCTCCTGCCAACCTAGCAGTTCGAAAGCACGAAGTGCAAGTACCGGTAGATAAATAGGTATCGCTCCGGCGGTAAGGTAAGCGGCATTTTCCGTGTGCTGCTCTGGTTCGCCAGAAGCGGCTTAGTCATGCTGGCCACATGACCCGGGAGCTGTCTGCGAACAAACGCCGGCTCCCTCTGCCTATAGAGCGAGATGAGCGCCGCAACCCCAGAGTCGTCTGCGACTCGACCTAATGGTCAGGGGTACCTTTACCTTTAAATGGCTCCTTAATCCAGGGTTACAGTCGCCAAAACGGAATGTCTAGTTGCCATTTTGGGGCAAGAAGGCTCTAATCAATAGATGGACTGACTGTGGTTAATTCTCAGTTAAAACATCTGGTTAGTTCAGATGACAACCTTGAGCTGAGTTAAGGGCTTTGAGAACTTAAAGAAGAAAAGTCACTTGATCCAGGGACTACTACTACTACTAATAATAATAATAATAATTTATTTGTACCCCGCCCATCTGGCTGGGTCCCCCCACAGGTTAAATATCACAGGTTAAAAACTTCCCTAAACAGGACTGCCTACTTGTAGGACTATTCCTACCTCCTTTTCTTAACAGCGACATGGACCATTCATAACGTAAGAATATTCTTCACAACTATGAGTTAAATGAAGACAAGCGACATCAATTAACTATAACGTTGTTCACTGCCCCTGCTCAGGCTGAACAGGTAAAGCATTTTGGTTCCAGAAATTCATTCCAACTGTGCAGATAAAATATAACAGATAGAATTCTACAGGACAGCGTATTAGGGTGTAAAAACAGCCCAGATCCAAGGATCCCCAGGCATGCACCTGCAGATGGTGAAGATGTCAGGTGCCATCATGACTCCCGGGGATCTCTACTTGGTTGCAAGTGGTCAATAGCCGGGTGCAAAATGCGCCTGTCTTTGTAGACCAGAGGTTGGCAACCTAAGGGCCATGGGCCGGAAGCGGCCCATGAGGGTCGCTTAACCCAGCGTTTCCCAACCGGTGTGCCGCGGCACAGGAGTGTGCTGCAAGACACCGGCTCCTGTGCCACGGGAAGACACTGGCTGCTGTGCCGCCCTGGGCCGCTTCGGCTTCCGGGTCGGTCCGGGCTGGCGTCGCCTCGGCTCCGCTTCCCGCTCGCCGACCGCCGCCTTCGCCGGGGCTGCCGGGCGCTTCGCCCGCTGCCTCTGCCGCCCCGGTCGCGGTCGGGGATGGGCGGGAGGTGCCGGTGCCACCGGGCTCGCTCGGGGCCGGGTGGAGGTGCTGCCGGGGGGCTGGGCACGGGAGGGGGGCGGGCGCCTGGCCCGCCGATCTCCCGCTCCGTTTTCGCCCGCCTGGGTCCTTCCCCTCCCTCCCGCCTGGGCGCGCGGACACCCCACCCCCGGGGCGGGGGGGTCGGGGTGCATGTGGTGGTGGTGTGCCGCGAGATTTTTTTCGTGGGACAGGTGTGCCGTTGCCCCGAGGAGGTTGGGAAACACTGGCTTAACCGGCCCATGAGCCGACACTCAGCTGCCCGCTTGACGAGTCCCCACGCGCTGCTCTAAACCAACGCAGCGTGGCGCAGGGACTCCCTTCTGCGGCTCGGGAATCGCTTCTGCGCATGCCCAGATGCCAGAAATCAAGTCTGTGCATGTCCGCGACATCAGAAATCGCTTCTGTGCATGCCGAAAATCGCTTCTGCGCAGGCGTGATTTTTGGCGTCTGGGCATGCGCAGAAGCGATTTCCGGTGCCACGCTGCGCCGGCCCGGGCCACAGAGGATCTCCACGGGAGTGATCCAGCCCATGCCCAGCAAGCCTTGACGACCCCTGATGTAGACCTGACCCAACACAGTTCCTGTAGTTCCTGTCAGGAATTCTTGCCAATGCTTTTGACTGGGTGAAACAGTTGCAGGCTCAACGCAGCTGTACGTACCACCTGAGCGTCTGGGCTGCCTCTTCCCAGCAGCTGAGCGCAGAGGCCTCACCTGCGCAGGAGGACATCAGACCTGTTTACGGGAGATAAATGCCACCTCATGCTCGGCTCGGCTTTGAAAAGGCAGCTGATGAATGGTTTGGGGGCCCAATTAACTCACTGGTTGTTTGCCAAGCTATGCAGAGGTCTCTTCTTTCCTCCGTCCCCTTTGCTTTAGTCCTTGCCTGCTTTATTGGAACAAAATGCCACTTTGTCTTAATCGCAGGTGGCAAAAAGGTGACCTCTGGAGGAGGAGGAGGAATGCACCGGTTCCTGTACTGCACGCCAAACACGTAACAGGCGCCGTCTTCACGCAGAAGACTTGCAGCCCTGGGAGATGAGTAGTTCCTCTCCCCGTCCCCCGTCCCCCCAAGGGTTGGCAACATTGGTTCTGCACACTGACTCCTGCAAATGAAAAAGCGAAGGGTTCCTCTGCCCCTCTTTGCCCATTGCAACTGGGGCTTTAGCTGAGCTCTCACTCAAGTCGGCCAGCTGGGAAGGGTCGTAGCTCATTGGCAGAGAGACACCCTGTCTGAAACCCTGGAGAGCTACTGCCAGTCAGTGTGGACAATACTGCCTTAGATGTTCCAATGGTTTGACCCATAAAATAAGGCAGATTGCTATGCTAAGAGACAGCTGAGGCTGTTTAGTAGTTCAGGAGCTGGCAACCTTTTATCCTGCAAAGACTGCATTTGAAGGCGGAGCACGCCAGCGTAATGTTGGCTACCGCCAGAGCTACCACCACTCTCTGGTGGGAAGGAAGGAAGGAAGGAAGGAAGGAAGGAAGGAAGGAAGGAAGGAAGGAAGGAAGGAAGGTGGGTGGGAGGGAGGGAGGGAGGGAAGGTGGGAGGGAGGGAAGGAAGGAAGGAGGGAGGGATGGAAGGTTGGGAGGGAAGGAAGAAGGAAGGAAGGTGGGAGGGAAGGAAGGAAGGAAGGAAGGAAGGAAGGAAGGAAGGAAGGAAGGAAGGAAGGAGGGTGGGAGGGAGGGAAGGAAGGAAGGTGGGAGGGAGGGAGGGAGGGAGGGAGGGAGGGAGGGAGGGAGGGAGGGAGGGAGGGAGGGAGGGAAGGAAGGAAGGAAGGAAGGAAGGAAGGAAGGAAGGAAGGAAGGAAGGAAGGAAGGAAGGAAGGAAGGAAGGAAGGAAGGAAGGAAGGAGGGTGGGAGGGAGGGAAGGAAGGAAGGTGGGAGGGAGGGAGGGAGGGAGGGAGGGAGGGAGGGAGGGAGGGAGGGAGGGAGGGAAGGAAGGAAGGAAGGAAGGAAGGAAGGAAGGAAGGAAGGAAGGAAGGAAGGAAGGAAGGAAGGAAGGAAGGAAGGAAGGAAGGAAGGAAGGAAGGATTTTGAGAGTGGTGGTAACGTCCTCTTTTCCTGCTCCTCTCTTGGGGTGCTGGATGCCCACCCCTGTTCTGTGCTATGTGATTATGACTTTTAGGTTAGGTGGCTTTTTCATTATTATTAAAAGGAGGATCTGCCACATTAATTGAGGTGGATAGGCTTCTCAGTGGCCATTGACATCCAAGGCTCCGATGGTGATGCCCAGTTTGCATTGACACATTACAGGGACCTTTGGGTGGTGGCTCCCCATCTGTACCTCTGATGTGGTGCATGTGTCTCCCTCGTTGACGTCCGGAAGAAATGTAAAGCATTCTTATGGCCCAAGCGCTTGATGGCTGGTTGATACTGGCCATGAAATTAAGAACTGCAAAGTTGTTATATGTTTTTTTCGATTTTTCTAAATGTATTTGAATTGTCTTGGATAGTTTTATATATTTCTTAATGTTCTAAGCAGTTTTTATTTTATTTTTTAATTTAAATTGTACTGTTTTGACCTTTCAACGTTTGCTGCCTTGTTCCCTTTTGGAAGAAGGGAGGGAGCTGAGTCTGGTCCACCAATATTAGGCATGAGAGCAAAGTGGAACCTCATACAGTGGTACCCCGCGTTACGTACGCGATCCGTTCCGGGTCGCGCCATGTAACCCGGGTGTACGTAACACAAACAAACAAACAAAAAAGGAAAAACCCGGAAGTTTGTGAGTTTTTGAGAATGCGCGAAGTGTGCAGAACGTTTCTGCGCACTCACACACGCTCCGTGGAGGACTTCCGGGTCACGGAGGTGCGTAACTCGAACGTACACAACACGGAGAGTACACAACACAAGGTATGACTGTTCTGCCTTGCTTGTGGGATTTCTGTGGGGGTCTGGTTGCTCTCAGTGTAAGAAGCAA
This sequence comes from Darevskia nairensis, assembly GCA_034642065.1. Classification (NCBI taxonomy): domain Eukaryota; kingdom Metazoa; phylum Chordata; class Lepidosauria; order Squamata; family Lacertidae; genus Darevskia; species Darevskia nairensis. Next base: position 305,491 of record JAWWNI010000020.1, on the reverse strand, counting down.
GGTGCTGAACTAGGTGGCCTCTTGGTCTGATCCAGCTACTCATTAGAGATTTTTAAGCAAAAGATGGAGAAGGGTAAAGAACTGTTGTTTCATTGGGTCTCTTCCGTTTGATATTGTCTGCCGCTGTTGGAGAACCCCTGTGGTGCTGCTTTTCTGTCTGTTTACTCCGTCTTAATTGCTGAATGTCTCTGTAAGTTAATTGTTGTTTTAACTGATTACTATTTTTAATGTCTGTTGGGACCGCTTTGGGAATCATCGTGGTTGTAGAAGCTGTATGCAAATATTATAAATAAATAGAAACACAAAATAAATCAGGGACCCAGGTGGCGCTGTGGGTTAAACCACTGAGCCTAGGGCTTACTGATCAGAAGGTCGGCGGTTCGAATCCCAGCGACGGGGTGAGCTCCCGTTGCTTGGTCCCAGCTCGTGCCCACCTAGCAGTTCGAAAGCATGTCAAAGTGCAAGTAGATAAATAGGAACCGCTCCGGCGCGAAGGTAAACGGTGTTTCCGTGCGCTGCTCTGGTTTGTCAGAATCGGCTTTGTCATGCTGGCCACATGACCTGGAAGCTGTACACCGGCTCTTGGCCAATAAAGCGAGATGAGCGCCGCAACGCCAGAGTCGGTCACGACTGGACCTAATGGTCAGGGGTCCCTTTACCTTTACCTTTTCTCTAGGTCTGGCGGCGGCAGCGTTTTTCGTGGGCGTATTATTCTGCAACCTGCGACTAATGCAATAAATAGTGCATTTACTGGTGGGTTAATGCGGGGCTGTCCCTCATCATTCCGCTTTCGTTAGTTGCCCTTTGATGCTACCCCAGCTTTGCAGCAATACTGCCATCAGGAGGGGCACCCTTGTTCTGTAGCACAGCAAAAAACGAGACAAAAGTAGTAATGAATGGAAACAGTTGTGGTATGAAAAGAAACAGGGTTTCTGCCGGAGGTTACAGGCCATGCACTGATTTGGAAACACCAGGAAACATTTGCAGGCCAAACCAGTATTGAAAGCAGTATCGTCTATAACAGGGGTAGGCAACCTAAGGCCCGTTGGCCAGATGCAGCCCAATCGCCTTCTCAATCCAGCCCGCAGACGTTCCAGGAATCAGCATGTTTTTACATGAGTAGAATGTGTCCTTTTATTTAAAATGCATCTCGTGAGTTATTTGTGGGGCCTGCCTGGTGTTTTTACATGAGTACAGTGGTACCTCTGGTTAAGTACTTAATTCGTTCCGCAGGTCCGTTCTTAACCTGAAACTGTTCTTAACTTGAAGCACCACTTTAGCTAATGGGGCCTCCCGCTGCCGCTGCGCCACCAGGGCACAATTTCTGTTCTTATCCTGAAGCAAAGTTCTTAACCTGAAGCGTTATTTCTGGGTTAGCGGAGTTCTTAACCTGAAACGTATGTAACCTGAAACGTATGTAACCTGAAGCGTATGTAACCTGAGGTACCACTGTAGAATGTGTGCTTTTATTTAAAATGCATCTCTGAGTTATTTGTGGGGCATAGGAATTCGTTCATTTTTATTTATTTTTTTCAAAATATAGTCTGGCCCACCACATTGTCTGAGGGACGATGGACCGGCCCACGGCTGAAAAAGGGTTGCTGACCCCTGGTCTATAACCACCTGATACCATCATGAGCACAAATAATCAGGGATGCACATTTTTTTAATAAAAATAAAAAATGGGGGGGGTGTCCTAACATAGCCCTGGGACATTTGGAGACAGGGAGGCAATGCTTTGAAACCAGCTGCACTGTGGTAACCTAGGGTCTTGGCTCCAAGGCTGCGCAACTCTAAACCCATCCTCTCCTACGTAAAAACCATTTATTTAATACTTTGCTTATAGGGCGGTTGGTCACTCTGCAAAACACAGTGCCAGTAAAATCCCAGATGCCTGCCACCTTAATTCTCTTTCCAATTGCGGCACAAGTTGTGATTATCTGCAGAGCCAGTGTGGTGTAGTGGTTAAGAGCAGTGGACTCATAATCTGGGGAACCGGGTTCGCGTCTCCGCTCCTCCACATGCAGCTGCTGGGTGACCTTGGGCTAGTCCCACTTCTCTGAAGTCTCTCAGCCCCACTCACCTCACAGAGTGTTCGTTGTGGGGCAGGAAGGGAAAGGAGAATGTGAGCTGCTTTGAGACTCCTTAGGGTAGTGATAAAGCGGGATATCAAATCCAAAGTCTTCATCTTCTTGCTGAATATTGTATTGACTGGTGACAGGAGACTTCTAAGTGTGTGCCCTAGTTGGATGGGGTAGAAAAGGAATGGGGTGTGGGTGTGTGGGTGTGAGAGAGAGAGAGAGAGAGAAAGGTCATGTTAAATGTCGAGTAGGATTCATTTATTTTTTAGTCTCGAGATTTGCTGTTCTGAATCTTCCATCATTCAGCTTCATTAGATTTCCCCGAATTCTGAGAGGAGGAGAAAAAACTTTGCTCTATCCCCTTTCTCGAAAGGGTGCTTAGTTTTGTATTGTCTGGTGTGCATGTAATCGGTAGTTCTTGCCAATAGATTACGAGTGAGCCCAACCCACATTGAGCGTAACTCAAGAAAATCCCGTTGGGACCTCATAATGCAGAACAAACCCTCCTAACAGCATGAGCCAGAGTTTGTCTCCCCAGCCCGGAAACGTGGCCTGAAATTGCACCTATACGTTATAAAATCAGCGCAGGGGACATTGTTCTCAGGGGCCTGTGCCCTTGAGCTTTACCTACGAACGCTAGCAAAAGATGCTCTCTGTGGTATGTTCAAGTTATGCCTGGAGGGGCACGTCATACGAAGGCCTGCAGCTTTAGCTGGGACAGCTGTGCGTTCAAGGACTGGGTGGATCTCATCCGCGCTCCCTTGACAACCTATGATTAAAAGCCGGTGCTGTTTCTCGCGCTTTTTAAAATTCTAGCTCCAGTCCCTGCTGTCTTCTCTGACAGCTGGGCCAATATGCATTCGACAGATACATGCGCTGCTTGGCAGGGAGATGCATGATCTGAGAAACAGGCCTCGGAGCGAGCGTCACTCAGCCAGCTCCGTCCTACATACAAAACAGATGTTTTCCGGGGAAAGGGAGATGGAATTGAGTGCCGCAGAATGTTTGGAGACTTGTGAAATTGGTCCTCCGTAAGTTGGGAAGGAGATGGAGAAGCCATTTCAGTCGTCCCACACCACCAGAAGCAACACTGAGGTAGACGAAGAAGAAGAGTTTGGATTTGATATCCCGCTTTATCACTACCCGAAGGAGTCTCAAAGCGGCTCACATTGTCCTTTCCCTTCCTCCCCCACAACAAACACTCTGTGAGGTGAGGGGCTGAGAGACTTCAGAGAAGTGTGACTAGCCCAAGGTGCATGTGGAGGAGCGGAGATGCGAACCCGGTTCCCCAGATTACGAGTCTACCGCTCTTAACCACTACACCACACTGGCTAGAGGCTACTAGCCAGTAGCCTCCAGCACGGTTACCACATTATCAGTGGTTGTTTACCTTACAGGGAAGAACATGGCTTTCCCTAATTGTGCCAGAAAATGCAATGGCACTGCTATCCAACCAGCCCAAGGTCACCCAGCAGCTACATGTGGAGGAGCAGAGACGCAAACCCGGTTCCCCAGATTACAAGTCTGCTGCTCTTAACCACTACACCACACTGGCTGTGGTGTAGGTATCGCATAGAGCAGGGCTGGGGGACATTTTCAGGCAAGGGCCACTTCCCATTGTAGGCAACTTTGCAGGGGCTGCGTAGCAGTTGCAGACACCTCAGCTTCAGTGCATAGATACTGAATTGGAAGTGTGGGCAGCCTCAGTAATGGCTTGGTTGGTAGTGGAAGGAGGTGGCACAACCCTGAGGTGGGAGAAACAAGCTGTACAACATACAAACACAGCAGTAATAGAGTAATATAGTCATACCTGGGGTTACAGCCGCTTCAGGTTGCGTTTTTTCAGGTTAAGAACGCTGCAAACCCGGAAGTGTTTACTTCCGGGTTTCGCCGCACGCGCAGAAACGTTCTGCGCGGTTCGCGCATGTGCAGAAGTGCGCTATCGGCACTTCGCGCATGTGCAAAAGCGCCGCTCTGGTTGCGGACTTTTCAGGGTGCGAACAGCACCCCGGAACGGATCGTGTTCGCAACCAGAGGTACCACTGTATTCAGATTATTAGGAGCAGCTGACCGGCATACTGTAGAGAAACGTTTCAGTGCCAGATTGCCAAATAGGCAGAGTAGGCCCCGGCCTATGGGCCCTTTTGGGGGCCCCACGACAACAGGTCAAAATAATATTGATTTGATCTTGAAATACAATTACAATCAAGCTTTCTTGGTTCAATGTTATCCCACTAGAGTGCACACACGAGAAGCCTCCAAATACTGAGCTTTTCCTGAGTTAGTGTGCCGCAAGTTCAAAAACGTATTAGGAGGCAATTTGCGAGGGGGGTCCCCCGAGATTTTGACTGGGGTCACCACAGGGCTTAATATGACACTGAATGGTTTAGCGGTTAGCACGTTTTAATTTGGGGAGACCCGATTCCACAGCCCTGTTGAGACAACTGCCATGACTGCAATCCCATGGATAGTTTCCTGGGAGTAAGCACCATTCAGCTCAGTGGTGCTACCTTCTGACAAGTGTAGGGCGCGCTGAGTTTTAAACACAGCAATTCAATCTTCAGCCCGCTGAAATGCTTTTAATTACGGGCCCCATTTACATGCGATCAGGATGCGAATCCGGAATTGACCTGGAAACGTCATAAAAGATGTCACTAAAAGGGCAGGGCAGAACAGGGTGTTTGCGGGCTTTTTCAGTTACACGTGATTTCACGGAAGTGCGTGATGACCGGGAACGCAACCCTGTGCAAATTACGGCTTTTCTGTATAAATGTAAACCTTGCAAAGAATCTGCTGGCGTTGAGGAGGGCTTTCCGTTCAGATTTTGCATTTTCAACCCCTACAAGCCCTCCAAAACGACGTTGCAGATCACACGACTCACAATATAGATATATTTATTAATTCAGACTATATACTTTAGTGCAATGTGCCCTGAGCAAGTTGGAAGAGGTTTTGAGATACAATTGTGCTAAATAAATGTTTCCTCAGATCAGGCATTGGCAAACGGTCTTGCTCAGCCCTTCCGTCGCCCTGGACCAGAGTTTACTGACAGCGCCCATAAATCACAGCTCTGCATTCATTGCCCATTCAAGGTTGCTTCCAGCTAGTTCAAGGCCCATCCAAGAGATTTTTCTGCATGAGGCAGCAAATCTGTCACAGACAGACACTTGTTCTTTCTCTTTCTTTCTCTCTCATTAACTCGTCTTGTGCGGGCCCTTTTCATTTCGTTTATCCTTTCGGAGGCACAGTGGTACCTCAGTTTTCGAACGTCTCCGTTGACGAACATTTCAGTTTTCGAATGCCGTAAACCCGGAAGTAAATGCTTCGGTTTTCGAACGCACCTCAGAAGTCAAACATGAAACGCGGCTTCCGTATTGAGTTTTCCGCTTTGAAGAAGAGTTTGGATTTGATATCCCGCTTTATCACTACCCGAAGGAGTCTCAAAGCGGCTCACATTCTCCTTTCCCTTCCTCCCCCACAACAAACACTCTGTGAGGTGAATGGGGCTGAGAGACTTCAGAGAAGTGGGATTAGCCCAAGGTCACCCAGCAGCTGCATGTGGAGGAGCGGAGACGCGAACCAGGTTCCCCAGATTACGAGTCCACCGCTCTTAACCACTACACCACAGTGGCTCTGTACTGAGTTTTCGGTTTTCGAACGTTTCAGAACTCGAACGGTGTTCCGGAACGGATTACGTTGGAAAACCGAGGTTCCACTGTAGAATCTTTGGGTGGATTGGACCCCATGGCTCTGATATCTCTGGCAACCTGCTTATTGAGCATCCATCCCAGATTTCTTTGCACAAAGTTTGGAAGTAGTTTGCAGGACGTTGGCTGCTTATTCATCCCAATTGGTCTGCTAGGAAGTCGCCCAGAGAGGCTGGGACAACCCAGTCAGATGGGCAGAGTGTAAGAATATTATTATTATTATTATTATTATTATTATTATTATTATTATTATTCCTTCGTCTCAGTACTCAGCAGAGAGAAGCATTGAGGCAAAATCTAGAATTAGTTGACCCTGCCTGTTAAGGCTTTCCTGAGTTGGGAAGCTTTTACCTCAGTCAGCTGTTTACCTCATGACAGGCTCATTGTTGCATACATAAACAAATTCTTTTCTACTTTTGGTAAGTCCGCTCCTATAATACCTAATAAGAAAGCTTCTGGGTTTTTTTTAACAAAGGTTATTTTAAACATTTTCTTCATTTCATTGTAAATCATTTCCCAATATTTCTTAATAATTTTACAATTCCGCCCCATATGGAAAAATGTCCCCTGTGTTGCTTTACATTTCCAACATTTGCTTTCCTTAGTTTTATACATTTTTGCTCATTTTGCTGGAGTTAGATACCATCTATACATCATTTTCATATAATTGTATTTGATCGTCACACATTTTTATATCGCTTTTCCATAATTTTTCCCATTCCGCCATCTGAATGTTATGTCCCACATCTTGTGCCCATTTAATCATGGCTGATTTAACCTCTTCATCCTTCATCCTGCATATATACAGAAGGTTCACAGGTTAATACATTAGCAGGGTTTTAAGAATACTTGTAATTTTATTGTGAATGGACTACAGGTGATTTAAACATGTTATAAACTAAACAATGGACATGCAGTCTCTCGATAAATAATGGAACCAAGGAAGGGATTAGAGGGAATTCAATTTGTTTTGTTTTGTTTCTGTATTGTTGTTTTTTATTTTTGTTATTTTTGGAAAATTAATAAAATATTATTTTTTAAAAAACATGACAGGCTCAGCCATGCTAGCCAGGAGATGCTTAATTCCAGGAATTCAGACTGTTCCCAACCCACCAGCCCCCTATCTTGCGGAAATCCACTATGTGGAATACTGCAGACTTCTTACAGCGGCTAGACTAAACGCCCTTGATTCCACGGTATTGTGGGGAAGGTACAAGGGAGTTCCATACGCCCAGAGAACCTGTCATTGTACTATGGGCGTGATTGAGTCTACCAAACATATCCTTCTGTCCTGTCCTCTCTATGTAGAACTTAGGCAAAACCTTATAACTCCACTTTTACGTCAATCTAGCTTTCTACCCAGAGAAAGACAGGTTTTATATTTACTGAATGATATTACTAGAAATACGGCCTCCCTGGTGGCTAAATTTATTTTTTTAGCTTCTAAGCGTCGCAAGATTTTAATTGATTGTATTGATATGGGGCTATTTGTTTAGTTCCATTCAGGGTGGATTTGATTTAAATCAAATTGATTTAAATCACTAGTCAGTAAGGCTTGATTTAAATCACTAGTCAGTAAGACTTGATTTAAAAAAATTTTTACAGAAAGACTCATTCTTACTGGTATAATCTTAATATTTACAACCATATGAAAGTTTCATTTTTGGAATAATAAATTTTCAGAGTGGTTTTTACAGTTATATCAAAAATTACTGATTTGGTTATACTACTAGAAATACATAGACAGATAATTATGAAATTATGGTGAGGTTTAATAAGTTAACAGTTTACCCTATATACTCGAGTATAAGCCTAGTTTTTCAGCACATTTTTTGTGCTGAAAAAGCCGCCCTCGGCTTATACTCGAGTGAGGCAGGCAGTGGCTCCTATGAAGCTTTCCCAGGTTTTTTGTGGTAAAATTGGGTGCCTCGGCTTATATTCGGGACGGCTTATACTCGAGTATATACGGTATATTTGGACAACTTTTCTGCTGTACTTTATTGGAAGGAGAAAAATAATAATTTCCTTAATAACCATTTAAACAATTTATTTAACTAAAACAATAACATGATAGCATATGTATCCATGTTTGCTAATTGATGTGGTTAAACATTATTTTTTAAAAACTTAGACTGAGTTTTAGCACACTTGATAAACTTAAAACAAATCCTTATTTCCTGATGAATAGCCTTTGGACTACAATGTAACTTAAATAGAAGACTATATTTAGAAAGATTTTTCCTCCAAAAGCATTTTATTTTAAAAATCCAATGTAAATTTTAAAAAATCCGTTTTTTTTTTTATTTTATTTTTTTTAAATCATTGATTTTTATCCACCCTGGTTCCATTCTATTGTAGATTATGTTTCCTTTTTTCAAGTTCTCTCAGATGCTTTTAATTTTGTACAAATGTATTCTTCTGACTGACTCGAATGAAAGAATGATGATGATGATGATGATGATGATGACTGTTCCCAACCTCTTCTCTCTTTGCTAGGCATGGAAGAAGCGATGGTTCATCCTTCGCAGTGGGCGAATGAGCGGAGACCCCGATGTGCTGGAGTACTACAAGAACGACCACTCAAAGAAGCCGCTGCGCGTGATCAACCTCAACTTCTGCGAGCAGGTGGACGCCGGCTTGACCTTCAACAAGAAGGAGCTGCAGGACAGCTATGTCTTCGATATCAAGACTAGCGAGAGGACTTTCTACCTTGTGGCCGAAACGGAGGAGGATATGAACAAGTGGGTCCGTTGCATTTGCCAGATCTGTGGATTCAACCAGTCCGAGGAGAACCCAGGTATGCGCGAAATTTCCCGGCGGAGAGGTGGCGTCTAACTTCATACGTCGCTACCATTTAGAATAAAAAGTCCTTAAAACAACAGGCAGTAAAGCTCTTGTAAAAAAGGTTGTTTCTTACATGTAGAAGAGAAAAACCTGACATGTATTTTCTAGGATGAGAGCAGGTAAGTTGACAAGCACATTTGTGTGGTCTAAAGCAACCATTGTTTTCAAGCTGTCCACAGGGAACAAAAATGACTGGAGGTCTTGGTGAACCAAGTCGTGAATTTGGGGTGTCTTAGTGAACCACGTCATGAATTTGGGGGGTTCTTGGTGAACCATGTCCTGAATTTGGGGGTTCTTGGTGAACCACGTCATGAATTTGGGGGGTTCTTGGTGAACCACGTTCTGAATTTGAGGGTTCTTGGTGAACCACATCCTGAATTTGAGGGTTCTTGGTGAACCACGTTCTGAATTTGAGGGTTCTTGGTGAACCACGTCCTGAATTTGAGGGTTCTTGGTGAACCACGTTCTGAATTTGAGGGTTCTTGGTGAACCACGTTCTGAATTTGAGGGTTCTTGGTGAACCACGTCCTGAATTTGAGGTTTCTTGGTGAACCACGTCCTGAATTTGAGGGTTCTTGAATTTGGGAGGGGGGTCTTGGTGAACCATGTCCTGAATTTGAGGTTTCTTGGTGAACCACGTCTTGAATTTTAGGGGTCTTTAGCCTGTTCAATAATCCATTCCTGGTCCTCACTTCTTATGGGCATGTCCATCTTGCAGCATCACAAAGCCATACCATTAACACTTGCTTCCACAGCCTTTCATTTCATGGTTAAAAAAATCTGCATTAGTGTCCTTTTAATCTGTATATAATAATGTTCACTCTTGCCCTTGCCGTTTCTACATTAGAATACTGCATGCTCCAAGTGGGTTTGCTTTGAAGGCAGTTTGAAAAGTACAGTGAGTCCAAAATGCGGTTGTTAACTGGAGCCTGCAGTTCGGAGCATATAACTCTGGTAATGTTTGATCTTTGCTGGTTTCCAGCTTGTTTCGGGACCCAGTGGTAGTTTTGACCTTAAATTGCCTGTGATGGAGATAGCTTAAGAACCGCCTCCTCTGATATTGAAAGCACCTGAGCTTTGAGATGTCCATCAAAGGCTGCATTTCGTGCTGCTAGTGGAGGTGTGTTACATTTGACAGGGCCTTATCAGCTGTGGCACCGAGGTAGCAGAACACCTTCCAAAAGTAGGTCTGCTTGGGTCCACACTGCCTTCAGTGGGCAGAGAATCTGCGGCTCTTCCAAAGAGCCTTCGGGCCACGGCCTTATCTGCAACCTTGATTGGAACTGTGTTTCGATCTTGCAGAATTTATAGTATTTTATGGTATCGCTTGCTTGAGTATTGCCTTAACCGTTTTAGCATTCATACTGTGACATCTCTAGAATTGTGGTACAGTTCTGCCTGTGAACTACTTTGACTACTTTCATAGAGAAAAGTAGGTGTCAGGTTTTCTTATCAGTTGTTCAATAGAAATGTCAAAGCCATTTGTCTTTAAGTCTTTTTATTCAGTGCCAAGCTATTTACAGTGCAGAGCTCAGTCTTATCATGTCTGTTCAGTCACTAGCAGAATCTGGAAGTGCCTCCCTCCTGTTTTGGCGCCAACACCACAATCTCGGCATCCTAAATTGCCGCCTTCTCCTCCTACGTGAGATATGTGCCAGAACTGACGTTTCCCCCTCCGTGCGAGTCTGCTGGGTGGTGCCAGGTCTCCCACTATCTTTTTCGACACCTGGCACTCCCTGGCTCCCAGCCACTAACTGCTCCTCCCCCGAGACAGGACTGCCAGATTCACTCGAAGATGAATCTGTTGTTAACACAGGTTGCGGCTCTCTATAAACACTCAGAGCTGGACTGGCAGGGGCAGGCAGATCCCTGACATCTGGTTATAAATTCTTGGAAAGGAATAATAATAACAAATAAGGAATTCCTTAGTCCCCATGCCCTACTGAAATGAAGCCAAAGTAGGTGCCGTTGAATTTCCTGGCATAGATCATTGTTAGCCGCTTTGAGACTCCTTAAGGGGAGTGAAAGGCGGGATATCAAGTCCAAACTATTCCTCCTCCTCCTCCTCCTCCTCCTCCTCCTCCTCCTCTTCTTCTCCCAATGGCAAGAAGTGGAAGAGCAGCACTGCAGGGTTTAGTTGACTCTGCTTCAGCCTTAGAGCAAGAGCTATGTACCTGTGAGCCTCCAAATGTTGTTGGACTGCATTTCCCATCAACCCCTGCCAGCGTGGCCATTTGGCAATGGGTGATGGGAATCGTAGTTCAGCAGCATCTTCGGGGTGTTGAAGATTCCGGTGTGTTTTTCTAACATTTGCCTCATTTACAAACAGAGCAATACAGTGGTACCTCGGGTTACAGACGCTTCGGGTTACAGACTCCGCTAACCCAGAAATAGTACCTCGGGTTAAGAACTCTGCTTCAGGATGAGAACAGAAATCTCGCTGCAGCAGCGGGAGGCCCCATTAGCTAAAGTGGTGCTTCAGGTTAAGAACAGTTTCAGGTTAGGAATGGACCTCCGGAACAAATTAAGTTCTTAACCAGAGGTACCACTGTAGTGGAAGAAGATTCACTCCTACAAACATTATCAGAGAGAGTGCCAGCGTTAGCCAGCTCTTGGTTCTGAAACCCTCCCCGACCAATTCTTCTTAAATTTAAAATGCAAAACGGGTACCACCCTGGGCATTTACTGTCAAATAGCCATATTTTGCTCACTCGTGTTTTTTTCCAGGGCACCTGCATGGTGTTGCATACTAAACATTCCCTTCCTCCGCTTCCCGCGTTCCTTTTTCCCTTTATTTCAGAGCTCAGAATATCTGACATTCTTTCAACCCGTGGAGTAGCTACACCGTTTTCCACAGCTCCAGAAAACGTATGATTCTGCTATTCTGGCTTGTTACCTATGTGAATACATTGCTCTTAGCCATTTTCTTCTCTGTGGCCTGTCCATCTTCACAAGGAACCGACTATCACTTCATCCAAACTGGTTGGCAGCGCATCTGTCTCTGGAGACAATAGGACATTTGCCGCCATATGTATTTCTTTTTTCTCCCCCACCCACCCAAGATCTCAGCAGGGGGAATGTATGATCAGCAGTACACAAGGGAGAGGAAGTATTTAATCCTCCCCCCCTCCCAACATTGTTTCTAATAAAAATTGCCCCTTAGGACTGGGGGAAAGCGGGAGTGCACACTTTGTGTAATGACATTAGAAGTTTGCTATACCTCTTCCAAATTAAAACAGAACAGCGCTCATTGGGTGTTGCTAAATCTTCCATGCCTAGAACAGTGTTTCCCAACCAGTGTGCCTCCAGATGTTTTGGGACTACAACTCCCATCATCCCTCGCTAGCAATACCAGTGGTCAGGGATGATGGGAATTGTAGTCCCAAAACATCTGGAGGCACACTGGTTGGGAAACACTGGCCTAGAAGAACCCTGACACATCTCCTCAAACTTTGAAGGGTGTTTACATTCCAAAGGCTAGAGAGAGAGAGATTCCAAGCTTTTTTAAAATATATATATCCCTGGTTGTTCACGCCCTTGGCTCTCTAACTGCCTTGGGTGTTTACAGATATCACGATGACCAAACTCCTCCTTGCCCGACTAAATTAAAAATACCTTCAGAACCTCCTTTCCCTCCTTATAACTTGGTAAAGTAGCATCTTCGCTAATGGTGCCATGTCAATATTAATCATATCCAGTTTCCGTATGCTGGGTTCTTGGGAGTGGGACCACCAGATAGCCCCTCGCTGAGGAATGCAAGTTGTTTGGCTTTTTTGGAGATGTCCCTTTGCAAGACCTTGGTCTCGACAGTTATCAGTCAGACGTCCGGGCTGCAGTTTGTGTTCCCGTTAGCAAAACAAGCCCCGGTTCTGCAGAATCAATACAGGACTTCCAAGTCTAATCGGAGTCTGGCTATCGTCATCAGTAGCACCGTGGAAAACAAGCTAGGAGCAGACTCGCCCCGGAGGGAGAAGAGGAATTGTTTGGAGTGGAAAAGCTCCCAGCGTCGACCATTTGAAAAGAGCGCTGTCTTCCCCCACCCACCCTTTGCCCCCTCCGTCCAAGTAACCTCAGCGGCAGGCGAGCAAAGGCAGAGGAGGGCCTTGCGAGAGGAACTCGCACTTAGTTAGCGCCCCAGGAAAGGAAGCAAATTCACCTGCCAAGACTGATCTCTTCTGAACTAGCCTAACGAAAAGCGTTTGGCGGCAGCGAACACAGCAGACGTGTCTGAATGCATTAGGGAGGAGAGGCGTCTCGATGTGGGAATCAATTGCTCCCTTGCTGTTTTATGTTCACGGGAAGAAGGAAGACTTGAGCCTACAGAGGACATATGGCCGTTTATAGACATTCCTGATGCATTCTGGGTGTAGATGCCTTCTAAATCCTTATGTGGCAGAACCATCACGATAGATAGATAGATAGATAGATAGATAGATAGATAGATAGATAGATAGATAGATAGATAGATAGATAGATAGATAGATAGATGGATACTTTATTGTCATTGTACATAGTACAAGAAAATTGAATGCCATCCCAATCGAAACCAGAAAAACACAATTACAGCCACACATACACATACATACCCATCCATCTTCTCTCCTGCCCTGCCTGCCTCCTCCTCCTTGATTCACCAATCTTTCCCCTAGCCCAGCATTCTTCAAAGACAATAACAGGTAAAGGGACCCCTGACCATTAGGTCCAGTCGCGGACGACTCTGGGGTTGCGGCGCCCATCTCGCTCTATAGGCCGAGGGAGCTGGTGTTTATCCGCAGACAGCTTCCGGGTCATGTGGCCAGCATGACTAAGCCGCTTCTGGCGAACCAGAGCAGCGCACGGAAACGCCGTTTACCTTCCCGCCGGAGCGGTACCTATGTATCTACTTGCACTTTGATGTGCTTTCGAACTGCTAGGTTTGTAGGAGCTGGGACTGAGCAATGGGAGCTCACCCCGTCGCGGGGATTCGAACCGCTGACCTTCTGATTGGCAAGCCCTAGGCTCTGTGGTTTAACCCACACTGCCACCCGCATCCCTGTCTCAAGGACAATAGTGGGGACCAAATATAGCCCTCAAGCCCTCTCTACCTGGCCCTTTGGATTCTCCCTAGGCCACACCCCTCACTCATCCTGCTTCACACCCCTATTGCGTGTTTTGGCCTAGCAAGGATGTGCCCCTGAAACCTGACAATGCCTCTTGATTGTCTGGACAGAGGGATGTTTCGGTCCGTGTGGAAACTAGCCTACTATACAGTCATACCTTGGTTTTCAAACAGCTTAGTTCTCGAACGTTTTGGCTCCTGAACGCTGCAAGCCCGGAAGTAAGTGTTCTGGTTTGCGAACTATTTTTGGAAGTTGCAGCCAATCAGGAGCCGCGCTTTGGCTTTCGAACGTTTTGAAAGTCGAACAGATTCCATTTGACTTCCAAGGTACGACTGTAATGTCAAAATTTACATTCATTGCTCTGCCCACTTTTGTGGATACTGGACAAATTAATGAGGACTAGCCTTAGTAGTATTAGTAACCATAATGACTACGTTGCATACCACCAAGCAACAGATGCCGACAAGGGGCAGGAATAGAAGAGTAGTCTTTGTGTCTGCTTCGCAAAGTCACTTAACAGAAGCAGAGCCCAGAGAGAAAGAAATCCCAATAACACTTTGCTGTGGTAAACAGTGCATAGCCGTAGGCGCAATAAAGTTTTGCCTTTCTTAGTTCAGGCCTCGTACAGAGCAGGGAGACACTCAACCAAACACACAGAGGACAAACTCCCTCGGAAGTGCATAGCCAATCAGAGCACTAGAGATCGTTCTACTCTGACTGGTTGCTAAGCAACACTTCCACACATGCCCCTTGGTTAGCTGGTTTACTGATAACATAATTAACCCTCAAGTTGAAAGTGTAATGATTCCTGCTGCTGCACATCCAACACTGTCCAGCTTGTAGGCTTCCAGGAACTATCTGTATGGCCACTATAGGAAGCCATACACGGCTCCGAGTGGATCTTTGGTTTGATCCATCAGGGCTCTTCTGGATCTTGTTATCCACAAGCTTGGTGCGTGCTCGAGCCACGTGGTCTCGTTCTTTGGGCTTGACTTGCAGCCCTCACGCCCAAAGCACTGGCTATCCCTGCTGCAGAAATGCTAATCGCTTCTTAGGAATGGCGCTGTCTGTATTTTGCCTGCCCCAATGGGCAGGCGTCCAACTCTCATCTGGGAACTGAAGTTTCTCATCTGTTTTGCTAAAACATACTTTGTGTGCCGTTAGCTCTCTGCCTATCTCTCTCTCTCTCTCTCTCTCTCTCTCTCTCTTTCTGCCTCCCCCCTCTCCCTTTTGGATCGAATGAGGAATCCGGCCCAACCCACTCTGAGCTATGCTTAAAATAAATACTGCTCAGGGTGCAAGTGCGGGCTTCCCATAAAATGCATCTGTGTTTGGCTGTGTTTGAGACTAGATGGGCCCGATCCAGCAGCCCAAACTCTTCTTCTGTCCATAAGTGCGTCGTTCAGATTTCTGAAGCAGGAACGCTCGTGGAACAAAAACATGGGCTCAGGAATGTGATTTGTTTCCAGCAACCGGTTGCTCCCACAATGGCAGGCCTCCGAGCCCAACCTGAGTGCAACGCTTGTAGGCGCCAACTCTGTAGGGCTGAGGTGTCTTCAGCCCCCCACCAAAGTCTGTTGGGATGGGGCTGAGTCCCTCCCAAAAAAAAATCTGTGCTGGATTACCAGCCGATGGGCCCTTTTCAGGGCCCTGCAGCAACAGATCAAAATAATATTGATTTGATCTTGAAAGAAAATTACAATCAAGTATGAGGAGATAAATTGCGAGGGGGCCCCTGAGGTTTCAACTGCCTATGGGCTGCAACAGGGTTTAATCCGGCGCTGCCCCCAATCTTGAGGGGCCAAGCCTCGCGGCAGCGGCAAGCCTCACAGGGCCTTGCAGCGGCAGGCCTCGCCACAGTGGCGGCAGGCACCGCAGTGCTCTTAGCGTGTGACGTCACACGTGTGACATCACCCGCACACGACAGATAAGCAGGGCTTCTCCCAAGGAATTCTGGGAGCTGTAGTTGGTTACGTGTGCTGAGAGTTTTTAGGAGACCCTCCAGTCCCCTCACGGAGCTACAATTCCCAGTGTCCCCTGTGAAGAGGCATTGATTGTTAAACCACTCTGGGAATTGTAGTTTTGCTAGCTTTGTAGTTTTGTAGTTTTGCCTTTAACAAACTACAGCTATGGGAAGAAAGTGCACATTAAACACACTCATGATAGTGGAAAATAACATATGAAATGCATTGCGTGCAAATAAATAGCTTGCAGGAAAATATTAGCAGGCAAAAGTGTGTGTATTAAGCGATAAAAGGCCGATGGGTTTCAAGAGGACTTAAGTAAATTGCAAAGTCATGCAGAAATACAGGTGCCTGAAGACTGGTTAAATGAGAAACCGAAGGGACCAAGTGTCACAGAGCCATTTAGCTCCGTCGGTAGTTCATGAGACTCCTAATAACAGGGTCATGGGTTCGAGCCCCAGGTTGGGTGAAAATTCCTGCATTGCAGGGGGCTGGGCTGGATGACCCTAGTGGTCCCTTCCGACTCTGTGATTCTATGACCCACCCCCTGCATGCCCTCACACGGTGTTTCCCAAATGCCTGACACTTGAGCATGAAAACGAAAGGAGCCCCTTTCGAGGAACTGTTTGAAGTAATTCATTCCCCCCCTCCCTTCTGATGCATTTCTGTGCATGGCCTGAAAAGCACAACCTTGCAAGTGTGTACAGTGTGTCTCCTCGGGTCTCACAGTCCCGCCCGCCCCCTCTGGTATGGGTTTTGCTTCTCTCCCTCCGCACAGAAGATCTTTGGAAAGGAGGGGGTGAGAAAAGCAAGGGACAAGTGTGTTTGGGGAAGAGAATGGAGGGGAGGGGGGGTGTCTGAGTCACGGACTGTACTGACATAGGGGCACAAAGGGCTTAGTGTGAACACAGCGGCCTTTGGAAGCAAAGTTCAGAGCGGTCCCATCAGAGAACTCTGTGTGCTCACAATGGTCCTCTGGTGGCAACAGAAGTTAACTTTTAACTCCTCGAGACTCCTGTTGCTTTTCTGGGAGGAAGTGAGCGGCGAGCAGGCAGAAAGCCCCAGAGTAAATGCCTGGCATCTCTTATGTAGGGCTAGGATATTATTATTATTATTATTATTATTATTATTATTATTATTATTACAGTGATCCCTCGACTTACAAATGACCCAACTTATGAGTTTTTCGAGTTACGAGGGATCAAAGCGGCCGCCGCTTCCGAATTTTTTCGACTTCTAATCGGAAGTCGCAGCTGTTTTAAATGCGGTTTCCTCGACTTGCAAAGGTTTTTTCGACCTATGAATGCGTTCATTCTCCAACGCATTCCTATGGGGACTCGAGTTACGATGACTTCGACCTACAAAGATTCCGTCGGAACGGATTATCTTCGTAAGTCGAGGGTCCACTGTATTCAGATACTGTAATATTCAGGACAGATCCTGAAGCTGAGGCTCCAATACTTTGGCCACCTCATGAGACAAGAAGACTCCCTGGAAAAGACCCTGGTTCTGGGAAAGACGGAGGGCACAAGGAGAAGGGGACGACAGAGGATGAGGTGGTTGGACAGTGTTCTCGAAGTCACCAACATGAGTCTGACCAAACTGCGGGAGGCAGTGGAAGACAGGAGTGCCTGGCGTGCTCTGGTCCATGGGGTCACGAAGAGTCGGACACGACTAAACGACTAAACAACAACAACATTATTATTATTCATTTCAGTCCTATGCAGCTTTGTGTTTTTAAGGGGGGAAATCACACACAAAACAGTTTACAACCTACATTAAAACATCAAATAAAACAACCCAGAAGAAAACATTACGTTCCTCCGGAGGTCATTCCAGAGCAATGAATTAATGCGTATGTCATAGAATCACGGAGTTGGAAGGGACGCCAAGGGTCATTTAGTCCAGCCCCTTGCAACGTCATCCGACATCTGCCAACCTCATTGCTAGTGGGAAGGCTGCCTCCAGACAGTTTTTAGGTGGGCCAAAAGTAGATTATTGCTCGACGGGTTGAAAGAGGACAGTTGTTTTCCAGTTTCAAAATCACTTCTCTTATCTAGAGTAGGTTTTTAAACATCAACTTTTAAAGCGTGGCTTTGTGGTTCAACCTATAACAGTAATATGTTTGTTAAATTATGGTCTAATTTCCCTGTAGCGTGGTAAAGGTAAAGGGACCCCTGACCATTAGGTCCAGTCGTGTCCGACTCTGGGGTTGCGGCGCTCATCTCGCTTTATTGGCCGAGGGAGCCGGCGTACAGCTTCCGGGTCATGTGGCCAGCATGACTAAGCCGCTTCTGGCGAACCAGAGCAGCGCACGGAAACACCATTTACCTTCCCGCCGGAGTGGTACCTATTTATCTACTTGCACTTTGACGTGCTTTCGTACTGCTAGGTTGGTAGGAACAGGGACCAAGCAACGGGAGCTCACCCCGTCGCAGGGATTCGAACTGCTGACTTTCCGATCGGCAACCCCTAGGCTCTGTGGTTTAGACCACAGCGCCACCCGCGTAGCATGGTAAGGGCTTCTAAAATAGTTTCTGCAAGGATTTCAGTTTGCAGAACTCCCTCTCTGAGCAAGTGCATCTAACTGTTTGCCCGGGCCTTTGAGACAGGAATGCTTACTGAAATATCTGCAACTGGTATTGCTTTGTATTTTTACTATTATTTTAGAAATGTATTTTTGGATTGCATTTTTACGCTGCTCAATGGCCTCCCATGGGAGAAGAGGCAGAATAGAAATCGAGTCAACCTAGATGAAAGGGATAGCTCAGTCGGTTAATCTCATGGTTGTGGGTTTGAGCCCTGCTTTGGGCAAAAGTTTCCTGCATTGCAGGGGGTTCGACTAGGCAATCCTTGTAATCCATTCCAACTCTACCCTTCTCAGAATTTAAAGGTAAAGGACCCCTGGACAGTTAAGTCCAGTCAAAGGAGACTGTGGGGCGTGGCGCTTACCTCACTTTTCAGGCAGAGGGAGCCGGCTTTTGTCCACAGACAGCTTTCCGGGTCATGTGGCCAGCATGAAAAAACCACTTCTGGTGCAACGGAACACCATGACAGAAACCAGAGCGCATGGAAACACCGTTTACCTTCCCGCTGCAGCAGTACCTATTTATCTACTTGCACTGGTGTGCTTTCGAAGTGCTAGGTGGGCAGGAGCTGGGACAGAGCAACAGGAGCTCTGTCGCGCGGATTCGAACTGCCGACCTTCCGATCGGCAAGCCCAAGAGGCTCAGTGGTTTAGACCACAGCGCCACCCGCATCCCTACCCTCTGTACTGCCTGTGCATCCTTTTATATATATCGATTTTTGTTCGGAGTTTTCAACATAAAATACAATGAAAGCCAAACTCATCCAAAGAAGATAAGAAGGAAAGAAGCAAGGATAAGCAAAAGAAGAAAATAAAGAAGTAGAAGAGAAGAAGGGAAAGAAGAAGAAATAAAGACGAGGTCCTCTGTCATAATTACGTTTTAACCCTTATTCCTCACACAGAAGAGTGAATCCTCCCAGCTCTCACCTGGGAGCTTCCCCCTCCTCTCCCAGCCTCCCGCCCTGGGATATCCTCTCTGTCCTGCTCCTCATCCAGGCTCCTTCATCTTCCTCCATCACCTTCCTGTGCGTACCTATCCAAGATAGGAAACTTCAAGAAGCAAAGCATGAACATGGGATAGAATTCACAGGGAGAGAAGAAGAATGAAAGATGATAGGAAAGCAAGATACGAAGTAAACTCTCTCTCTCTCTCTTAAGACTGGGCTGCATCAATAGGAGTATAGCATCATCTAGATCAAGGGAAGTAATAGTACCACTGTATTCCGCTCTGGTCAGACCTCACCTGGAATACTGTGTCCAGTTCTGGGCACCACAGTTCAAGAAGGATACTGACAAGCTGGAACGTGTCCAGAAGAGGGCAACCAAAATGGTCAAAGGCTTGGAAACGATGCCTTATGAGGAACGGCTTAGGGAGCTGGGTATGTTTAGCCTGGAGAAGAGAAGGTTAAGGGGTGATATGATAGCCATGTTCAAATATATAAAAGGATGTCATATAGAGGAGGAAGAAAGGTTGTTTTCTGCTGCTCCATAGAAGAGGACACGGAGCAATGGATTCAAACTACAAGAAAGAAGATTCCACCTAAACATTAGGAAGAACTTCCTGATAGTAAGAGCTGTTTGACAGTGGGATTTGCTGCCAAGGAGTGTGGTGGAGTCTCCTTCTTTGGAGGTCTTTAAGCAGAGGCTTGACAGCCACCTGTCAGGAATGCTTTGATGGTGTTTCCTGCTTGGCAGGGGGTTGGACTGGATGGCCCTTGGGGTCTCTTCCAACTCTATGATTCTATGATTCTAAGACAGATGGTTGTTGGCGAATTGCAAAAATGCCTCCGGCAACACATTTAAGGCCTCTGAACTGCAACGGCATTGACTTGCGGCGGCCGTTGGCTTAAGAGCGACACCTTAACAGGCCAGGGAAATGGCAGCAGCTGCAGCAGCCCCCTGAGTGCTTCCTCGCCATTGTGAGCAGCACACTCCCGCTTCCTTCCCCGCCGGCTTTGTGCGGTCGGCGCATTGTCTCTGGGGTGGTGGGGGGAGAGAGATCATGAGCAGATTAACAATGACTTGGGGGGTGGCTCGCTTTTTAAAGGCAGGTCGCCATGTGCACTTTCTTGGCAGGGGTTGGGGTAGAGGAGGAGGGGAAGGGTGCCGAGCGCTCGGAGGAGCAGGAAGTCGGCAAACGCTTCGGCACACGGCTGAAACGAAGAGCGGGAGAGGGATTCGATTCAGTTCGCGTTTAAAAGTGACCCCGCGTAACCCCCCTTTTCCCCAAACAACATGAAAAGTGAAGCACAGCGTCTTCGGAATCCGTGCCTCTGCGAATTTTGCCATGCTCCTCTTCTCCAGCAAAGCAGTGCGTACAAAAATGCAGAAGTGTGCATACCGGTAGGTAAAGGTAAAGGGACCCCTGACCATTAGGTCCAGTCGTGTCCGACTCTGGGGTAGCGGCACTCGCTTTATTGGCCGAGAACCTGCTTCCAGGTCATGTGGCCAGCATGACAAAGCCGCTTCTGGCGAACCAGAGCAGCGCACGGAAATGCCGTTTACCTTCCCGCCGGAGTGGTACCTATTTATCTACTTGCACTTTGATGTGCTTTCGAACTGCTAGGTGGGCAGGAGCTGGGACCGAGCAACAGGAGCTCACCCCGTCGCGGGGATTCGAACCACCGACCTTCTGATCCGCAAGCCCTAGACTCTGTGGTTTAACCCACAGCGCCACCTGGGTCCCTTAGAAGTGTGCATAGCAATGCATAAATTAGAAGGGGGGGAACAGCATACAGGGATGCTTTCATTAGGGAAAATGGACTTGCAAAACTGTATATTGGGCAGAACTGCATACAAACAAGTATATATTCCTATGGTGGAGATTTTTTCACGAGGACTTTCTAAGGGGGTAAATGATGTAGTCCTGCTGGCCATTTAAGATTGGGAAAAGGCGAAATTGAGAAAAGCTGATATTGGTAGATTTGCCGATCGGTAGCTGAAATTAATTAAATGGGAACAGGGGAACAGACTGCCTTGGAAGGTGGTAGACTTGCCTTCCTTGGGGGATTTTAAGCAGAGATTGGATCGCTATCTGCCCAGGTTTCTTTAGCTGTGATTCCTGCATTGCAGGGGGTTGGACTAGATGACCCTTAGGGGTCCCTCCCAAGTTCTAGGATTCTATGGTGAGAAGACTGCTCTCATGCAGACTGCTGGTTTATTGTGACTGTTTTCAGCAACATGTCAATGACTCAAATAGTACGTCCATGTTCCCACCACTCCCAATGCTCACCCCCTCGCTGTTTCTCATGCACAAGCTAGTTGTGCCATGACATTGTGCCACCACACTTTCAGTTTTGCACTGAAAGTTTTGTTAAACCCCCGCTTCCCCCCCCCCCAAAGCACACACAAACCACAGGAATGCTGGTATCTGGCATCAACAGGAAGTATTTAGGAGTGGGTAGATCAGAAAGCAGAAGATGCATTCTGGCGCTTCGGCATGCCGCTCTTGTATATTACAAAAGGTTTGGGGGGGGGAGTCATAAGTTATGGGATTTTAGGTTTGGAAAAAAGTTCACAGTTTGAAAAAAAAGTTGTAAGAAGTTATGGGATTTTAGCAGGAAGCTATGGGACATGCCTGCATAAGGGTTTTTGGTGTTTTTTTGTGTTTTTTTGGAGGGGGGTTATATTGCACTAGTTGAAGCTGAAGCAATATAACCCACCCACCCACCCCCCAAAAAACCTTATGCAGCTGTTGAAAGCACAATTATGTACAGAATCACGAATCATAGAATCATAGAGTTGGAAGAGACCAGAAGGGCCATCCAGTCCAACCCCCTGCCAAGCAGGAACACCATCAAAGTATTCCTGACAGGTGGCTGTCAAGCCTCTGCTTAAAGACCTCCAAAGAAGGAGACTCCACCACACTCCTTGGCAGCAAATTCCACTGTCAAACAGCTCTTACTGTCAGGAAGTTCTTCCTAATGTTTAGGTGGAATCTTCTTTCTTGTAGTTTGAATCCATTGCTCCATGTCCGCTTCTCTGGAGCAGCAGAAAACAACCTTTCTCCCTCCTCTATATGACATCCTTTTATATATTTGAACATGGCTATCATATCACCCCTAAACCTTCTCTTCTCCAAATCATGTCCCGATAGTATCGTTAGCGCAAATCATGAGCACAATAAAAAGGATGTCTGGAGGGGCTCACAGATTTGTAGTTGGGAAACAGGGTCGACTCCTTCGGTCAATAAAACTATATTTATTTACTGCCAGTAAGTCCCAAAGGGGGGGGGGACACTCCGTCAATAGAACACAATAAAAACACATGTCAATAAAACGCATCGATATCTGAAAGACCCCCTCCTTCCCTCCAGACCCTCTAAAGCAGGGGTAGGCAACCTAAGGCCCGTGGGCCGGATGTGGCCCAATCGCCTTCTCAATCCAGTCTGCGGACTGTCCGGGAATCGACGTGTTTTTACATGCGTAGAATGTGTGCATTTATTTAAAATGCATCTCTGGGTTATTTGTGGGGCATAGGAATTCGTTCATTTTTTTTTTTTCCAAAATATAATCCAGCCCACCACATGGTCTGAGGGACGGTGGACCAGCCCCCTGCTGAAAAAGTTTGCTGACCCCTGCTCTAAAGTGTTAAGAACAGCATCTGGGAGGGTGCCACCCATGGTAGCTTCAGAAACCGGGGGGGGGGGGGGGGAGAGAGAGAGAGAGAGAGAGAGAGAGATGTGTGTTACCCAGAAGAAGGTATTCTTCCCGGCAGCCCTAAGGTTCACATCCGCACTCGGCCAATGAAGCTCGCTGAGTGACTTTGGCCGAGTCCCTGCCTCTCAGCTTAACCTACCTCACAGGGTTGTTGTGAGGATTGAATGAAGAGGGGGAGAAGCATACCTTGAGGCCCTTGGAGAGAGAGGGTGGGTAGAAATGCAATAAAATAAATGAACAAGTTGTGGAACTCTGGGGTAGCTCCGTCGGTAGAGCATGGGACTCTTAATCTCAGGGTTGTGGGTTCGAGTCCTTCTTTGCAGGGGGTTGGACTAGATGACACTCAGGGTCCCTTAAAAGATTCTTATGATTCTTTCTGCACACTTTACTTCTGTGCTGAAGAATCAACATCTGCACCCTGGCCTTTGACACTTGAGTTTAGATTTTTTAGGACCTGCTCTTGCTGTGGTTGAAATTTGCTTTAAATGGTTTTTAATGTTCTGCTTTACATTGCTGCGACCTGCCTTTGGGACCTTGTAGTGGGGGGGCATTGAGAAGAAATAAAATATGAAATACATTAACAGTTTGTTGGCCAACTTCGACCAAAGGTAGCATTTTGGGCTGGCCCCAGAGGCTCAAAAGCGTCAGTGCTCGCCGTACGTGCAATATATGAAGCAATAATTTTATAGCCAGCTGCCTCTTTAATTTTTATTCTCTCTCCGTAAATGTCTTTGACCCGAAGTTTCCTGAGTCCCAAGCAGCAAGTTATTTTAAGAATCCAGCGCTGTTTGGCTTTCGTTTTAAAGAGTAAACAATTCCAGAGGAGAGGAGTATATTTGGCACACAGGAGATGCTGAAATATGTTTGATTATGTCCCACTCCCCTCCCTTCTTTCGTTGCTTCTATTTATCAAGCGACAGAGAAAACATAAGGAATTTCTCTCCTGATTAAGCCAGTCCAGCCATGTCATTTTCAGAGGCCCACAGGCACCTGTGTGATCAAAGATAGATTGCCTCTGAACATGGGGGCACCATTTTGGCTGCAGCGGCCATGAAAACACTGTAGAGATCCACATTTAAAGCACCATCATTAAAAATGAATCCCAAGCCGGAATTAAAATTGCCGGAAGAAATATCAACAAACTCAGATATGCTGATGATACAACCTTGATGGCAGAAAGTGAGGAGGAATTAAAGAACCTTTTAATGAGGGTGAAAGAGGAGAGCGCAAAATATGGTCTGAAGCTCAACATCAAAAAAACTAAGATCATGGCCACTGGTCCCATCACCTCCTGGCAAATAGAAGGGGAAGAATTGGAGGCAGTGAGAGATTTCACTTTCTTGGGTTCCATGATCACTGCAGACGGTGACAGCAGTCACGAAATTAGAAGACGCCTGCTTCTTGGGAGAAGAGCAATGACAAACCTAGACAGCATCTTAAAAAGCAAAGACATCACCTTGCCAACAAAGGTCCGTATAGTTAAAGGTATGGTTTTCCCAGTAGTGATGTATGGAAGTGAGAGCTGGACCATAAAGAAGGCTGATCGCCGAAGAATTGATGCTTTTGAATTATGGTGCTGGAGGAGACTCTTGAGAGTCCCATGGAATGCAAGAAGATCAAACCTCTCCATTCTGAAGGAAATCAGTCCTGAGTGCTCACTGGAAGGACAGATCCTGAAGCTGAGGCTCCAATACTTTGACCACCTCACGAGAAGAGAAGACTCCCTGGAAAAGACCCTGATGTTGGGAAAGATTGAGGGCACAAGGAGAAGGGGATGACAGATGGCTTCCGCTGAGGTACCATTGCATTTCTCTTTATTTTCTCTGTAAATTTGCAGACCGCCCTTTGCGCCTCAGTTTTCGAACGTTTTGGAAGTCAGACAGTCTTCCGGAATGGATTACGTTCAAAAACCGAGGTTCCACTTTATTGCTCCATTGGACCCTTTAAAAAATAAATTTTACGGTAATTTTAAATTATTTTCATTTTATTTTTTCAAACGACAGCGTAAATTAACATAATAAAAGAATCCACCCTAACCCAGAAGCTTGTGTTTAAGGAATACATACAAAATAACATAATGAGCATTGATCCTGATTTCCTTGCACAAGGTTACAGAGAGGTCAGATTATATCCCATCTTCATTTCACATTTGTTCTGATTGGTTTGTGGGGTGGTTAGACAACAATGATCATTCATTCCGATTCACTTGCAGAGTATTTTGCACATCTTCCCATTGGTCATTCATTCGTCCTGCACATTTTCCGTGCATATCCTTGTCACTTTCCAAACCACAAAAAGTCTGTGGTTGTGTGGGGATTTAGTGAATTTGTTATATCTGAGTGACATTTAATCTGCTTTAAATGAGGAAACCTGAAGTTCAGGTATGTGCTTCATTCCTTCCCGCAAAACATGGACAGTTTGGAGGCAAAACACAGAAAGCTCGAAGACAACAAGTTAAAAAACACGGCAGAACAATAACACCCATACAGAACTCGGGATCAAGCTAATAAATTCTACCCTTATCAGCCTAGGAGGAAATAAATAACAGCAATAAACCACAATTAATGAAGTTGTTCAACGGCGAATAAATACCCAGGAATTCTCAGTGCCTGGAGTCTGCCGGGAAAGGGAGGAAGGCGATGAAAACCAATCCCCTCTTTTTCTCAGCCCGAGGCTCTCAAAGAAAGAGGGATGTGTTGTCCTGACATTTACGAAGTTCCGGAACAGCGCGTGATGGGATATAGAGACTTTAAGGGAAATAGGGGCTGTGCCTTGTTCCTAGGAACAGCTGGAGCATATGCCGTGTTGAACAATTGAAAGAGAGAGGGGACAGGAAGTCAGCCTAGGCATAAGCAGCTGTACCCTAGAATCATAGAATCATAGAGTTGGAAGAGACCACAAGGGCCATCCAGTCCAACCCCCTGCCAAG
The DNA here is from genome assembly GCA_034642065.1 of Darevskia nairensis. Classification (NCBI taxonomy): domain Eukaryota; kingdom Metazoa; phylum Chordata; class Lepidosauria; order Squamata; family Lacertidae; genus Darevskia; species Darevskia nairensis. Next base: position 279,622 of record JAWWNI010000020.1, on the reverse strand, counting down.
CAGGAAACACCATCAAAGCATTCCTGACAGGTGGCTGTCAAGCCTCTGCTTAAAGACCTCCAAAGAAGGAGACTCCACCACACTCCTTGGCAGCAAATCCCACTGTCGAACAGCTCTTACTGTCAGGAAGTTCTTCCTAATGTTTAGGTGGAATCTTCTTTCTTGTAGTTTGAATCCATTGCTCTTGCGAGGTGCCGCGCCAAAAGCGGCGGCGGGGCGCCCCCACGAGCCACCGATCGCGTGCGGCGGCTTGTCGGGGTGCCCCTCTGCTGCTGCTTTTGGCGCGGCACCTCGCAAGTGTGCCGCGGGACGTCGGTTTGGATGGCACGTCACTCCGTCGTGACGTTGCGTCGTCAATGTCACGACGCCCCGCCCCCAGGGGGAAGCCTCTGTTCGCCACCCCGGGTGGCGAGGAGGCTTCCTCCGCCCCTGCTCTGTTTTCATCATCATCATCATTATTATTATTATTAATACCCCGCCCATCCGGCTGTATTTTTCTAGCCACTCTGGGCGGCTCCCAATAGATTAAAAACAGAATAAAACATCAAACATTAAAAAGTTCCCTAAACAGGGCTGCCTTCAGATGTCTTCTAAAAGTCAGATAGTTGCTCATTTCCTTGACATCTGATGGGAGGGCATTCCACAGGGCGGGCACCACTACCAAGAAGGCCCTCTGCCTGGTTCCCTGTAACTTCACTTCCCGCAGTGAGGTAACCTCCAGAAGGCCCTCGGAGCTGGTAGACAGCTGCCCTGGACACAGGATTGGCCTGCGCCTCCATGGACAGCTGTGGGTCCAAAATGACTCCCTGGCTGTGCACCTGGTCCTTCAGGGGCACAGTTGCCCTATTCAGGACCAGAGAGTCCTCCACACCAGCCGTTTACTTCTGTCTTGTCAGGATTCAGCCTCAATCTGTTAGCCGCCATCCATCCTCCAACCGCCTCCAGGCACTCACAGAGGACCTTCACATCCCTTCTTTGGGAGAACTCTCCATTCATTCCTACTCTCTGCTTCTTGTTCCAACCCACAAAAGAAGAAGAGTTTGGATTTGATATCCCGCTTTATCACTACCCGAAGGAGTCTCAAAGCGGCTAACATTCTCCTTTCCCTTCCTCCCCCACAACAAACACTCTGTGAGGTGAGTGGGGCTGAGAGACTTCAGAGAAGTGGGACTAGCCCAAGGTCACCCAGCAGCTGCATGTGGAGGAGCAGAGACGTGAACCCGGTTCCCCAGATTACGAGTCTACCGCTCTTAACCAGTACACCACACTGGCTCTCAAAAGGACCTCTACCCTTATTCCATGACTTTTAAGCTTACTCGGGAGTCTTTGATGAGGTCCTTTGTGGAAAGCTTTTTGGAAGTACACTGAGACTAGGTCAGCTGATAGCTCAGTTGATTACAGCGTGGTGCTGATAAGGCCAAGGTTGCAGGTTCGATCCTCGTATGGGACGGCTTCATATTCCTGCATTGCAGAGGGATGAACTAGATGGTCTTTGGGGTCGCATCCAACTTGTACAGTTCTATGATTCTATATCTGTTGGAAGCCGCCCAGAGTGGCTGGGGCATTGGGGGCAACCCAACCCACTGGGCAGGGTACAAATAATAAAGTTGTTGTTGTTGGATTCCAACTTATATTAGCCCCAGTCTGCATGGCCAAATGTGATGAAGACCATGGGTCCTACACTTCTATAAAGGCCATCGAATAAGTGTATAGATGGGGGGGGGCGGAAATGGGGGAATGAATAGAGGAACAGTTCATCTAATCAGTTTTATAGTGATCCTCCAAAGGCACTGACTTGCTGATTTCTTTGGCTCCCTTTTCTTTGTGTGTGTTTGTGTGGTATAGATAGTGGCCAAAGAGTTGTTTTCATCTACCACCCAATAAGAGCATTGTTTCAGAGAGGAAAGAGAGGGTGGGGGAATTATTTTTTTAACCCGCAGGATACTTTGTGTAGGAGTTTTGGAGCGAACATCAGGAGCTGAGGTGGTTTTCTTTGGTACAGAGATGATGTGGGGACCGGCTGTTTCATCGGCTGACTCACCCGCTAGCCCTCCTGAGAAGATCCGCCGGCAGGCAGCTTGGGCGTACGAGAAATGTGCTTTTTTGTTGTTGTTTTAAATTTTATATATTAAATTTATGTTAACGGCAAGGGTGGGAGAAGCCCCTGAAGACCTTCCCAAGTTCCCAGTTGGCAACCAGATTGGATTTATTTCAAGCGACGCTGGCTCCTGGCTTTCTGCTTCAGATTGTCAGTCGCTTGGTATTGAGTTATGGGAGGGTGCCTAGTGGCTGGCAAGGCTGCAGGAGTTATTAGCTGGGGGGGAGGGTATGTTCTCCAGTTCAGGGGCCATGAGATCATTAGCTGGGAAAGCGTAGCAGCCAGGAGGTCCTGTTTGCTTAAGAAGATAAGAACCTAAGACACATCTGCCGAATCCGGCCAGTAGCCAATCTAGCCCAGCATCCTGTTCTCACAGTGGTTCTGACCAGATGCCTGGGGGACGTGCAGAAGCATGGGGGGCTGGTTAGTTGGTGGTGCTGATAATGCCAAGGTTGCAGGTTCGATCCTCGTATTAGGGAGCTGTAATTTTTTATTTTTTATTTTATAAATCTTTATTGAAAATTATATCAAAACAAACAGATAAAAAACAGATAAAAAATCCCGATCTTAAACAACCAAATATTCTAACAAAAACAAATAAATCAAACAAAACAAACCAACATTCATAGATTCAACACTCGATCCTATCCAAATCTTTTACTTCCACTTGTCGTCCATTTCGTTACTGCTTTCCAATATCACTAAACCTTTATATTTTGCAATTATCCTCCTTCCTTTTTATCAATATGGAGTATTAGAAATAGATCCAAGACTTTAATGTGGGACACTGTCTTTTCATATATTCACCAAATTTTTCCCAACTTTGACCGGATTTCTGATTGCTTCTAATTAATTCCGGTAATTTGGCCAAATCTAAATAACTGAATAATTTCTCTTGCCATTCTCTAATATTTGGGATCTCTTGTTTTTTCCAATACAGTGGTACCTCGGGTTAAGTACGCTTCAGGTTAAGTACGCTTCAGGTTAAGAACTCCGCTAAGAACAGAAATCGTGCTCTGGCAGCGCAGCAGCAGCAGCAGGAGGTCCCATTAGCTAAAGTGGTGCTTCAGGTTAAGAACAGTTTTAGGTTAAGAACGGACCTCCGGAACGAATTAAGTACTTAACCCGAGGTACCACTGTATGTGGCTGGTTAGATTGTGGTGCTGATAATGCCAAGGTTGCAGGTCTGATCCCCGTATGAGGGAGCTGTAATTTCTTAAGGCGGTAAGTGTGCCATGCTCCTGCGTGTCAACCTGGGAAGGTAGCCCACCTAGGAGAAGGGAAACTCTGATCCTATACCTTTCCTGCCTTGCGGGATATCTGATTCGGGAAAAGAAAGGATAGGGCCTAGGGCCCTCGTACTTAAGGGACCGTCTCTCCTGGTATGCCCCGGGTAGGACCCTGAGGTCATCAAATAATAACTTTCTGGAGATCCCAGGTCATAAGGAGGTCCGGTTGGCAGCCACCAGGGCCAGGGCTTTTTCGGTTCTGGCCCCGATATGGTGGAATGATCTGCAACAAGAAACGAGGGCCCTGCAAGAGTTGGCACCCTTCCGCAGGGCTTGTAAAACGGAGCTGTTCCGTCTGGCTTTTGGGCTAACTTGAGTGTAACTTTTAAAATTCTAAATTTTTAAGTTTTTAAAGTGTATTTTATATCTGTATTTTTAACTGTCTGCTCAATGGTTATGTGGTTTGATGATTGTTAGCTGCCCTGAGCCCGGTTTTGGCTGGGAAGGGCGGGATATAAATAAAAGTTTATTATTATTATTATTATTATTATTATTATTATTATTATTATTATTATTATTAAAAGGCTGAGGAAGAAACCCTACACAAATCCAGAGTGTGAGTCCCTAAGACTATTGTACGCTTCCTTCCGGCAACTCCAGCGCCAAAGCCGGTGCCAAACGTCTTGCTCTGCTTTCCTTTGGACCACATCAGCGAGGCCAAGAGGGGGTGGTAATAGAATCATAGAGTTGGAGGAGACCACAAGGGCCATCCAGTCCAGCCCCCTGCCAAGCAGGAAACACCATCAAAGCATTCCTGACAGGTGGCTGTCAAGCCTCTGCTTAAAGACCTCCAAAGAAGGAGACTCCACCACACTCCTTGGCAGCAAATCCCACTGTCGAACAGCTCTTACTGTCAGGAAGTTCTTCCTAATGTTTAGGTGGAATCTTCTTTCTTGTAGTTTGAATCCATTGCTCCGTGTCCTCTTCTCAGGAGCAGCAGAAAGCAACTTTTCTCCCTCCTCTATATGACATCCTTTTATATATTTGGTCTTATCTTCTGGGCAGCCCTGGACCCCACCCCCTACAACATGGCCCAGGCTTGTGCCCCAAGAAGGTCGCTTCAGCGCTGCGAACACAGGAGTTTGACTTCACCCCCAGAGGCACACTCCATTGTCTCTCGAGACAGATGGATGGCAGTGGCAGCAGTGACCCTCCAGACGGCAATAATTTGGCAACATTGCGGAAGCAGTACAGGACCACTGGCAAAGCAGGATAATGTGTGGGCGGTGCCGTTTCAGTCCTCTACGAATGCACTGTGACTGCATCCGTCACAAGTTGCAGAAGACACCTGCAATGGTTTACCAGAACCTATGGTCAGAGGCTTTTGAATTATGCTTTTGAATTGATGCTTTTGAATTATGGTGCTGGAGGAGACTCTTGAGAGTCCCATGGACTGCAAGAAGATCAAACCTATCCATTCTTAAAGAAATCAGCCCTGAGTGCTCACTAGAAGGACAGATCCTGAAGCTGAGGCTCCAATACTTTGGCCACCTCATAAGAAGAGAAGACTCCCTAGAAAAGACCCTGATGTTGGGAAAGGTTGAGGGCACAAGGAGAAGGGGACGGCAGAGGATGAGATGGTTGGACAGTGTTCTCGAAGCTACTAACATGAGTTTGGCCAAACTGCGAGAGGCAGTGAAGGATAGGCGTGCCTGGCGTGCTCTGGTCCATGGGGTCACGAAGAGTCGGACACGACTGAACAACAACAACAATGGTCAGAGGCACGTTCTTTGGGATTTGTCTATGGGTCATTAAAAGCTGGTCCAACTGGCTGAGAAACACGCACTAATCCATTGATGTGTTTAAGTGTTCAACTGGAGGATATGGCCTTGCCTGTGGGTATGTATAATTCAGCCGCTGGGGGTGACTTTTGAAAAAGAAAAGAAAACATCTGAAGGCAGCCCTGTTTAGGGAAGTTTTTAATGTATGGCATTTTAATGTATTTTAATCTTTGCTGGAAGCCGCCCATAGCGGCTGGGGAAACCCAGCCGGATGGGCGGGGTACAAATAATAAATTATTATTATTATTATTATTATTATTATTATTATTATTATTATGGCAAAGCACGATGGGAGTCTGGCGATGCTGCGATCCTCATATATCTCTTTCCTATTCAAGTTAATTGTATACGAAGAGCAAAAATTGAGGGGTTTGTGCGCGGACGTAAAACTTTATAATGCAGAGCCTTTTTTCTGGGTTAGCACAAAAAGAAAGACTTCAGGTATCCACCTGATCTCCCGAAGCAGAGCAGATTGAACGAATCGGTCCCGGTGGTTGTATCTATGATTAACAGGAGTGTCAGCAGAGCTTGGCCCCTCTGAAGGTGGGGTGACCTCTTTGTGGCAGCTTTGCTAAAAGCCTGCAGCAGCAGCAACGAACTGAAGGCGGCTTGTGTTTATAAGGCGGGCTATCAAGCGAGCACATTTCACGGCTGTGCTGCTTTCATCTGGGGCCAGCTTTTCGTCCCGGGCGCAAGCCCTCCTCCCCAGCTCTCTGTCAAACCAATACAGATGTTTTCACACAAAACCTCTCGTCTCTTGCCCTCCACCCCCGATAATTGCAAGCAGAGGTTTCGAGTCTCATCTGGAGGGGCTTCTCTCTTTTTGCTGGGCTTTCACTCTCACAATTAAAGAAGTCGCGTCGAAGCAGCTCTCGGCAAGGCAGCGGGAATAGTTCGGGTTTCTCAAATCCAGCCAGTACTCTGCTTCTCTAACCAAGACTAGCTCCTGCAGACTTGAGGTAAAGGTAAAGGGACACCTGACCATTAGGTCCAGTCGTGACCGACTCTGGGGTTCGGCGGTTCTAATCCCCGTGACGGGGCGAGCTCCCGTTGTTCAGTCCCAGCTCCTGCCAACCTAGCAGTTCGAAAACACGTCAAAGTGCAAGTAGATAAATAGGTACCACTCCGGCGGGAAGGTAAACGGCGTTTCCGTGCGCTGCTCTGGTTCGCCAGAAGCGGCTTAGTCATGCTGGCCACATGACCTGGAAGCTGTACGCTGGCTCCCTTGGCCAATAAAGCGAGATGAGCACCACAATCCCAGAGTCGTCCGCGACTGGACCTAATGGTCAGGGGTCCCTTTACCTTTTATCCTTATCTCCTTCCAGTCTCTTCTTTTCCGGGCTAAACACACCCAGCTCCTTCAACTCATCAGCTCATCAGGCTTGGCGGTCCAGACCCTTGATCATCTTGGTTGCCCTCCCTTAGCGATTGGTCCGAGGTCACCCAGTAAATTTCATGGCTGAGTCAGGGTTTGAGCCCTGCTCTTCCCAGCCCTAGGCCTGCACTCAACCAGTGGTGAAGAGTGCTTTTCGACCCAAGGGCCACATTGCCTCATTAGCAGCCTTCCAGGGGCCGCAGACCCATTCCTCTCCATCCAAAAGGTATTGATCTACAGCTCAAGGGTCTGCTCCAGCCAGGAGGAATACACAGAGCAGGACTAGTGAGGGGTGTGGCCTAGAGAGAGTTCCAGGGGGCCAGGTAAGGACGCCTGAAGGGCCACATTCCATCCCCAGGCCTATTCTAACAGCTGCACCAATCCGTCTCAATATATTTTTCCTGGGTTTTGGAAAATGTCAGCATTCGTTTTTAAAAGCTGTTAGACCTATGCATCTTACCTGAGCTGATGAATTTTACTTGTTATTCATAAACTGCGTTTCTGCCACACAGATGCCCAAGGCGAAAGCACATAGGCATACCTACAAACACACACGCATATATACAAACACACAAAGATGATTGCAGAGGCTACATCACTTGCTGGAATCAATAGAATCTGAAGACCAGAGAGCATTAAAGCAAATCGATGGGACATGAATAATCTAACTCCTTTTTCCTGTCGTTGCATAGAGGGCCCTCACTCTGTGTGTTGCACAGCTATCATTGTCACTCAACAAGAAACAAAACCGTTTCTGCCAGGGGTGTACCTGCTTACTTGTGTGAACAAAGGTTTCAGAAAGCGATCTCTTGGGTCCCTATACGGGCTAGCAGATAACGAGCGACGTCTTCTACCGCGGGTATAATAAAACGGCAATAAAACAGTACAAACGAAGTTCAAAAGTCACCCTCCTGGCAGGAAAAATAAAGCTTGAAAATGTGTGGCACAGCCTAATAATGCATAGCTGTCAACCCTCCCTTTTTTTTACAGGAAACTCCCTTATTCCAATGCCGTTTCCCGCTGCTATCCCGGATTGTTGATATCCCTTAAATTTCCTGCAAAGGAAGCAGCTCCTCTCCCTCCCTGCCGGCCAGGGAGGCTCCTCAGCTGCGTTGCTCGGTTGCCAATAAGGAGTCTGAGACCGACTGGGGGCGGAGCTTGCATGCCTTGTGCAGCCAGACCCTCACGCCCAACCAGACAGACAGCCTGCCTGCCGTCTACGCGCTCGTCACCCGTTCGCGCGCAGCCTCTGGAGTGCAGGGTGGTGAGGCTACTTGGTGCCATTGCACCGCCCTCACAGCATCCCTTATTTTCAAATCCGAAAGCCCGAAAAAATCCCTTATTTTCAAATCCGAAAGTCTGAAAAAATCCCTTATTTTCAAATCCGAAAGTTGACAGCTATGTAATAATGTGTGGCAGAAGCCAGAAAAGCGATTCTAGTGACTGAGAGATTCAGAACTCTGTAATAACACCTTGGTTAGCTGAGAGAGGGGGGGGGAGAGAGAGAGGGAGAGAGAGAGCGGTGGCAATGTGATTAATTCAGTTGGTAGAGCATGAGACATTTAGTCTCAGGGCCATAGGTTCAAACCCCACACTGGGTGAAAAATTCCTGCATTGCAGGGGGTTGGACTAGAGGATCCTTAAGGTCCCTTCCAGCTCTACAATTCTATGACTGATTTATTCAGGCCAGAAAACTGTAGTTTGGGCAGCTTGTGTAGACCTGTAATTCAATGTTATTATGCATTCCTCGGCATGGGGTGACTCTGTTTCAAGGAAATCATCCCATAGCGTCGACACTGGCAAGACGTAATTGAAATATTTCCTTGCCCTTTCCCTAAAGATCACCCGAGACGGGGAAATGTTTTCCTCCCGTCTAATGCGAGATAAATAGCTGAGCGGTGGTATTAATTAAAGTCGAGAAAAGTCCTATCTGGAATGAGGCATTTAATCACCGCCAGCATCCCTGCTGTGTGCATCATCATCAAGCGAGGAGCGTTGTTGACTTTGATTAAGCAAGGGAGACACCTCTGCCTGCTCCATCTGGCTCCTCCATTCCCCTCTCATTCGGCATTGTGAAATCACCTTGGCTTATCTTAGAATCCATGCTTGTGCATGGACCTCCTGCCATTGTTGTCTTTCTAGGAAAGCAGGTATTGGAGGAAAGTGATTTGGTTCGGGCCTGCAGTGCAGGAGGGAAGCGGCAATAACCCGGCCTTCCCCAGTGTCATGGACTGGCTGGACGCAGAGGAATGGTGGGAGGCACCAGCTGTAGAACCCCCAAGGGAAGAAGGCTCAGAGCCCAGGGCGTGGTGGTGGGATGACAATGAGTGGTCAGAGGGAGAAGACCAGGAGGAGGAGGTGTTGGAAGCTGAAGAGGGGGACATGGGGAGGCAGAGATGAGTCAGGCAGATGAAGAAGCCAGGATGCTTCCATCTCCTGCTGCAACAAGTTTCCCTCCCCCTGGTCTCACAGGACAAGGAGAGGGATGCAGCGGGAGGAGCAAAGGAAGGCACATCGGCGGCGGCTCAGATTGCTTGGGAAGGACTCTGGGGAGGAGGAGACTTGGGCTGCTGTGGGAATGCAGGGAGTTTCAGCCTCTGTAACTGCCTCATGGGGGCAAGGTCGCAGGTTCTATCCCCATAAGGGACAGCTGCATATTCCTGCATTGTGGGGGTCGGACGAGATGGTCCTCAGAGTCCCTTCCAACTCTACAGTTCTATGATTCTAAGACCAAATAAGAAGAGTTGATGTGCCAACCTAGCAGTTTGAAAGCACGCCAGTACAAGTAGATAAATAGGTACTGCTGCAGCGGGAAGGTAAACAGCGTTTCCGTGCGCTCTGGTTTCCGTCACGGTGTCCTGTTGCGCCAGAAGCGGTTTAGTCCTGCTGGCCACTTGACCCAGAAAGCTGTCTGCGGACGAACACCGGCTCCCTCGGCCTGAAAGCGAGATGAGCGCTGCAACCCCATAGTCGCCTTTGAGTGGACTTAACCATCCAGGGGTCCTTTACCTTTACCTTTTACCTTTAATAAGAATTGATGTGCTCATTAAGCCTGGCACCCCTGAGCAGACCTTTTTTCCAATTAAGAGTTAACTTCACTTAGTCAGTGTGATTTATTGCTGGCTCGCTCCTGACCCGTATCCAGGTTCTCGCCAGCTGTTTTGGGCCACGGCTCTCATCAGCCACATTGTCCAAAGTATCAGAAGGACACCAGGCCGGGACAGGATGTTATAACCCCTCGCCCCTGGGCGATAGCACTGATCCAAATCCCCTCTCCCAAAGCTGGCTCTAAGCCACAGAGGGGGGAATGTAAGAAGTTATACCTGTGCTTTTCCTGTTGCAATGTGTATCGGTTTGGGGCGAGGTAGATTTGAGGCCACAGCCTAGGCTGATGATTGCCACATTGAGCATAGGCTAGCAGGTTAAGTTAGCACCACATCACAGATCAAATAACAGGTCAAACTTTATTTTGCACAAGATGTATAGACAAGTAATAAAAACAATAAGCAGCCTATCCTTTGCATAAAGGTAAAGGGACCCTGACCGTTAGGTCCAGTTGCAGACGACTCTGGGGTTGCAGCTCTCATCTCGCTTTACTGGCCGAGGGAGCCAGCATACAGCTTCCTGGTCATGTGGCCAGCACATGACCACCCGCGTCCTTTGCATACAGTGGGGGAAAACAATACAAATGTGTTTTGAAGCATTTCTAGCTTTTCCCCTCCCTATATATCATCGTTGTTTAGTCGTGTCCGACTCTTCGTGACCCCATGGATCAGAGCACGCCAGGCACTCCTGTCTTCCACTGCCTCCCGCAGTTTGGTCAGACTCATGTTAGTAGCTTCAAGAACACAGTCCAACCATCTCGTCCTCTGTCGTCCCCTTCTCCTTGTGCCCTCCATCTTTCCCAACATCAGGGTCTTTTCCAGGGAGTCTTCTCTTCTCAGGAGGTGGCCAAAGTATTGGAGCCTCAGCTTCAGGGTCTGTCCTTCCAGTGAGCACTCCAGGCTGATTTCCTTCAGAATGGATAGGCTTGATCTTCTTGCAGTCCATGGGACTCTCAAGAGTCTCCTCCCTATATATACGATCTGCTAATTCAACTTGCTCTGCTCTGCTTGTGAGATGCACACACCCTTCTAAACCCTAATAAATTATTTCCAGATTTCTTCACGCGCTCAGTCCTAATACATATGTTTTCCCCCAGCATTGTTAATTTGTGGTTTCCCTGGACTTTTCAATCTGACTTTACTTGTAAGTGCTTCAGTTAATTTCCCATTTCCTCTCTTCCACTTCCTCCCATTTGGTTTCCAGTGCTGTCTTCTTATGACTTCATCTGCTCGCTCCCGAGTTTAAGCTGAAACACAAAACAAAAAGGGAATGAGGACCTGAAGTCTGAAGAAGCCTTTGTTGCACTTAATGGGGGGGGGGCTGTGGCTCGGGATAAAATTGATAACCCCCTCCAGTTATGGATCCTGATTATTGTGGGATGTAAACACTAGAGCAGTCAAGTACAACAATGCTAGAAGGTATCTCAGTCCTCCAGCCACAACTTCCTGGTCACCTGGATTGAGATAACTTCCTTTGCAAGCTAGAAGTGGGAGTGGCTTCACCTGGGAAGTTATTAGCAAAACCCACTGGCCAGCAGCCATTCTGCCTCTCTGCTCTCTCTCGCTCAGACTGCGAGGAGGATGCTCAGTTGGCTTCCAGCCAACTGGGGCCTGATGGACTTCTCTCCCACATGGAGAGATTCCTATTGTATATATCTTTACTAAGAATAAGCCTGCCTTCATTTGGGATCTTGGAATCTTCAATTGAATGTCCGTGAGTAAACGCTTTATATCTTTTTATAGAAGACGTGTGCTGTGTCTTATTTGTAAGAGGGACAAAGGGGAAATATATAGTGACAAACCAGGAAACTAGATTAAGCTGATTCTAGCGAATCAAAGCAACTTCCGCTGTGTGTATTTTAAAAGGGAATGTTACTCTGCTATTTGAACTTGCAAGCGCAAGTTAGGATGAGATATATTAAATTATAAATCATCATCCACGTTCCAAACATTCCCACAATTATACCATGTGCCGGCTACTTCCAGCTTTAAAAAACCCTACAATAGCACGATAAGGGATTGGCGAATCTGACAATTTTGGTTTCTCCCTTCTTCTTGTTTTTCCAAACTTTAAGCTCACTTCTCCACGTTTCCACATCAGTTTGCAATTTTTAAAAAAAAGTTCTGAAAATTCACCAGCATTTTAATGTGAATTTTGTCATATACAGTACCTCTGTTTACGAACTTAATTCGTTCCGGAAGTCCGTTCTTAAACCGAAACTGTTCTTAAACCGAGGCGTGCTTTCCCTAATGAGGCCTCCCGCCACCGGTGCACTTCCACCTTTCAGATTCTGTTCTTAGACCAAGGTAAAGTTCTCAAACCGGGACGCTATTTCCGGTTTTGCGGAGTTTGTAAACCAAATCGTTCTTAATCCGGACTGTTCTTAAACCGAGGTACCACTGTATACATATTTTTGCAAGCAATTTTTCCTAACGTGATTCAATCTGCTATTTTCACTAATACGCACACATGGTTTTACCCCAGTATATGTACTTTTCTACAATGTTGGTCTCCTTTGGGAAGAAAGCCAGGACATAAATTTAATTAACAACAACAACTTAACTGAAGAACTGCATTGGCAAATTAGGAAAAAATATGAGTTTTGAAGGATTGATGCTTTTCAGTTTATGAGTCGTGTAAATTAGGTCGGTTTGCTTGTAGATGCGAACTGAGCCAAATTTCTTCCCCATCCCTTAAACACAGCTTCAAATGACATGCATCATCTGCAGCTCAGGCATTCAGCTCATGAATCAGAGAATGTCGCCAGCGTCACGGGCTGTTCTGCTCATCCTCAATTTATAACAGGGTCCCTGCTAACGTTTAGTTGACTGCCAGGTTTTTAAAGGAAGCTACTGGACCAGAGGTTGGCAAACTAAGGCCCACGGACCACATCAGGCCCAATTGCCTTCAAGATCCGGCCTGCGGACTGTCCTTGGATCGGCGTGGGGAATATGTTTGTTTGGGCTGCACCATTTCCCCCCCTGCGCTATTCCATTTCCCCCCTCCCTCACACACACCACAGTGGCACCTCCTCCCTCCCTCCTCCTGGCTTCTCCCCGCCCTGCCTAGAGGAGGAAGGGGGCTGGGCTGAACTGGCTGAGAGCCATTTTAAGCAGCCCCTCTCTGGAGCCAGCCCTTTTGCACCACTCATCTTCCCTCCGCTGCTGCCGCCGCCCTGGTGCTCCTGTGGGCCAGAGAGCGGAGCGGACGAGCTCGCTCTGCCTACCCATGAGAAGCAGCAGCGGCAGTGGTGGTGGCAGCAGCGGCAGCCCCTGTGGAGGTAAGCGCAGCGACTGGGGGATGGAGAGGACTACATGTTATGATTTTTGTCCAAGCCGAGCAGCAAACAGCTGCAGCGAGGATGGTTTGACATTTGCCTGTCTGACTAAGCCGTGAGAAAGCTGCCTGCACTGTTCCTACAATAAATAAGCAGGTGTTCCTGCTTGGCAGGGGGTTGGACTGGATGGCCCTTGTTGTATCTTCCAACTCTATGATTCTATGAAATAGTTTGGCCTTGTGTGTGTTGTTCTTCATGCTGGGAACAATCACATATGACTGCGCCACCGGACTCTCTGTAGCCGGGGATGTGCGCACACGGCTTTACTCTGGCTTTGGGGCAGTCTCACCTCTTCTTCCAGACCCCCCCCCCCCCCGGTGCTGCTTCTCCAGCCCGCCACAAGGTCTGAGGGACAGTGGACCAGCCTGCGACTAAAAAAAATTGCTGTCCCCTGTACTGGACAATAGACTAATACAGCAGATTCCCTTCAGAAGGTTGGAGACAATGCATCCCGTGGATCTAAAATACGTCTTATTATCATTATTATTATTATTTAACAGAACAGCAACAAGATTAGCGCATGAACAATTAGCATTTGGAAAAGGATTCTTGTGGGAATGACATAAAGGTTAGACAAAGTTAGACAAGGCAAGGCAGAATGAGATGCATAGGTTTGCCTTTATGTTCAAGAATCCCTCTCTGCCTTTCCCTGCTCTGCCCTTCAAAGAATTGATTGCAGTTAAAATAACCGAGATATATAATGCTTTGAGGTCAGGGTGATCTGACTTGGCCCTTTCCCCAGACCCCTTCTTTGCTGCTGCTGCTGCTACTGCTGCTCCTTTTCATTTCTCTATCACAGGCTCTGGTTCTCTGTTGTTCTCATGTGACTTTTGCTTCTTTGGAAAAGGCTTCATATTTCCATCTCTCTCCCTCTCCCTCCCTCTCTCTCAAATGACTATTACAAGATGGGGGGGTAGGGATGGAATTTGATCCAGTTCTCATTTAAAGTCGAATTTATTTTCCAATACTGCATGCAGACTGCAACACGGGCATCTCTCAAAATCCACGCATACCTGAATTTTGCAATGCGGTTCTCAAGCCAAGTAGCATCTTCGAAAATGCATATATATTTGCGTGCATAAATATTCCTACATTAGAGAATATAACTTATTCATACGCGAGAGAAATTGTTTTGCAAAAATGTGTCTATCGGGGGAAATGAAATGCAGGTGTGCATCTAGAATGAGCAACCCACACTATAAAACGGTGGTGAATTTCCATTAAAAAATCTTTTTCTTTTTGGTGGAGAATTGAAATTAAGATTTGGGGGGGGGGGCAATGGGAAATTGAGAGAAATTGAAATTAGCAAAGTCACCCATTCTAACTTTGGAGCGTAACATTGCATAAATCCTGGCTGGTCTTTTTCTCACTGCTCTCTTAGGAAGTTCTTGCATGCCCCACAAAGAGAAATCAGATGGTGCCAAGAGCTGGTCATTTCTCCATCCGCATTCCAAGGAATCCTAAGAGGTTCCTTGGTGCTTTATTATAAGCTCTTCCCCCCCCCCCCATTCAACTGCATAAGCAATTGGTGTGACTCCCCCTCCAGTCTGCTAGTATCCCCTACATCAGTGGTGGCTAACCTTGGCACTCGAGATGTTTTGGGACTACAATTCCCATAATCCCTGACCACTGGTCCTGTTAGCTAGGGATGATGGGAGTTTTAGTTCCAAAACATCTCGAGTGCCAAGGTTAGCCACCACTGCCCTACATGCACATGCCTAATCTATTTCTAAGTGGAAGAAAGAAAGCAAACAGGAAATAGAAAAGTGAGAGCTGGACCATAAAGAAGGCTGACCGCCGAAGAATTGATGCTTTTGAATTCTGGTGCTGGAGGAGACTCTTGAGAGTCCCATGGACTGCAAGAAGATCAAACCGATCCATTCTGAAGGAAATCAGCCCTGAGTGCTCACTGGAAGGACAGATCCTGAAGCTGAGGCTCCAAGACTTTGGCCACCTCATGAGAAGAGAAGACTCCCTGGAAAAGACCCTGATGTTGGGAAAGATGGAGGGCACAAGGAGAAGGGGACGACAGAGGACGAGATGGTTGGACAGTGTTCTTGAAGCCACCAACATGAGTCTGACCAAACTGCGGGAGGCAGTGGAAGACAGGAGTGCCTGGTGTGCTCTGGTCCATGGGGTCACGAAGAGTCGGACACGACTAAACGACAACAATAATAGAAAAAGACAACAATGAAGAGCAGGGCTCTTTGTTGATCTTTCTTCAGCCGAGTTAACACGGCTACCACCCCGGAAATGGCTGCAATAGAGCCTGGGGGTGAGAGGAAGGAAGAAGGGAAATTGCACAGAGAGAAAAGGAAAGGAAAAGATAGGAAGGAAGGAAGGAAGCGAGAGATCAAGAAAGGAGAAAAAAATGGAGGTGCCGTCGAGAATATTTGAGAGTAAGAAGAAGAGTTAGGATTTGATATCCCGCTTTATCACTACCCTGAGGAGTCTCAAAGCGGCTCACATTCTCCTTTCCCTTCCTCCCCCACAACAAATACTCTGTGAGGTGAGTGGGGCTGAGAGACTTCAGAGAAGTGGGACTAGCCCAAGGTCACCCAGCAGCTGCATGTGGAGGAGCGGAGACGCGAACCCGGTTCACCAGATTATGAGTCTACTGCACTTAACCACTACACCACACAGGCTCTCCAAGGGAAGGCTTTGCTCTAATCTTTTGTGTAAGGTTATGAAGGCAGAAAGGAAAAGTATCCAAGCTTTATTTGGACAATCTGATTCCTTGTTAAATGCCAGGAAAAACTAAGATCATGTTTCTGTGACCTGTTTATTGCAAAATCATCCCAGTTGGTTTGCAGGGATGTTAGATGATGTTGCATCAAGCAAATGCCATATCACACTTTCTGGTGCATTTTCCCATCTAAAAAAATAGGATAGTTGAGGGTGGGAGTGGAGGAGCACATTTGTTGAACAACAGCTCCAATTGACTTTAATTCTGCAGTCAGAATTTGCCGGCATACAGTTGAATCGGGGCACCCCAGGACCTCCATACACCCTGCCCAGCCTTGTGCCCCAAGAAGGTCACTTCGGTGCTGCAAACACAGCAGGTGCCCACATTCTGTGAGCAAATCACGCACACAAGACTATTGGAAGCACAGCTAAACTGGGGAGAGATCATTGCTCTTCTCCAGCAACTTCCCATTGCAGAGCGAGTGTTGGCTTTCTGGCATGGATATGGTAGCACAGGCTGGGAGAAGGATGTCTGTTTCCCCCATACAGCAGTCTCCCCCAACCTGACACCCTCCAGATGTCTTGGACTGCGGCTCTCATCAGCCCCTGCCAGCGCAGCCTCCCGGAGGGCACCGGGTTGGGGAAGCCTGCCTTGCAGCTAAAGAGATAAACTGCGCTGTCATCTCCAGGAAACAAAACATTTGTACCTTAAGCGCAAGCTGACTACAGTCGCAAGGTGTCTCCAGGCAGTTGCTCATGTTGACATGATTAAAATAGTGGAAAATATTTGCAGCGAGTCAGAGGCAAAACGACTTTGGAACAAATGGCCTGCTGATAACATGTGTGCACACACAGCATGCAGATTAAATGTCAAGTGGATTTGGTGACTCAGGTCTCAGTGCCCTTCAGGTTCTCCTTAAAAGCTGGGCTGCTTTAGATTGCTGCTGCTTAGGCCCGTTCTCTTTCCTAGTCTCGCCAAAACTCTCATCTTTCTGGGCCCATTCGCACAATACAGTTTCTTTATGAAGCTTACAGTAAGAACATGAGGATAGCCCAGGCAGATGAAGCAAGTGGCCCATCTAGTCCAGAATCCTGTTCACACAGCTCTATTCCCGTGCATGCAGGACTTGAGCAACCTCTCCTCCTGTGGTTTACAGTAACTGGTATTCAGAAGCATTTACTGCCTCCGATAAACCTGTGTCCAGGGCGGCTGTCTGCCAGCTTCGTCTGGTACGCCAGCTGAGACCCTACCTGCCCGCGGACTGTCTCGCCAGAGTGGTGCATGCTCTGGTTTTCTCCCGCTTGGACTACTGCAATGTGTTCTACGTGGGGCTACCTTTGAAGGTGACCAGGAAACTACAACGAATCCAGAATGCGGCAGCTAGACTGGTGACTGGGAGTGGCCACCGAGACCACATAACACTGATCCTGAAAGATCTATATTGGCTCCCAGTACGTTTCCGAGCACAATTCAAAGTGTTGGTGCTGACCTTTAAAGCCCTAAATGGCCTCGGCCCGGTATACCCGAAGGAGCGTCTCCACCCCCATCATTCAGCCCAGACACTGAAGTCCAGCTCCGAGGGCCTTTTGCCGGTTCCCTCAGTGTGAGAAGTGAGGTTGCAGGGAACCAGGCAGAGGGCCTTCTTGGTAGTGGCGCCCTCCCTGTTTAATTTGTTGGACGCCGCCAAGAGAGGCTGGGAAACGATGCCTTATGAGGAACGGCTTAGGGAGCTGGGTATGTTTAGCCTGGAGAAGAGAAGGTTAAGGGGTGATATGATAGCCATGTTCAAATATATAAAAGGATGCCATATAGAGGAGGGAGAAAGGTTGTTTTCTGCTGCTCCAGAGAAGCGGACACGGAGCAATGAATTCAAACTACAAGAAAGAAGATTCCACCTCAACATTAGGAAGAACTTCCTGACAGTAAGAGCTGTTCGACAGTGGAATTTGCTGCCAAGGAGTGTGGTGGAGTCTCCTTCTTTGGAGGTCTTTAAGCAGAGGCTTGATAGCCACCTATCAGGAATGCTTTGATGGTGTTTCCTGCTTGGCAGGGGGTTGGACTGGATAGCCTTTGTGGTCTCTTCCAACTCTATGATTCTATATATCAAGGGGGGAGGATCCTGGCCCGGGTTTCTGCTTGGCACGATTGCTTTATACATGCAGGTAGCGTTTGTTTTTTTGTTTATTTTTAAAATATTTTTTATTAAAGATTTTATTGATTTACAAAGGTATGTGTAATGTCTCTCTCGTGTTTTTTCCATGTAACATTTTTACAAATCAGTTTCCCAGCCCCAGCCCCACTAATTCCCCTGGCCTACCACCCATTATTCCACCGTGCAGCACAAAATCTCCAAATAAAAACCTGGCAAACCAAAGGCCTATATCGCCTAACAGACTTTTATAAAAATAAGAAACCTTTGTCAACACAGGAAATGCAGGACAAACTAGAAGACACCCAAATGCCCTGGTAGCGTTTGTTTTTTAAAAGAAAATGGCATTCCGACATTCCGCCCCTCGTGTCGGCAGTCTGTCATAGTGAAGTCCCGAAGGAACTGCTTTTGCTGATTGTGTAGCTTGGCTCCTTGCAAGGACCGTAAATTTTATTAAATAAGGCAAGGGTGCTTTTCCAGCCAAGCCTATCTTCACCCAAACAGCCCTTTCTTATGCAAATTCTGCCCTTATCTTCGAGAAAGAATGCCACTGGTAGGGACGATTGTCACGCGTGAAGAGAAACAGCTTTAGCTGTGCGTATCAAGACCCCGAATAGAGCAAACATTGGGGGGGGGGCTTTTCATGCTCTGCAGTAACAGCATTTCCAGTTCGTTCTGAAAATAATACATTAGGTTCCCATCGCAGGACCAAGGCATCATTCGCCAGACCTGTGTCACGTTTTTAAATTGCAAATTGCTGAAAGGCGTCTTGCAAGGGATGCTGGGTTATTGTGCTGAAGGAAGCGGCGGAAACTTGGCTTGCTTTTCATTTAAAAGGTGCAGACCCAGTACTTGTTAAGTGCACAATTAGGATCTCAGAGGGGAACAGAGGAAAATGGTTTTTAAAGCAGGAGGGAGGCAAGGCTCATTGGAATAGCATCTGCGTTGCATGCTGAAGGTCCCAGGTTCAAAACCTAATACCTTCTCCAGGCAAGGCTGGGAAAGCTCCTGCCTACTTTGTTGGCATCTGTCTGTCTCGAGAGACAGTGCAGTGCGCCTCCGGGAGATGATGTTAAACCGCTGGAGAATCACAGCGCCTGCTGTGGCTGCGGAGACTGGTCAGTCCCAATGCTGCCTCCTGTGTTTTTTTTGCTGCGTTTGCAGCACCAAAGTGGCCTCTCCGGGGTGCAAGCCTGGCCAGTGCATATGGAGATCTTGGGCTGCCAAGATGGCAAGACACACACCCTCCTCTCGGCCTTGCTGATGAGCTCCAACGGAAAGCAGAGTAAAATGTTTGGCATCAGCTGGGCTGAAGCAGCTGCAGGAAGGAAGCGTACAAGACGCCATCCAACCACCTTAGGGCCCCCACTCCAGATGTGTGTAGGGTTTATTCCTTAGCCTTTTCTTCTCCCGGAGATGTCCCACAAGGCAGTGGAGGTTTAGGATCAGAGTTTTCCTTCTCCTAGGTCAGGGGTCGGCAACCTAAGGCCCACGGGCCACAAGTGGCCCATGGGGGTCATTTAACTGGCCCATGGACCCCCGTCGCCCGCTCGTTCAGTTCCCGTACGCCACGCTAAACCGGCACAGAGCTGGGACCGCCTTCCGCGATGCTGGCTGGCTTCCCATTGGCTACAGGAAGCTCCTGCAGCCAATGGGAAGCAGTGCACGCCTCCTCCGCGCTGGAAGGAGCGCCGGAAATAGCGTTTGCGCATGTGTGTGCGTGCGCACTCCGGCCCACAGCAGCATCTGCGGGACCGTGAACCGGCCCAATCCACAAAAACTTTGCTAGTCCCAGGTGGACTACCTCCCCAGGCTGATGGGCCCCACCTTCCCCTCACTTTCCTCTACAGCATGTGCAGAAACCACCTTCTGGACCGTTGGTGTCATGTGCTCAATCTGCCAGAGCCCGTCTTTCTACACAGGGGAAGTCCCTAACTCGCCGAAGGTTTGAGTCCCATCGGCTACCCTCACCTGGTTTAGCTGGCCAGTCCAAGCCGTTTCCCGGGGTGTGTCCGCTGTCGCATGCTGACAGCTTCTAGGAGCCACCGGTGAGAGCTGAGTGCCGGGTGGGGACCAAAGGTGGACAAACTACTCCAGAAGGAGCACGACGTGTCCCTCACCCGCTCCTGCACCATACCCTGGAGAACTGCTGGCAGTCTTTCTTGGGAGACAACTGTGGAGTGCACCTTAGGAGGTGAAGTGAAGCTGTTGGAAGGTTGCAGTGCCTCTAGAGACCGAAGCAGGAGAGACATGTTTTGTTGCAGCTGGGGCAGATGACGGTGTCTGTGCTGCTGCAGATAGATGCACCATGGTGGCCATTCCTCCTCTGGGTCACTGCTGTGGATGCACAACCTGACTGTCTTGTCTCCAGGCACTGTGGTCACCTGCAGGGGATTCCCGCCTGGCGGGCTTGATGTTGCCAGCCTTCACATCACATTTACAGAATCATAGAATCATAGAGTTGGAAGAGACCACAAGGGCCATCCAGTCCAACCCCCTGCCAAGCAGGAAACACCATCAAAGCATTCCTGACAGGCGGCTGTCAAGCCTCTGCTTAAAGACCTCCAAAGAAGGAGACTCCACCACACTCCTTGGCAGCAAATTCCACTGTCGAACAGCTCTTACTGTCAGGAAGTTCTTCCTAATGTTGAGGTGGAATCTTCTTTCTTGTAGTTTGAATCCATTGCTCCATAGACATCGTGGAGGGCTCATATTTTTAATGATGGCTGTTTTAAACCTTCAAGGCCTCCTCCTGTTCTCTCCCTGGACTTTCTGAGCATCCTTGCATAAAGAGAAGCCTTGGGCCTGTGTAACAGATAGAATTTCTTTCTCACATTAGAGCGATTTGAGTACTGATCGCAGATAATCTCCAGCCTTGATTTACTCCGTGTCAGGAGAATCTCTTAATTCTCTGCCAGATCCTTTTCTTCCTCCCCTTTTAAGACCCTGCTGGGGAAAGGAACGCTTCGCAGTGTCAGTCTTAACAGCAAGAGAAGAAACCGTTGTGCAGCAATAACATTTTCTTCATTCTGTTTGCTAGATTTCTGTGCCTATGTGCGTGTGTTCTGCATCCACAGGAAGTTCAAGTAAATGTGGAATAAAACAAACTTCCAGGGCTTCACAGAACCCAACATTTCCTGTTGGAACTACGCTTGCATTTTTTTTAAAAGGAAGAAAATAGCAACCTCTCAATCTCTCCACACACACACACACACACCGAAAAACACAAAATAGGGAGAATGTTTTACCAGGAAGAGGTGCCAAAAATAGGGACTGAACCTGGTAAACAGAGACAGATGGAACTGCATCACACAATTTTTATTTTCGGCATATGCCGTTCATTGATTTTATTTTTCACGTTTGTAACTTGCTTTCAAAACCAGCACCAGCCACACCTTGGCCTCGATGGTGTGGTCCAAAGGATAGCAGAGGAAGATGTTTGGCACCAGCTTGGCTGCACTCCTTAGCTTTTTATTCTCCCAAATATATCCTGCAAGGAAGAGGGTATGGATTGATCTTCAGGGCTTATTCCTGAAGCTCCTCTCACAAATGAGTATAGCTTGATGTTTTTATCATGTTTTTTAGATATGCTGTAAGCTGCCCAGAGTGGCTGGGAAAACCCAGCCAGATGGGCGGGGTATAAATAATAAAAGTATCACTATTATTATTATTACTGTTACTATTCGGGCCAGGGCCTTCTCAGTACTGGCCCCGACTGGGTGGAAGGGTGTGTCACAAGAGACCAGGGCCCTGCAGGATTTGGCATCTTTCCGCAGGGCCTGCAAGACGGAGCTGTTCCGCCTGGCCTTTGGGTTGGTTTCAGTTTAACCCTGATGTTTCATTCCTTTATGGTTTGATTGGTGGGCTACTTAAAAATGAGGCTGCATTTTAAACTTTAAATCATATTTTAACCTGCATTTTAATTGATTGTTTTGTATGTTTTGTTGTGATTTTATTGGTGTTAGCCGCTCTGAGCCCGGTCTTAGCTGGGAAGGGCGGGGTATAAATAAAAATTTATTATTATTATTATTATTATTATTATTATTATTATTATTATTATTATTAGCCACAAGGCAGCAGAGGTTTAGGATCAGCGTTTTCCTTCTCCTAGATGCTAATATTATTTGTTACAAATAAGAAGAAGATGTAAAACCAATATAGTTCAGGAGAAATTTAAAGTACAGTGGTACCTCGGGTTAAGTACCTATATACTCGAGTATAAGCCGATCCGAATATAAGCCGAGGCACCCAATTTTACCACAAAAAACCTGGGAAAGCTTCATAGGAGCCACTGCCTGCCTCATTCGAGTATAAGCCGAGGGCGGCTTTTTCAGCACAAAAAATGTGCTGAAAAACTAGGCTTATACTCGAGTATATAGGGTACTTAATTCGTTCTGGAGGTCCGTTCTTAACCTGAAGCGTACTTAACCTGAAGCACCACTTTAGCTAATGGGACCTCCTGCTGCCGCTGTGCCGCCAGAGCACAATTTCTGTTCTTAGCGGAGTTCTTAACCTGAAGCGTACTTAACCCGAGGTACCACTGTATTCTTGTTTTACCCAAGCATTTGATATCTGGTAGATATCAGCAGTGGCATCTCTGAAATTTAGTAACTGAGGGTATCTTATTTTTTAGATGGTTCTTACTCGTTTTAAAATGTTTTTGAATGGTGTTAATTGCTCGGAAATAAGTTTTGTTTTAGGTTTTCTCCTTTGGGCTCCCTCAGGAGGAAGGGCAGGATGCAAATTTAATAAATCAAAAAAGTGGATGTGCAAGGGGAGGGACATTGGTTTGTTCCGCCTTTGTCTTTGTTTTATTACGTATTTTGCGTTTTCGTTTCGCATTTTTACGTTGCGAACCACCCTGTGATCTTCGGATGCAGGTTGTCAAACAAATTCAATAGATAACAACACAGTGGTACCTCGGGTTAGGTTAGGTTAGAATAGAATAGAATAGAATAGAATAGAATAGAATAGAATAGAATAGAATAGATTTTATTGTCATTGTCCCCTTCGGGGACAACGAAATTACTTGGCTGCTCCATCCACCCAGATAGGGCACTCCACGCAAAGACAAAACAACTAAAAAAACACTGATACACTCTAAAAAAACCATACACTCTGATTAAAACCATACAATGATAAAACATAACAGGTAAGATTAGATGACTTCAAAGTCCAGGCTTCCCATTCAAGGCTGCGATTGCTCTGGAGAAGAAGCTGTTTCTAAGACGGCTTGTTCTTGTTGTCATCGTCCTGTATCTCCGTCCCGATGGCAAAAGTTCAAAGAGACGGTGACCAGGATGCGATGGATCTTTCACTATGTCCAGTGCCTTTCTGTGGCACCTCATGGCATAAATCTGCTCTAAGGTGGAGAGCGAGCAGCCAACAATGCTCTCTGCTGCCTTAACAACTCTGCACAACCCCATCCTGTCCTTGGTTAGTACAGCTTCCGTACCACACACATAAGCCATAAGTGAGCACGCTCTCAATGGCACAGTGATAGAAGGCAAGCAGCAGCTTTTGTGGAAGATGGTTTTTCCTTAGAACTCTCAGGAAGTACAGTCTCTGCTGCGCCTTCTTCACAAGCCCCCTTATGTTTGCACTCCAGGACAGATCCTCCTGTAATTCAATGCCCAGAAATCTGAACATTGTTACCCTCTCCACACAGATTCCATCAATCAAAAGTGGTTGGGCATCGTTCTTTTTTCTCCTGAAGTCCACCACAAGCTCCTTTGTTTTCTTTGTATTTATGAGCAAGTTGTTAGCTCTGCACCACTTCGTCAGCTGCTCCACTTAATTCGTTCTGGAGGTCCATTCTTAATCTGAAACTGTTCTTAACCTGAGGTACCACTTTAGCTAATGGGGCCTCCCTCTGCCGCCAGCGCGCAATTTCTGTTCTCATCCTGAGGTAAAGTTCTTAACCTGAGGTACTATTTCTGGGTTAGTGGAGTCTGCAACCTGAAGCGTCTGTAACCCGAGGTACCACTGTACTAAAATAATAATCAAGCAAACAAACAGTTTCACCTGTTGGAAACATTCCCCATGAGCCCCAGATCCTTCTCGCTCTCCATCAGCGACCAAAAGTAAAACGCATCCGCTGAATTTTCCGCCACAGAGGACCAACGTTCCGCCTTCTGACTTATTCCCCCTCCTTTTGCTTCTCTCTGCGCCACAGCAAGTTCAAATACAAGCATCTCACAGCTTTCTTGCCCCTTCGCCTTGCCTCTATCGACGGGGTTTCGTCTCCTGAAACTCTTTAACGGTGGCGAGCGAGTTCCGAACCCGCTGCAATCGCTAATAGCACTTAGTGGCCGGGTCACTGTGGGGAGAAGAGCGAGGATACATTTTTGAAAATCAATGCCCGTGTCAATGGAATGGGCTCCCTTGGGCTGAGAAGCCTGCTTTTACTAGAGATTACGGAGTGTGAGTCTGTTTTGAGTGATGCCCGCTCATGTCTCTAGAATAGCGTTCGGCTGTTGAGTAATGGGCCTATTTCTCCCACCTAAAATCTGAGCTTTTAAAAGAATTACTGCATTAGAGCCCCCTGCAATGAACCTTCGCCCCGATTCATTCATCTTCCTCTCCAGCAACCCTCCCAAATATATTTCACTCTGTTCCCCCCCCCCACTTAGCTTGTTTAAACAGCATGCATATTTTTATCTATTTTTGTTTAACGTTTTTAAGCAGTGAACGATCACCAGTTCACTGATAACTTGGAGCCTAAAAGTAGTTCCCCATTAACAATGAAAATTACTGCGTAGGGTGCCATACGCTCGTTAAATACTTTGGGGGTGGGAGACTGTATATTGATGTATTGGCATAATTTTGGTAAAACTGAATTAAAGCATTCCCTTTTTTTGTAATTTCCTATTTCCTTAACAAAGGAAAGAAAAATAATATTTAAGGTCGTTCCGCTGTCATCTATCAAGGCATAAAGGTAAAGGGACCCCTGACCATTAGGTCCAGTCGTGTCCGACTCTGGGGTTGCGGCGCTCATCTTGCTTTATTGGCCGAGGGAGCTGGCGTACAGCTTCCGGGTCATGTGGCCAGCATGACTAAGCCGCTTCTGGCGAACCAGAACAGCGCACGGAAACGCCGTTTACCTTCCCGCCAGAGCGGTTCCTATTTATCTACTTGCACTTTGACATGCTTTCGAACTGCTAGGTGGGCAGGAGCTGGGACCGAGCAACAGGAGCTCACCCCGTCACAGGGATTCGAACTGCCGACCTTCTGATCGGCAAGCCCTAGGCTCTGTGATTTAACCCACAGCGCCACCTGGTTCCCTCTATGAAGGCATACCCAAACCAAATTACCAGTGTGTTCACAGGGACTATATATCCTATCATGCTTCCAGCTACTATTATTTCTTCAATCTGAAAGGTCTATATTTTAGGGTATGTCCAAAAATTACCGGTATGTGTGTATCATGGACGTAGCCAGGATTAATGGTGGGGACGACGGCACAGGATTTATTGGGCAGAACCGAGCTATCTGCGACACAATTAGTCAGTTAGTTAAGCATTTTCTTTTATTTACTTGATTTAGGGGGGACAGCTGCCCCTGCCCCCCCAATTTGGCTACGTCCCTGGTGTGTACCTCTTTTTATTTGCATGTATCAGGGTCCGTCCGTCGCCAAGCAGTTGAATGAAAAAACTAGTTTGGCAGCCATACATTTAAAAGCCAGCTCCTGGAATTCTGTCACTTCCTTGCGTGACCAAGAAGCAAAACCCAAAAAACAGGACGGGGTTATTCATCCAGGAGCTGATTTGATTAATTCCCCCCCCCCTCCTGCCTCCTTCCACATTTCTTCTCCCTTTCTCGACCCCGTGTGCAGCAGCTGTGAAAATGGAGTATGCCGGACGAGGGATTGAAAATAAAACTGCCAAAATCGTAATGGTGCTAACCTGGTGCTCTCCAAATGTTTTGGACTGCAATTCCCAGCAGCCCTAGCCAGACCCACTCAGGTTATTACTGAGAAGATCTCGGGGTGGTTCACAACATAACAATACAAAATAAGGACGCAAAATGCATAACAACGACCTGCCAATAGCCCCACCTCCTAAAAGCACATTTAAAAGGCCATAGAACTTAAAGGAATGTAATGGAGGAACCAGGCAAGCCTTCCTGGAGAGAGCATTCCACAAACGGTGAGCCACCACAGAAAAGGCCCCGATATTGCCACCATCCAGACCTCACCTGGAGGAGGCCCACAAAGAAGGACCTCAGATGATTATCACAGGGTCATAATAAGAGCATAATTAGGCAAACATGATGGCTTAAGATCTGATAGCGTGCTGTGCTGCCAGGTAGCTCTCCTCTGCCCAAAGAATGGAATTTGAGCATTGTGCGTGTAATCCATCCCTGTACTGAGCTATGCAAAGAACTTTTCTCCTTAATACTATAATGACACCATTAAATTTAATATTCAGTATTGATCGGCGGTGCGCACAGGCACCAACCAATCAGTCAGAACCACGTACTGATGTCATTTTGTTCTCTCTAAAATAGGAATTTGTGGTACGGCTAAAAGAAACCCTGAAGACATGCCTATTTTTATCACTTGACAATGTATAGGAGACTGATGAATCACCTTGTTTAGGCAGAGGAGATGAGGAACATGTAGTCACCCCTAGGTCGTTAGGCTCCCATCAGCCTCTTGCCAACATGGCCATTGGTAGCTAGGGATGACGGGAACTGGAATCTAGGTGCTTGACTCAGTGGGATAGCTCAGTTGGCTAGAACAGGGGTCAGCAAACTTAACGCGCCTCGGGCCGGTGTCTCCAGCGCCAATCGCGCGGAGGGCAGGGGAGCGCGCGCCCATATGCGTGTACACACGCTAGTTCCTGCGCACTTCCGGGTCGGAGGAACACCGGAAATAGCTTGTGTGCATGTGCACGGGCCTCTTCTGACCCGGATGTTCACTGGAAATAACGCTTGCACATGTGCACAAGCTGTTTCCGGTGTTCCTCCGGAAGTGGGCAGCAGTGCAGCGCCAGTAAGAGCGGGCGGCGGGGTTTGCCACGGGCCAGATAAACAAGTCCCTCGGGCCTTAGCCGGCCCGCGGGCCTTAGTTTGGGGACCCCTGGCTAGAACATGGTGCTGATAACACCAAGGTTGCAGGTTTGATCCCTGTAAGGGGCAGCCGCATATAAGAAAAGATAAGATAAGATAATTTCTTTACTGTCATTGCACAAGGAGAAGCACAACGCCACACAAGTGCAACAAAACTGCATGCCATCCCTTAAAAACCAGAAAGAAAAAGAAAAAAAAAGCACAAAACACACACACACCAAAAAAAGCCACACATGCACACACACACACACACACACACACACACACACACACACCCATCACAGCTCTCCAAGGTCATATTATCTGGTTACAGCGTTTAAGATGGTTATAGCTCTTGGGTAGAAACTGTTCTTCAATCTATTTGTTCTTGATCTAATTGTTCTATATCTTCTACCCAAAGGCAGTGGTGCAAAGAGACTATATCCTGGATGTGATGGATCCTTTAAAATATTGTTTACCTTTTTAAGGCAAAGGGAACTCTATAGTTCTTCCACAGATGCATTGCAGGGGGTTGGACTAGATGATCCTCCGGGTCCCTTCCAACTCTATGATTCTATTGTTCTACATCTGAAGAGCCACTCGTTCTCTGTCCCTGATTGCACATTTAATGCACATTGCTTCTTCCAAAGAATCATGGGAATTGTTGTTTGTTTGTTGGGTGTTGGGCATTGTAGCTCTGTTAGGTTCTATCGGACGTTTAGAAGACATCTGAAGGCAACCCTGTTTAGGGAAGCTTTTAATATTTGACGAATTATTGTATTTTAATATTTTGCTGGAAGCCGCCCAGAGTGGCTGGGGAAAACCAGCCAGATGGGCGGGGTATAATTAAATTGTTGTTGTTGTTGTTGTTATTTTAAGGGTGACAATATCTCCCTCAATTCTTCCTGTGCAGATTCTCTAAGAAACATTCCTTCTGTCATTCACGGGCCACGTTCCTCCCCGGCTGAGCTGAGTGGCTCCAGCCAGCGGCTCCTGCGAGAACGAAAGTCCTCCGCTCCTTCGCACTCCAGCCAGCCCACCCTCTTCACCTTCGATTCACCCACCAACCATATCCGGACCACGCTTTCCACCAGTGCCCCTCAAGACTATCTCTTCCTGCACCAGTGCATGAGCAGGAAATCGGAGAACACCAGGTAGGACCTCTTGGCTAAGGATTGGTGGTGGGTGGTGGGAGAAATTCGGTTCACATCAAATATGAATCTACCCGATTCTCACTTTTCGAAACGGTACGCAAACTGAAACGCAAAGGCCCTTGGAAATTCACACTTCTCCGAATTTTGCAATGCGGCTCTCCAGCCAACCACCGTTTGCAAAAATTCACCTGCCACGTTAAAGCGTGCATAGAACTGCGTATCTTAGTGAGAGTTAAGGTACAATAATGCTTAAGCATTGGGAGAAATACTATGTGTTTACTGGGCAAAATTGCATATAAAAACGTCTATTATTAGGAGAAATTCACACTAAAATTGCTGGTGAATTTTCAGGAGGACTTTAAAACAATAATAATCACAAACTGATGTGGAAATGTTAGGAGCTGAACTTCAGACTGGAAAAATGAGAAGCCAAAATTGAGAGAGTCACTCATTGCATATTCATTGTTTACTTTTAGAAAGGTCACACTCTGTCCTTCCAATGAATTTGCAATGCTCAGGATGGCTTAGGGCAATTAAGCACAATGGGTAGTCCCCAGAGTTCTTCTTACTCAGAGGACACCGCTTGAAATGAACAGCCATTACTATCTTAGGTCCATTAGTTTCAATGGGACTACTCAGAGTAGGGCAAACATTGGCTACAATCCAGTAAAATCAAGCAGCAAGAGTAACAGTATGAAAGAGGGCTCCACGTATGGTATTCCTGACCAGGCATCGTACCTCATTGCCTCATCCTTTAAAAAGCATTTACAGAAGTAAAAAGTAGTTTTGATAATTTGAAGCAGTTTATACCCATGCAGTTAAAAATCAGGAAATAAACCCCTCTTCAGAAACCACTATTCTATAAAACTTTAGGCACAGCCATTTAGGTTTAGTGGCAAGAGATCTGAGCGTAGTCTGAAGCTCAAATGACAAGAGGCAGCTGCTGGTCTTTCAACACAAGACACGTCTTACTTTGCAATTGTTCTGCAAAAAGAGCTGTGTTTTGGGAATAAAATAGGCCCATCGTGCAAAAAATAATAAAATCCTGTAGTCGTTTTATACATAGCTCCACCTACTGGTGATGAAGCAGTATGGCACAGAAGCTGCCTTATACCATGATCTCTTGGTTGACGCTTTTGTTGAGCATATATATTGCCTGGCTCCACATGTTCCCACTCAACCGCTTTTGATCTGCAGGACTTAACCATTCCATATTTGCAAGAACTCTGATCTGTTTTAGCGTGGCAGCACCTACACTTTGGAACTCCCTGCCTGTTGAGAGCACCTTCTCTGTACTCTTTTTGCCACCTGCTGAAAACACTCTTGTATAATAGACAAGCCTATCCGGATGTTTAGATGCTTATATTTATAGTATTGTAATTTCTGGTATGTTTTTAAGAAGGGTTATGATTTTTTCCTTCCTTTTTTTCATTTGATTTACTTGTTGATACTTAGATATACAAAACCACATGCCCATTACAAAGTACCTTTTTATAATATGCTAAGATAAGACAACTACTTACAGTGATCCCTCGACTTACGAATGACCCGACTTACGAGTTTTTCGAGTTACGAGGGATCAAAGCGGCCGCCGCTTCCGAATTTTTTCAACTTCCAAAAGGAAGTCGCGGCTGTTTTAAATGCGGTTTCCTCAACTTGCGAAGGTTTTTTCGACCTACGAATGCGTTCTCCCAATGCATTCCTATGGGGACTCGAGTTACGATGATTTCGACCTACGAAGATTCCGTCGGAACGGATTATCTTCGTAAGTCGAGGGTCCACTGTAGTCTAAAAAAGAATGAAGTCAGAAAGAAGAAAGGTAAAGGGACCCCTGGCCATTAGGTCCAGTTGCGAATGACTCTGGGGTTGCGGCGCTCATCTCGCTTTACTGGCCGAGGGAGCCGGCGTGCAGCTTCCGGGTCATGCGGCCAGCATGACTAAGCCGCTTCTGGCGAACCAGAGCAGCGCACGGAAACGCCGTTTACCTTCCCACCGGAACGGTACCTATTTATCTACTTGCACTTTTGACGTACTTTCGAACTGCTAGGTGGGCAGGAGCAGGGACTGAACAACGGGTGCTCATCCCGTCACGGGGGATTCGAACTGCTGACCTTCCGATCAGCAAGCCATAGACTCAGTGGTTTAGACCGCAGCGCCACCCGTTTCCCTGAAAGAAGAAAAGGAGAGGCCTAAAAATAAGAGAAAGGGGGAGAAAAAGGAAAGACAGGAAAAGCTACGGGAAAAAATAGAAAAAAGTAAAACGACTTCCTACTCTCTGTCCTGCAGCCACATATACTATTCATTGTGATTTTTTTCTTGTTTTACCTTTGGGTATACCACTTTGATTATTGTTGTTTTTATATTCAAAAAAAACAACAGTCAAGAGATGTATAAATTTTATGAAACAAATACAGAAATATGTACAGAAACAAATACAGAAAAGTGTTATGACTTTTCGTTTCTGCTGGTCCCAGTTGGTTTGTTATCATTAAACTGGTTTCCGGTTTCCCTAGAGGATGAACGCTTCTTGTCTTTTCCTTCCCATCAAACCATACTGGAACGTACTGGGAACATGATGCAGGAAGGGTGAGAGGAAGGGACCCATAAATGGCCCAAAGGACGGTGGGCGACAGCTGGGGAGGTACCAGCCGTGTGAATCAGAAGGTCGCAACATGCTTGAATCACAGCTGGATTCTCGACGAACCCCAGGGCTTTTCCGGGTTCAAGAGAATTTCACCCCTACATCTGTTTTTCATTAATAATTAAAAGTATGCTTCACTTCTGATGGAACTAATGGAAGGTAATTTAAAAAACCCCTTTGTATCCAGCCATTTGGGACCTTTCGACAGCATGGGTTGCATCCAGCAATAGCACCGCATGAGAGGAATAGAAGTCTGCTTCAGCAGTGGAGCTTCCCCAACCTCTCCACCACCCTACACATCCCAAAACCCTGCTCCAGAGGGTTGGAGGAGCTGCTAGAGCATTTGGAATTTGCAGGGGATCAGAGAGGAAGGGAAAGTTCCATTGTGCAGCAATGGGACGCGGGTGGCGCTGTGGTATAAACCACTGAGCCTCTTGGGCTTGCCGGTCAGAAGGTCGGCAGTTCTAGTCCCCACAACCGGGTGAGCTCCTGTTCCTCTCTCCCGGCTCCTGCCAACCTAGCAGTTCAAATGCTCATCCGTGCAAGTAGATAAATAGGGAAGGTAAATGGCGTTTCCATGCGCTCTGGTTTCCGTCACGGTGTCTCGTTGCGCCAGAAGCGGTTTAGTCCTGCTGGCCACATGACCCGGAAAGCTGTCTGTGGACAAACACCGGCTCTCTCGGCCTGAAAGCGACATGAGCGCCACAACCCCATAGTCACCTTTGACTGGACTTAACCATCCAGGGATCCTTTACCTTTTACCTTTTACCTCTCCTGGTATGCCCCGGGTAGGACCTTGAGGTCCTCAAATAATAACATCCTGGAGATCCCGGGCCATAAGGATATCAGGCTGGCAGCTACCAGGGCCAGGGCTTTCTCGGTTCTGGCCCCGACATGGTGGAATGGTCTGCCGCAAGAGACGAGGGCCCTGCAGGATTTGGCATCCTTCCGGAGGGCCTGCAAGACGGAGCTGTTTTGCCTGGCTTTTGGGCAGGGTTGAGTTTAACCCTGACATTTTACTCCGTTGGTTTGTTGGTGGGCTGCTTAAAATGAGGTGGCATTTTAAAATTTTAAATTTAAAATTGTATTTTAATTTGCATTTTTAACTGATTGTTTTGTGGTTTGTTGTGGTTTTTATGACTGTTAGCCGCTCTGAGCCCCATCTCGGCTGGGAAGGGCGGGGTATAAATAAAAGATTATTATTATTATTATTATTATTATTATTATTATTATTACCTTACCTGTTGGATACAGTTCCATGTTGGTTCGGCTATTGGGAATTACTGACTGAGCTTCCCTTGCTTTTTCTCTTTAAAAAAAATCATTTGAAATTGTGTCTGTGTGTTTATTAGGATCTGGGGGGGGGCACATTGGTGCATTAAAATCTGTGAGGGAAGTCCTCCTGGTGGACCTGTAGATATTTGCAGTGCAGCAACCCAAGGGATGGCTTTCTTGGTGGTGGCCCCCCCAGTTATAGAACTTCCTCCTCTCTTAGGTGCCAGTTCCTAAGAGTTTTAGGTGCCACCCAAACACTTAGGCGTTTGCTGGGCATAGTGCCTGTTTGCGATTACCCTTTCAATTTTCCGCTTGCTGCAGGTCGCATCGTCCATTTATTTGTAATAATTTATTGTCTCTCTGCTATTTTAATGGCTTATGTAACCTGCTTTGGGATTGTCGTTGCAATGAACTGTGAGTAATTGTATCCCATAGTACTCATCTTCATTGTTGCCAAGGCTGCAAATTTCCTTTCACAACACTTGTGTGACCCTAGACAATTATTCGCAATTTTACAGGCCACTATGTGAGGCTCAGAGCCGTACGTAAGATCACATCACACAGACCAGTTACTGCTACGATCCCACAGTTGGGGTCTGAGAGGTTAACATCTCTACACTGTAAACCCATTTAAGTTTTACAACATTTAAGGCTGTTACAACATTTCTCCAAGAATCGTTAAAATTATAATTTGTTGAGGTACTGAGACTTCTCTGACAAATCCCCACCTATCCCTAAATTATATTGCATTTTCCCAATGTTAATGGTGAGGGAGAGGTGCTTCACAAAGCTTGATAAACTGCTATGTGAAGCCCCCCTGCCATGTTACACCTCACTGCAGGCGTGTTTAATTGGGGGGGAAGGTGACTTCCCTCCCTCTGTTAAACAGCATGCTGCAGAGCGTGACGACATGTTACATTTCTATTTCTATAGGAAGATATTAGGCAGTGCGCAATGTGAATCTCTGCCTCACGGCTTCTCTCCCACTTTTCGTTTTAGGAGTGCTAGTTTCTCTCAAGCCACAAGATCCTCGTTCTTCATGAGAAGCGACCCATCTGTCCAGAAGCTGTCTCAGGGGAACGGGCACTGTGTCAACGGGGTGGGCGGGCAAGTCCACGGCTTCTACAGCTTGCCCAAGCCGAGCCGGCACAACTCGGAGCTCAGGGACAGTGCCTACGACCTTCCGAGGAGTTTCGGGTGCTACACGCACACCAAATCCAGCCTCACGGGTTCCGAAACGGATAGTGAGGAGGTATACACCTTCAAAACCCCCAACAACGTCCTTTGCAAGGACTTCGGGGAGCTGTCCACTGACTCGTACGACGTCCCTGGCACCCCTTTGTCCATTTATCAGATTCCAAGGACATTCACGCTAGACAAGAACCACAACACCCTGGGGGTGGCCTCCAACGAAACGCCCGCCACTCCCCCACCAAGGCCACCTAAACCAGGGCAGGCAGAAACACGGTGGGGCAGCCCTCAGCAGCGCCTGCTAGACAGCGAAGGCCTAGGCGTGGGCTCAGTTGCTGCTACCATTCCCAGAAGGAATACACTGCCTGCAATGGAGAACTGCAGGCTGCATCGAGGTTTGTATCAGGGTTGTGGCTATACTGCTATGACTGCCATCGGTTCTCCAAGGCTTTGGGCAGGAGCTAGGGTGCTGTTAGGGGAGGGGCAGTACCTCTGATGGGGGGATACATCATGCTCCTGGGGTAGTTTGTCCACCTTTGGTCCCTACCTTGCAATCAGCCCTCACCTATGGCTCCTAGAAGCTGCCAGCATGAGACAGCGGCCACACTCCGGGAAACAGCTTCCGCTGACTGGCTAAAACAGCTGAGGGCAACCAGTGAGTTTCCAACCCTCAGGGAGTGTCAGGGGCTGGACTGAGGAGGAATGGTGGGAGCCGCCCTGCCCCCTTTCTCCTGAACCTTCCCAAGGGCAGGAGGACAGTATTGATTTAGAACAGTGGTTTGCAGAGAGGCATAGTCCAGAGGGGGAAAGCTGGGAAATACTGGGTGAGGAACAGCTAGAAGAGGAAACACTAGGAGAGAGACAGCTGGCAGATTCAGTGTCCTAGGACGGCATTCTTGACCTTCCCCCCCTTCGTCTAAGACTAGACGGGCTTGGAAAGTGATAGAACAGAGGGCGCAGGGGCAACAAGCTCAGATTACCCAACGTGGTGTAAATTAGTGGGGACGGAGGGTGTGAGCATTTACTGGGAACAATGCCATTTCTAGAGAGATGTATACGTTCCTTTGTCTCTCGCTGTGATTATTAAAGAAACTAACTGGTAAGAACGCTCCTTTCGTTTGATTTGCTTATTCACTACCACTGAGGGAGGGATCTGATTCCCCGAAGCCTGAAAGTGAGTTAGGGACTTTCCCTGCATGCAAAGACAGGCTCTGGTGGCTTGAGCAGATGAGACCAAGAGTGGGTCCAACAGCCAAGAAGGTGGTTTCTGCACATGCTGTAAAGGGAAGTGGAGTCTCTAAGATGGTTAGATGGTACCTTGTACACCTCCTTCCAGCAACTCCTGCAGCCATGCTGGTGTGAAACGTCTTGTCCTGCTTTCCTTTGGACCATTTCCTCAAGGCTGACAGCGGGGTCTTGTCTTCTGGGCAGCCCAGGACCTCCACACACACTGCCCAGGCTTGCGCCCCAGAGAGGTCACTTGAGTGCTGCAGATGCAGCGGTTTCCCTTCACCCCCGGAGGCGCACTCCATTGTCTCTCGAGACAGACGGACGCCAACAACACATGGACACAACACTCTTCCATCTCCATCGCTCAGAAGTAGAATTCCTGTTCCAGAAGGACCTTGATGTAAAAAAATAGAGGCGGGACAAATTTCCTCCCAGTTCTGGGGCCTGTCCGGCTCTACTGTTAGACAGGGTGGGGCAAGAACCGGTGGTAGCATGTTGAAGGAGAGAGCTGTATTTGTGGCCTGCATTAGTCAGTTGCCCTGAGGGTGCAGATAATGTACAACTTCATCCAACGCTCATGAAATCTGCACTCTAGGAATTTTGGCTTTTATTTGTCCTCCATCTAAAAGTAATTAGGAGAACCCACTAAGTTGATCCTGAAGGAGCGTCTCCACCCCCATAGTTCAGTCCGGACCCTGAGGTCTAGTGCCAAGGGCCTTCTGGCAGTTCCCTCCCTGCGAGAAGCGAAGTTACAGGCAGAGGGCCTTCTTGGTAGTGGCACCCGCCCTGTGGAATGCCCTCCCACCAGATGTCAAAGAAATAGACAACTATCTGACTTTTAGAAGACATCTGAAGGCAGCCCTGTTTAGGGAAGCTTTTAATATTTGATGAATTGTTGTATTTTAATATTTTGCTGGGAGCCACCCTGAGTGGGGCAACCCAGCCAGGTGGGTGGGGTATAAATTATTATTATTATTATTATTATTATTATTATTATTATTATTATCCTCTTAATAAACCTTGTTTACTGTTTGTTAACTGATTTCAATGTCACTGATTTCAGCTTCGTCTTGTGAAACGTATGAATATCCTCAGCACAGCAGCAGCAGCGCAATTCAGTCGACGGAGTCTGTGAATGCTGGATTCAACTCATATCTGGTAAACTATGGGTGCTCAGTTAGCTGGTGTCCTAAGGACTAGCAACTTGAGGTTTTATATACATACACACATATATACCGGTACCCTGAGATCATCTTCTGAGGCCCTCCTTCATGTACCCCTTCCTCGAGAGGTCTAGAAGGTGGCAACACGAGAACGGGGCCTTCTCTGCAGTGGCTCCCCATCTGTGGAATGTTCTCCCCAGGGAGGTTTGCCTGGTGCCTTCATTATACACGTTTGGGCGCCAGGCAAAAACGTTCCTTTTTAACCAGGCCTTTGGTTGATCCGATGTACATCCTATGCCCTTTAAAAATGTGTTTATTTGTTTTTTTGGTGGGAGGGGCTATTGAGTTGTTTTTGTTTTTATTATTGTGGTTTTATGTCTTGATTTTATTCTGGGAAACACCCTGAGACCCCCAGGTATATGGCAGTATATAAATTCAATCAATAAATAATAAATACAGTGGTCCCTCGACTTACGAAATACTCAACATCCGAATTTTTCGATTTACGAATGAAAAAAGTTGCCGCACACCTACGAATTTTTCGACAACCGAATGGAAATCGTTGCCGGTTTTAGATGCGGTTTCCTCGACTTACGAATTTTAGATGCGGTTTCCTCGACTTATGAATTTTTCTGAATATTTTTTCTCCCAATGCATTCCTATGGGAAATCGCTTTTTTTCTTACAAACTTTTCGACCTACGAATGTCCATTCGGAACGGATTAAATTCATAAGTCGAGGGACCACTGTAATATAAAATCTGTGCTTCTCAGAAAGCTACCTTGCAAAAAATTCCAAAGACCTAGAACCTGAGTTTTTCTTCAATCTTCAATCACCTTTATTACCCTGTTTCCCCTTTTTTAATACGTAGTCATAAAGTAAGCCATGGCAGGGTTTTTTTACCTTTGTGAGAAGTAAGACGTACCCCAAAAGTAAGCCGTGGTGCCGCCATTGTTCCCGTCGCCTCCTCAGCCCCTCCTGCGTGCGCAGGGAGCCAGCGAACCAGCGAGAGGCGCGGGGGGGTACGCGCCTCTTGCGGAGTTCTGCCCCACCTGCTTAGCGCGCAGGGGGAGGCTGTACCGTGCCATACTGACGTAATAAAAATAAGACACACACCCCCGAAAATAAGCCACCCTGTGTTTTTTGGAGGAAAAAAAATTATAAGACGGTGTCTTAAAAAGGGGGAAAGACGGTAGGCATAACAGACCAGACAATTTCAGAGCAGACATTGTATATAAAATATTTAAGCGATAAACTCAACAAAGTAAGGTTTATATTAATTAAATCTTTAACACTAAGATTCACTACTAATCCATAAGAAGTAACTTCAAGCTTCTCATAACAAACCTAAGTTAAAATATCAATTAGTATAAATGATATTAGTATAAATGATTTTTCCTCTCTGCCGCCTTTCCCCACCGGCTCTGCTCTCATTCCAAGCGTCACCACCTTCTCCCTTCCCCAGCAAAACAAGGCGACGGTGGCTCGCTCTCACAGCGCGGACTCGGAAGACAACTATGTCCCCATGAACCCAGGCTCTTCGGTCCTGATCAGCACGGAGAGGTCGAACGACAACTCCCAGCACCTCTACATCCCCATGAGCCCCGGGCCTCACCACCTGGACTTGATGGGCATGTCCTCCTCTACCTTCCCAGTCCACAAAGGTAGCAGCAGTTCTCAGCTGCACAGGAGGATGAGCGAAATCCAGCCCCCGCCCGTCAACCGCAACCTCAAGCCAGACCGCAAAGGTAAGTCCCGCTCCCCTCCAAGCCACCCTCGGCGGCTCTGGGCATTTTTGGGTGGCAGTTCTCTCTCAGTGAGTCTATTTCACCATACCAGGGGGTCCTTGGTGCTTGTTCTCAGTGGGCTCCTGCTGGAGGGTGGGCCTTCAGCAGATGCCAACCATGCCAACGTTTGGATGGCTCACCAAAGGCACTTGAAAAGTAAAAGTAAAGGGACCCCTGACCATTAGGTCTAGTTGCGGACAACTCTCGGGTTGCAGCGCTCATCTCGCTTTACTGGCCGAGGGAGCCGGCGTACAGCCTCCGGGTCATGTGGCCAGCATGACAAAGCCGCTTCTGGCAAACCAGAGCAGCGCACAGAAATGCCGTTTACCTTCCCGCCGGAGCAATACCTATTTATCTACTTGCACTTTGACGTGCTTTCGAACTGCTAGGTTGGCAGGAGCAGGGACCGAGCAACGGGAGCTCACCCTGTCGCGGGGATTCGAACCGCCGACCTTCTGATTGGCAAGCCCTGGGCTCTGTGGTTTAACCCACAGCGCCACCCGCTGTCTACCTTTGAGATGGCACCTCCTACTACAGCCAAACAGGAACTGCCCACCACCTCCGAGCTGACAGGCGAAGTCTTTGGTCAGGCTATTGGTTTATATTTTATTTATTTAACTAGCTGACCCGGCCACGCCTTGCTGTGGCTATGTGTGTGAATGCTTTGGTGTTGATGGCTGCGTCTGTGGGTGGTGGTAGGAGAGGAGAGGACCGGCAGCAGCTGTGAGGATGGTGTCCGGCCTGCCTTTCATGGCAGCTGCGGTGGGGAAGTGGGCAGCGGGCGGCCCAGGCTGGCTCTGACAGCGGCGGCATGAGCAGTTGTGGAGAAGGGCCGGGGCCTGCCTTTCACGGTGGTGGGGTGGCTAAGGGGCCTGGGTGGCGGTTGGGCTGGGCCTGCATTTGATGGCATTAACGACGGCGACCCGGACTGTGGTGACAGTGCCGGCCTAACTTTCACGGCTTTGTGAAACTGAAGACGTTCCCCTGTTCAGCTTCTGTCTGCCCCTTTTCTGTCCCCATCCCTGTTTTCAATTACCGGTTTGCGAGCTTGCAAATGGCCGACGAAGCTCTGAGGTTTTGCTGTGCTGTATAAAAGCTACGCCATTGTTTTGCTTTTGTAGCTGTAGTACCAGTATAGCCATCGCTAGAGGATGCTGTTTTGCTGATGACATCTAATGCCTGCGGCAGTTTCTTTTGTGTTTAAACTTTATTTTAGGTATGACAGGTGTGGTTTTTATGAATTTTTATTATGCCAGATTAGTATGCCATGGTAATGGAACGCTCACTCCTAATTTGATGCAATTTGGTCCAGCGGTTACGCAGCAAGGGTGTTTCATTTTTATATATATAACATGCAATGGGAACATTTATATATATATAGATGCATTCACATGCCGCCCTTGCCTCCCAAGGAGCTTGAGGTAGTTTACGTGGGTTCTCCCCTCCCCATTTCCCCCCTCACAACAATCCTGTGGGGTAAGTGTAGATTAGGCTGAGAGACTGGCCCACGGTCACCCAGTGAGCTTCATGGCTGAGTGAACCCTGGTCTTCAAGGTCTTAAAGCTTGACCAAGTTTGTCCTGTTCTATTCTATTCTAAAGTAAGAGCTGTTCGGCAATGGAACGGTCTCCATCAAGAGGTTTTGCGCTCTCCTACCTTGGAGGAGTTTAAGCAGAGGTTAAGCATTGCAGGGGGTTGAACTAGATGACCCTCGTGGTCCCTTCCAGCTCTATGATTCTATTATTCTCTGCTCCCATACCCTAGCTCACGGGTGTCAAACACAAGGCCCGGGGGCCAAATCCGGCCCGCCAGACCTCGTCATGTGGCCCGTGTAGCCTCCGCTGGCCACCAGCCTTGTGTTTGACACCCGTGCCCTAAAGCTCTGCCAGGTGCTGGTCCATCCTTCCAGGGAGTGAAGGAGACCATACGCTAACCTCTCTGCGAGAAGCTGCAGCGGAGGCCGCCCTTGCAAGACGCCCACCCCCCATCTGGCGGAGGAGGCGGAGCCGACCGGCGAATGCCCCCTCCCCGACCTCCGACTCTCGGTTGGGGCTGCCAGGCTGGCCGAGCGCTCGCCACCGCCGCCACTGAGGAGCCCTGCCCATGGCGCAGCGCCTCGCCCCCGCCACACCGCCTCGCGCTCTCCCGGCAGCGGCGCTGGGAGGCGGCACAGAGTGAGCGGCCAGCGGGCGGGCGAGGCGAAGCGGCACTGCTCTTCGCTCGCGCCCAGCCAGCCAGGCAGTCGCGCTCCTCGCCGGCGCTCTGTGTCGGGCCGAGATGCTGCTGAACTGAAACCTCTTGAGCTGGTCCTGCCAAGTCTACCTTTCTTCTCACTAGCAGAGAACGAGCTCTAGCAGGGGTGCCAAATTGAGTAAAATAGGAGGGGGGGCGGCTCAGGTAAACCCCACCCTGCATAATCACAAGATGCGGCTCGCACACACCAACCATTGATTTTAATGGCAATGCCCATCCATTTTGCAGGGGCCCAGCCCCCTCAATATTTTGTTATTACTTACATTATTACAAAAAACAGTAATAATTGAATGCAGTGACAATAATTTATGATAATAAAGAGTGGACACATAGTCCTACAGATACAACCGGCCCTTTGAGGGTGACCAAACTGCTGATGCGGCCCCCAATGAATTTGAGTTTGACACCCCTGCCCTAGCTTATCCCTCATTTCAGGGGACTGGGAGCTATTTCGGGAGTTTTTTGCATTCATTTAGTTCAGGGAAGGAAAGGCACCACTTTCCTGCCATTTTCTTCTGTCGGCGATTTTATATTTCTGCAATGGGTGTGGCAACTGCTGTGGCTTGAAACTGTATTTAGAGGTTAATATCTGCACCTCAGGAGGCTGCCAGTCTCTGCCATAAGGACCATAGCTGTCAACCCTCCCTTTTTTTGCAGGAAACTCCCTTATTCCAATGCCGTTTCCCGCTGCTATCCTAGATTGTTGACATCCCTTAAATTTCCCGGATTTCAAAGGAAGCAGCTCCTCTCCCTCCCTGCCGGCCAGGGAGGTTCCTCAGCTGCGTTGCTTGGCTGCCAATAAGGAGTCTGAGACCGACTGGGGGCGGAGCTTGCATGCCTTGTGCAGCCAGACCCTCACGCCCAACCAGACAGACAGCCTGCCTGCCGTCTATGCGCTCGCTCTTTTGCTCACCCGTTCACGCACAGCCTCTGGAGCGCAGGGTGGCGAGGCTACTTGGTGCCATTGCACCGCCCTTGTGGCATCCCTTATTTTCAAATCCGAAAGTTCCCAAAAATCCCTTATTTTCAAATCCGAAAGTTGACAGCTATGATAAGGACCTAAGAAGGACCTGCTGGATCAGGCCAATGGCCCATCTAGTGCAGCATCCTGTTCTCACAGTGGCCGGCCAGACGCCTGCCAAATTCCTGTTTTTTCTATCAGTCCATTCAATCAAGTGTCCATTAAACGATTGCTCAGGCCTGACCCAGATCTCTTTCCGCTCCAGCAAAGCCAACGCCTCTGGACTTGAGGAACAACACAGTTATCGATGAGCTTCCCTTCAAGTCGCCGGTCACCAAATCCTGGTCCAGGCCTGGGTGAGTAAAGGACCCCTTGTCTGCCACAGACCAGGCTTGGCTGCTCTCAAAGCGACCAGCTTCCTTAAGTGAAGTTCTTGCCCATGAAACAGGGCAAGGGCCCTCCATGGGGTCAACAGAGGGTTAAAGAAGGGCTTATTCACACTTCCGTTTTCCTCTCCTCTTCCCCCCGGGAAAACTCACAGTTTTAGCACTCAATCGGAACAAACAGCAATTGAGTTCTCCATTGATTGCCATTCATTCCGATGTAGCACCAAAGAGCAAGTTTTTTGAGGGAAAGCTGTTGGGGCATGTGCAGAGTCCCCATTCAACACGCCAGCAGATTGTGCAAATGGGGGGGGGGGCAGGATGTGTAAGGGACCTCACCTAACCCAACTCATCTTCTCAACTCTCATTACAGCCAGACCTTCAACTCCAACTTTTCCCAATACTGTCGTCCCATCTCCACCCAGAGCATCACCAGCACAGACTCCGGAGACAGCGAAGAGAATTACGTGGCCATGGTAAGTCCCTGCAGAATCCATCTCTCAGTACAACCCAAGTTCTCTCTCCATACTCCGTCGTCCTCCCTCGTCCTTAGTGTTCCCAACCCCAGCTCACATTTTAGCAGAGGGTGAGCAGCATTTGAACCCCTGGTGGCTGCCCACCATCTTAATTTACCCAAAATGCAATGCCTGGCTTCAACACAGGAATCTGCCCTGTACTGAGTCAGACCATTGGGGCCCATCCAGTGTAGTATTGCCTACACGGACTGGCAGCAGCTCTCTGCGATTTTAGACAGGGCTCTCTCCCAGCCCTGCCTGGGATTGAACCTGGGACTTTCTGCATGTAAAGCAGGTGTTCCTTCTCTATAGATTTAGATCTTTGGTCTAGGTTTTATAGATCTATAGGCTGGGGCATTGCATTTTGTGTAAATTAAGACAGAGGACAACCACTGAGAATGTGTCATGGACTGGGCTGGATTGCAGGATTGGGAAATGCAATCTCAGAGAGATCAGCTCCTAGCAGAAGAGGAGGGAGAGAGACAGGCAGACACAGAAGCTGCACAGTTGAGAGAGGAACTACCCAGCTATTAGATAGTAGCTAAGCAACCAGAAGGGAGGGAGCAGCTGGGCAATACATCAATCGAGAGGGGGGGGGTTCCGAGCGTGTCAGAGAACAAAGGAGACGCAGGGGAGGGGGGACTTCCCGTTACCGCACTTAGTGGGGAGGAGTCAGAGCGAGCAACTGATACCCTTGCGAAGGGTTGCATGTTTGTACTTGCTGTAATAAAAGGACTATAAATCTACCCAATGCTTTTTAATTCTTATCGGTGAGCTACAAGAAGGGAGAGGGGAACTCCCGTACTTGACAGAATGGGAGCAAAAAACCGCGCTACTTCTCATCTAGCAGGAAGGACAATGGATGGTGAGATGGCTGGGTCATGCCTGCGAGGGGCCCTTCTGAGACCCCGGGCCCCTTGCCTAATGCTTGACCTAACCAGCCACTGGCACTGAGTCTGAGGCCACCAGCCGGCCACTAATCTTAGTTGGGAAAACTATAGTCTGTACACAAGCCTTATATGTTGGTGCAAGCAGCTTAAGCACTCCCCGCTTTGCTGTTCCTTCCGGAAGTCGGGAAACAAACCACAAAGCTTTCGGCGTGAGCCAGAGCTGTGGTTTCTTTCCTCAAACCAAACTATGAGCAGGAGTCCAAGAACAGACCTTGGCTTCCGACTGGTTTCTTTGGAAAGAAATAAACGAACCCCGAGCGCCGGTTTGTGGCCAGTCCTGTGTCTTTTTCACTCGTTCCTTCTTTATTTGTCTTTTCCAGCAAAACCCAGTCTCTGCATCGCCCATCCCCAGCGGCACAAGCAGCCCAGCCACGAAAAAGAGCACAGGAAATGTCGATTACCTGGCTCTGGACTTCCAGCCAAGCTCACCTGGCCCTCACAGAAAGGTATACCCCCAAAGACTTTGCATTGATCAAATGGGGTGCAAACAAGTAATGCTCTGTCCCATTCAAGCAATGCACTTTCTGCATAGCATCTTCTGAACTATAGATGGCTTGTGTATTATTATTATTATTATTATTATTATTATTACTTCAATTTGTATACTATGCTACCCGCAGGTCTCACAACGTAAAATCACAAGATAAAAACACAAAACGCATAATAAAAATAAAAAACAATAACAGCCCCCCAGCACATTTTAAAAGTGCATTGGATGTCTATCAGCCAAAGGCCTGGTTAAAGAGGAATGTGTACAAGAGACACAACTGTTGCTCCACCCCGTTTTGCCTCTTGGCACACCCACCACCTGGTATGTGGCCCCCCAAAAGGTTGTGTATAAGGGAATGTGGCCCCCAGGCTGCAAATAGGTTCCCTTCTCTCTCCGCCCCCTGCCACCCACTCTGGTTTGTAGTAGAACCACGTTCTTTTTTTTCCTAATTTTAAAAATAAACTTTATTGAATTTTAAAAAGGATTACATTTTAGACAGAAACAAGAAATAAAATAACAAACAAAATAAAACATAAAATAGAACATGTGAATAGTACATATGAAAATCTAGATACTTAATATTCACATACATACATGCATATATACATAAATTATGTGCATAAAAGAAACATTCATTACCCCCCCTCCCGGTGCTTACTTCCAGCCACTCTGCCACTGCGGTTTATATAACTATATCTCTTTATATACCTAATTCAGTTGTTGCTCTTTATTGGATTTTCTTTGGGCCCACTTATACATTTATTAGAAGATTGGTTCTCTCCACTATATTTCCTATATAATTTTTGAATGTTTCCCAATCTCTCTCTATTGCCTGCTCTGACACTCCTCTGGTTTCTCCTATTTTTCTTGCTATATTTTGATATCCTATTAGTTTTACTTGCCAATCTTCTATATTTGGTACCTTTGTACTTTTCCAATTTTTGGTGATCAGGAGCCTCGCCGCTGTTGTGGCACACATAAGTAAGATGTGCAACCACGTCCAACTGTTTTGTGCTTCCTTCTTCCCCGTCACTAGCCCTCCACATCCTCGGTTGCCTCAGACGAGAAGGTCGACTACGTACAAGTTGACAAGGAGAAGACGCAAGCTTTGCAAAGCACCATGCAGGAGTGGACAGACGTCCGGCAGTCTTCGGAGCCCAACAAGGCGGTGAAGTAATAGCCTGCGGAGCTACACCAGGATAAAGAGAGAGAGAGGAAAAAGAAAAAGAGAGAGAGAGAGCCTTCCGGAAGGGCAAAGACTAAATAGTTCTGCCCATCAAGGCGCTGGGCCACCGGCCGTCGTTCAGCGAGGACTGCTAGCGCTAGGGTCGATTGAGAAAGCAAAGTTCACTTCAGGGGGGGAAACATGGCTGATAACTGCTTGCCAGTGCTAAAGGATGCCAGAGCTCCTGGTGGATAAGTTATCTGCAAAATTCAACATAGCAATACTGGGAATCTTGACGCCCTGCATGCTTTCAGTCATCACCAAACCCGCCTTGTATCCATTGTTTTCTCCTCTTCCTCAAAAGTACACCTGCCCCGAGCCAAACTGGTGCCGGTATGGCAGAATGCTGGGCTTCTACTGGGATCTATGATCTCCCTTTTGCCTCCCTCTTCCGTCTCCTGATCCCTTTGCAGAAGAGAAAGTGGCCAGACGTCGGCTCTAATCATGTTTGATTTTCAGCAAAGCCTGTGGAAGCGCTGGTTTTTGTTGACCTTGCAAATTACAGGCATCCTTGTCCTCAGAGCACTTAGGAGAGCTTTCCTTGTGAGGATATGGGTGTAAGGAAAAGACCACTGCTCGTTGGCATATATCAGTTCCTTGAAAAAGTGTGTTGGTTCCCCTCTGAGATTCTCCTTCGCAAATCTTAATGTCGAATCTTTTCTGAATTATTGCGTATTGTTGAACATTTGCGGAATATTTGATATCTGATATCCTGTAATGTTGGAGTTCAGCCTTTGATGTTTGACATTGTTTGATAGCTGGTGTGCCGTTGTGCTTAGTAGGTGAGTGAGTTTGATGTCTGGCAGCTCATGAGA
Organism: Darevskia nairensis; assembly: GCA_034642065.1. Lineage (NCBI taxonomy): Eukaryota > Metazoa > Chordata > Lepidosauria > Squamata > Lacertidae > Darevskia > Darevskia nairensis. The sequence continues at coordinate 234,720 of JAWWNI010000020.1, read as the reverse complement.
TTCGTAGTTGAGACCGTCAGACGGGCCCAGTCAGGTTGTGCTAAAGGTCTATCCAGTCCGACATTCCATTTCCAGGAATGTCCAATGTTCATGTCCGATGCTTGCCAATAAATCTAGCGCACTCAAAACTCGTTAGAACTTTTCGCGTTTTCAAAACGAAAATTCAGATGTTGGCGAAAGGTTGAATATTTACAAATATTCAGCTGTAATGTGTTTGAATTTGCCCATTGCCTTGATGCTTAGTCTGGGCGCAAAACACACACACACACACACACACACACACACACACACACACACACAAAGAACCCATTCCACCAGATGTCAGCAAAATTGCCCTGTTAGGTTTGAACCCTGTCTCGCGGTAATCCTCCAGATTCCTAGTCATGCCTGGATAATGGCAAAGGTGGATGCGCCACTGAATAGCAGCTGAAAGTGGGTTCAAGCCCTGTGTCATTGTGGCTATGAGTTAAGTGATGCACTCGACCCATAGTCTCAACATGCCTCTTTATGGAGAGAATTCTCATATCTGCATGTTGTAAGAACTTCAACCTCTTCCCCATCTAATAGCATGAAGTCAAGGACCCTGGAAAAGTCGGGGTGGGGGGGACATTAAGAAGTCCCTGCCTTAAATTGTCCAAGGTGATCAGACAGAGAAAGGAATAACATCTTGGTCAAGGCTAACTGATTAAAAGGTGTAGCCCGTTTTGTACGGCCACGAAAACAACCCCACTAACTTGCTTGCTGCACCCGGATGAGCGCAGATTGCTGTAGAAGGACTAGCAGAGCTGAGCGCTTAATGTCTAAGGACAGCAGGAGAACAGAGTTCAGGCTGAGAATGAAGAGGCCAGGCCCCAAATAGAATAATAGGATCGTAGAGTTGGAAGAGACCCTGAGGATCATCTAGTCCAGGCATAGGCCAACTCGGCCCTCCAGATGTTTTGGGACTACAACTCCCATCATCCCTAGCTAAGAGGACCAGTGGTCAGGGATGATGGGAGTTGTAGTCCCAAAACATCTGGAGGGCCGAGTTTGCCTGTGCCTGATCTCGTCTAATTCCCTGCAATGCAGGAATACGTCGCTGTCCCATACAGGGATCGAACTTGCAAACTTGGCATGATTCGCACCGTGCTCTGACCAGCTGCTCTAGAATAGTAAGATTCTAGTTCTTTTACCTTTCTAGAATATCCATGTGTCTTTTCATGTAGCTGAGAGATTCCTTTGGGATTTAATATTGGACAAGTCAGCAGACATCCCTCCCTTCCCCACAAAAACAACAACCTTAAAAGCACTTCCGGGTGTCCCTGCATGATGTGGTAAGTGCATGGAGAGCTCTGTATATGAAGCTGCCTTATGCCAGGTCCATTATTACCTACTCTGACTGGCAGCATCCCTCCAGAGCCTCGGTCAGAAAGAAAGACCTTTTCCTGTTATCTGAAACCGTATCCATCTAACTGGAAATGATTGAACCGTCTGCATGCAACTCATTGGCTCTACTGCTAAGCTATAGCCTAAAACAGAGGGTGCCGTGGCACCCTGGGGTGCATTGAATGGTGGCCAGGGGTGCCGCGGGCAACACTCGCCTCTGTCCCTCGTTCCTTCCCTCCCTCCTCTGATGCCCTCTCACGTCTCTGCCTCCCAAACAGCTGTTTGTTGCAGCAGCCCTGGCTACAAGCTCCACAGGTGAATGGTGCTTCTGGGAGACACCTCTCTTCGGGGCAGGAGGGGGGGCAGCTCAGAGGCCAGGGGTAGCAGCAGTGGCTGCCCAGAGGACTCCCAAGGAGAGGAGAGGAGGCTGAGGGAACATCCACAAGGGAGGGTATTTGGAAAGGGGTGTTCGGCTGCCAACTCTGCAGGCAAAGGGTGACCTAACAGGACTCCTGAGCCCCACAGGGGTGCCGCAGAAAGAATGCAGTTGGTCAAGGGAGCTGTGGTCTCAAAAAGGTAGAAAACCACTGTCCTAAAGGTACAGCCAGCCTACACACCTCCACCTGTACCTGAGCATAGGCATGTTACAGCACTGTCCTGTGCTTGTTTACACAGAAGTAAGTCCCACTGTGTTCAATGGAGCTTTTCCCCAGGTGCATATTGAACTGCTGCCATAATGTGATGCACATTCCTTGGATCTTGCTTCTTGGTGTGGATATGGATGGATTGCAACAGGGGTCTAATAATAATAATAATAATAATAATAATAATAATAATTTATTATTTATACCCCGCCCATCTGGCTGGGTTTCCCCAGCCACTCTGGGCGGCTTTCAACAGAACATTAAAATACAGTAAAATACAAGAATGGTTTTAACTCCGCTGCTTCCTTGCATGCCAGGACCCGTCCACCTTATTCTACCTGGCTCTTTGAAGCCAGCCTGCACTGGGGCAGACCCTCTTCCCCTCCCCCCCTACCTTTTATGAACAGCTCATAAAACCGGCGTATCGTGTCTTGTGACCTTACGCCACCAACGAACGGCACAGTCCTCGTGTCCTATGAATGTTTGCTCAGAGGTAAGCCCTATTGTTATAGGGACACGGGTGGCGCTGTGGGTTAAACCACAGAGCCTTGGGCTTGCCGATCAGAAGGTCGGCGGTTCGAATCCCCGCGACGGGGTGAGCTCCCGTTGCTCAGTCCCTGCTCCTGCCAACCTAGCAGTTCGAAAGCACATCAAAGTGCAAGTAGATAAATAGATACTGCTCCGGTGGGAAGGTAAACGGCATTTCCGTGTGCTGCTCTGGTTCGCCAGAAGCGGCTTTGTCATGCTGACCACATGACCTGGAAGCTGTACACTGGCTCCCTCAGCCAGTAAAGCGAGATGAGCACCGCAACCCCAGAGTTGGCCATGACTGGACCTAATGGTCAGGGGTCCCTTTACCTTTTAAGCCCTATTCTGTTTGGTAGCGCTTGCTCCCAGGGGAGTGTGCTTAGGATTGCAGGCTCAGTTAGCCTCTCCCACATTGCTGTGACCTTCCTTTGCACCTTGTACAGTTTATCTCGGGTAGAAAACTATGACGTCGCGAATTTAATGTGCACTGACCTTGCGACTGTTAAAAACAGCTGTACCTTGCAAAAGGATTTCTTTCCAGGCTTAGCTTTATTGAAAGTATATTTCTATAATTCTAGGTGGTGGAGCACTGGTTCTGTGGCAAACCCTGCCTTGAGATTCCGTGCGATTCGTGAGAATTCAGAACTTTTGCTGAGTCGGCCGCCTTCTGCTGAGTCAGCCTAGGTCCACATTCCCTTTCTCAGTTATGTCTACACTGGCTGGCAGAAGCTCTCCAGGGTTTGAAGCAAGGGGTCTTTCCCAGCCCTACCTAGAGAAGCAACCTAGGACCTTTTGCATGCAAAGTAGACGTACTCTGCCACTGAGCAACAGCACCTCCCCAGCCACCTGCTATGTCTCTGCGCACACACTCTGCCTCGCCTCCCTGAACATGCTGCTTTCTACACGCAGGGATTTTGATTTTAGTAGTCAGCTGAGTTCCCACCTGCGTGGTGAACTGATACACGGAGACACAGCTTTGTCACTGGTATGAGGGCAGCAGCCTGGTTTCTAACCAATTCCCAGACTTCCTGCATTCCTATAGCTACTTCCCAACCTGACCAGTTGCGGACCTTCGAATCGGGCTCCTCTCTGATGGCTACCTGGATTTCAGCATGCCAGGCTTTGACAGGCAGCCCACCGTGGGGCTCCCACTCGGTCCAAACTGTCAAACATAGTCCATTCATTGAAACGCCGGTTTTCGCATTCCGCTCTAAACTAAAACCCTACAGCTTCAATTGAAAGCACCCAGACCGCCTCTTCCTCTGCTAACCTCTAGTCATGCAAGACATCGCCTTGCATGTTCCAGCGCTGTTGAGTTTTCCCATCGATGGCTACTAGCCATGACGGTTAAATTCCACTTCTGCTGTTGCTAAAGTCCCAGTCGCTAGAAATCACGAGCAGGAAGAGTGCTGTTTACATTCAGGTTCTGGTTGCGGATTTCTGATTGTGGAATCTGTCTGACCTCTGTGAGAACAGGATGCTGGACTAGATTACCTGACCCAGAAGAGTCCTTGCTATCTCCATCCCTGCTCCCCTTCATCAGCTTCTCATTTATATAGGGGCGAGGGGGTGAGTTATAGGGAGCCGGAGTAGATTCCCCATATACATGCCAGAAACAGAAATGGGATCACGTGACCACGTCGGTCACATGATGAGAAAACAAAGCCCGTGAGCTGGACGCGACATCGCCAGTTGCCAAAACAAATGCTATGTGCTTGTTTCCCCATTTTGACAAGAGATAGATTTGTCCTACTCCTAAGCGAACATTTTACACAAGAATTCAGAGCAGCACCTGGTTGGGTATTTTACCAAGAGTTTGCATTTCGAGGGGTGCCACCCTAGCAGTTCTTAGTGGTGTGAATGCATAATAAACAGGTAAGATCCGGGGGGGGGGGGAGTGTCCCGACCAGGCAAAACCAGCATGGCCTGCCATCGACACCCAGCATGCTGAAGACAGCCAGACTTCATGCCTGTTTTGAGCTGGGGTCTACCCCCCTTTTCCGGGTGCGGCCATGCCTAGCCACTGGGGCACACAGCTGCAATAAGTTGTGCTTTAAAATTCCCCATAATGGCAGGGTGGGTAATTAAGATGATGGGTTGCTGCAGATGGGAGCCAGTGTGGTGTAGTGGTTAAGAGCGGTAGACTCGTAATCTGGTGAACCGGGTTCGCATCTCCGCTCCTCCCCATGCAGCTGCTGGGTGACCTTGGGCTAGTCACACTTCTCTGAAGTCTCTCAGCCCCACTCACCTCACAGAGGGTTTGTTGTGGGGGAGGAAGGGAAAGGAGAATGTTAGCCGCTTTGAGACTCCTTCGGGTAGTGATAAAGCGGGATATCAAATCCAAACTCTTCTTCTTCTACTACTTCAGAAGCATCACGACACCAGTTTGCGAGTAGTGCGCACCCACCCACCCAAAAAAGCTCGGGGGATTGTGGGCTATCAGTTCTTAATACACACATTACCTCAACGAGGGGCAATTCTGTGTATCTACAGCAGCCGATTGGAGTGGCCTCGTTCCTTCTCCCCTCCCCACGCAAGCATTCTGATCACCTGCTTGGAGAATTCCACTCTGCTCATCTGGCACCACTGCATCATAGGTTTTGTATTCCAAAATTACCAACAGGAAGAGGAGCTCTACAAGTCTTCAATGGTAGCCCCCCAACTGTACCATATAGCGTAGAAATGGGGGGCCTGCAGTTATGCAGCTGTTTTTTGAGTGGTACTCCCATCAACCCTGATTATTGATTATGCTGCCCAGGCCTGCTGGGAGTCTGTGCAGTTCAATAACACAAATCGCAGGTTTCTGATTAGTGAAAGCAGATAAGACCTAAGGTTGATAGCATTGGGTATTGCTACAAAACCAAACGGCCCTGTTAGATGCCTAAAGCAGGGGTCAGCAACGTTTTTCAGCCGTGGGCTGGTCCACCATCCCTCAGAGAGCCAGTGTGGTGTAGTGGTTAAGAGCAGTAGTCTCGTAATCTGGGGAACCAGGTTCGTGTCTCCGCTCCTCCACATACAGCTGCTGGGTGACCTTGGATTAGTCACACTTCTCTGAAGTTTCTCAGCCCCACTCACCTCACAGAGTGTTTGTTGTGGGGGAGGAAGGGAAAGGAGAATGTGAGCCGCTTTGAGACTCCTTCGGGTAGTGATAAAGCGGGATATCAAATCCAAACTCTTCTTCACACAATGTGGTGGGCCGGACCATATTTTGAGGAGGGGAAATGAACGAATTCCTATGCCCCACAAATAACCCAGAGATGCATTTTAAATTAAAGCACACGTTCTACTCATGTAAAAACACCAGGCGGGCCCCACAAATAACCCAGAGATGCATTTGAAATAAAAGGAAACATTCTACTCATGTAAAAACATGCTGATTCCCGGACTGTCTGTGGGCCAGATTGAGAAGGTGATTGGGCCACATCCGGTCCCCAGGCCTTAGGTTGCCTACCCCTGGCCTAAAGCATCCACATAGCCTGGTGGCATTTGGATAAAGGGCTATTTACAGATGGACTTGGTAGTTCCATGGATAGACATCAGACATGGCTTTTCGGTAACTAGGGTTCAAGAAACCAAGGATCTACATCAGCAGTGGGGAGCCTGGGGCCCTGCAGATGTTACTGAACTCCAGCTCCCACCAGCCCCAGCTACCATCGCCCAAGCTCAGGATGATGGGAGTTGTAGTCCAGCAACATCTTGAGAGTCTCGGGTCCCCTGTTGCTGAGTCTACATAATGGAAACATTTGACTGTTAATGCAAACATTTTCACCAGGTGCAGAGAACATCTGGCCCTCCAGATGTTGGACTGCAAGAACGGCCAAACACCATGAGATTGTAGTGAACATCTGGAGGGCCAAAAGCTCACCACATCCGATTTAGGGTAATTTTATAATGTGTCCCAAAAATCAACTCGATGAGGAGCCTTTAAGGGCGTTTAATAAAAGGAACATTGTGGTTTAGTTACTTTGCTGTGAATGTCCTAAAATGAATGGCTGTTTTTTGGTGAAGGGGGTAAGAAATGTTTTATTTCATACTTTTGGGGTGTTTTTTTAGGACAAAAAAAAATAGTCTCTTTTTAAAAAGATAAAAATGTGTACAGCGTGTTCATTTTGTGGTGTCGCCATTTGAGCTGGCTATTAATTTTTCTAGTCGCTGTGGATTGCTAATCCCTTAAATTATTAATTTATTCTTTGTGAGGGGTTTTTTGTTGTTGTTTATAAAAAAGACACTTTTGACACACTTATCCTGTAAAACTGATCTTGCGCTTAACCTAGATAATACTTTTTTTAAAGAAAAGAAACTTATTATTTTTGCTGTTAAATAAATGTGACCTGTGCCTAAAAGCAAAAAAAGTGTCTCTCTTTCTCTCTCGCTGTTATTAACCAGCACAATTAGGATAGCAGGCTGTTGAGGGAGTTGCTATTTATAATGCTAATTAAAGTACTCGCTGGTGCATTTTAAGTGTTCGGAAGAGCACAAAATCCCTTGCAGGCGACCACAGTGCCTGGAGACAGACAGACAGGTTGAGTATCCATAGCAATGACCACAGGAAGAATGACTGCTGGGAGGAGAGCAGAGAGAAGGAACGCCCTGGTGCATCTGCAGCAGCACAACCGGACGCCTTCATCTGCCCCAGCTGCAACAAAACATGTCCCACCTGTATCGGTCTCTGCAGCCACAGCAGGCACTGAAACTCTCCCAAAGGTTTGACTTCACCCCCAAAGGCGCACTCTTCCATTGTCTCCTGAGACAGATGGGTGGCAACAGAGAGACCGGTACTATACTACACAAGTAGGAATGGACACAGCCACACCATGCACTGAAATTGCTTTTATACCACTTTGACAGCCGTGGTTTCTTCTAAAGAATCTTGGAAACTAGCTCTCCAAGGGGTCTCCTAACACCTCTCAGCAACCTTGAGAACCTACCATTCCAAGGATTCTTTGGGGGTAAGTCATGACCGTTACAGGAGGGACGCGGGTGGCACTGTGGGTTAAACCACAGAGCCTAGGGCTTGCCGATCAGAAGGTCGGTGGTTCGAATCCCCGTGGCGGGGTGAGCGCCCGTTGCTCGGTCCCTGCTCCTGCCCACCTAGCAGTTGGAAAGCACGTCAAAGTGCAAGTAGATAAATAGGTACCACTGCAGCGGGAAGGTAAACGGCGTTTCTGTGCGCTGCTCTGGTTCGCCAGAAGCGGCTTAGTCATGCTGGCCACATGACCCGGAAGCTGTACGCCAGCTCCCTTGGCAGTAAAGCGAGATGAGCGCCACAACCCCAGAGTTGTCCGCGACTGGACCTAATGGTCAGGGGTAGCTTTACCTTTACCATGACCATTACAACAAGCAGATTGGTGTGGATGCGACCATTCATAATCTGTCCTGGCTGGTGTTTTTAAGTGAAAGATGGGCAATACGTCCTACACCCCCTGGGAAGGTGTGCCAAAAGACCATAGGAAAACGCCAGATCTCTCCAAAGGTGGAGAGAGAGCACTGAGAGAGGGATTCAAGGTTAAGAGCTCCTTTCCTGCCCCTACGGAAACTTCCACTGTCCGGCTGCCATTAAGAATTTCAATTTCTGCAGAGCTGAGAAGAAAGAACAAAATTGCCGCTGAGTTCCTGCTCTCATCAAGGCGCAAAACGGAAAGACGAGGTGGTTTTTGCATGTGTATGTATTAGTGTATTCCATTATACAGAAGTTTAAAATATTAGCCCGCCAGTAACCCTGGATTTGGACAACCGATGAACTGAGCCCGAGAGCAGCGATTTCCCAGAGCAAAGAAAAAAAATATCTGGGTGACAGCCATGGGTGTGCATTTTTTTAAAAATCAGCTAAATAATCAAGTTAGCAACCTCTGCCTTCATATACTGCAGACATGGCCCACAGTCTTAACATACTGATTTGGAGTGGAGGCACTAGGAGACAAAATAATTCTCAGCCAGGACTATATTCTCAAGACATGTCAGGAGGGACCAGCCTTTCTAAACATGATTCATCCCTAGGTGGCTCTAGGTCAAGGAGGAGAGAGTGCTTCTTCTGGGATGGCAGCCAGGGAGCATGACTCACCTGAGCTCTGCGATAGAGCGCAGGTAAGACCTCCTACCTCATGTACCACAGGCTGAGGTTGGATACTAGAGAAGGGGACTAGAACATCCAGGAGCTTCAAGATCTAGTATGAGAGAGGCCATGTGCACCATTTTAATATTCAACCTAGCGGCACACGGCTACACCCAAGGCCAATGCTGCTCAACAACGGTGTTGCCCTGTGGCCTGAATTATTCTAAGCCGCCATATTGTTCTATTTCCCCCCCCCCAAAAGCTCCCACTTCTCTTTCAGTTCCACTCAAAATATCCATGGCCAACGAGGACTCGAAACAGGGCAGGGGTTCAGAACCCGCCGCAGCTCTGCTTTGGAAAAGTATCACAGGGCAAGGGTTCCTGTTAGTAGAAATGGCTATGAGTCCAGTTTGCTGCACTGTCCTCCCTGAAAAGACACCCCTCTCGAGGGGTTTCGCGAAAGGATTTCGCAAGGGGAGAAGGTGTAGGTGGGGCACCTCAGTACACTTCGAATTCAGTCTTCCTGCCGGTCGTAGGAAGTGTAGTTCTGTGAGGGAGCGGAGAATTCCCTCCTCAGCACCCCTCAGAGAACTACATTTCGCATGGAGCGGTAGGGCCAGGCCGTTCAAACGGTTGTGGTGCTCTGTCTCGGCCACGGTGGGCCTAGCTCTCCTGTTGCTAAGAAGTTTTAAAAAGGCCAAAGGATTGTTGAGCACAGTGGAGCCTTGCTTGGTGGTGACAGTGTCGGCCATTTTGTGTCGGGTCAACAATGGCTAGAAGACGAGTCCGTGAAAAGAGCTTGACCCTCCTCCACCAGGGTCGTGCCCACAGCCCCCCGAAGAGCTATCGTCATCGTCCCCATCAAAGTCTTTCCACCACGGAGGGGATTTGGGCAAGGCCGAGATGTAGGCACTTCTGCTTCGGGCTTCCTTTTCTTGCTCCTGTGGCACGGGAAAACAAAACATAGCTCAGACACGGTATACACCTCAAATCAGTTAAGGAGATGAACAACAACAAATAACCCTGTGAGGTGGATGAGTGTCCTCCTCAAGAGTAAGCACGCCTTGAGCGGGTTTACTAAACTACTAGCTTTATTTACAAGTCCGTTGTACAAGCATCACAGTTCATCATCCGACTCCGATGTGTCAGATCCCCCTAATAAAGACTTTCGATTTTCGCCCCAGCATAAGAGCTTGGCAAAACCCCAGCGCCGCCTCTCGCTCCGCCTCTTCCTCTTTCTAACCCTATCCGTTGCGGCGCTGGCCCCTTCTCTTTCACTCTCCTCTTCCCTGGAGGTTGCTGTCGAGGCACTGCCCAGATCTCCGAGCCCCTGCTCCCCTTCCGTCTCCATTTCCTCCTCTGACCTTATTGGCTCTCCCAGACCCTCCGTTTCAGGTGACAGCGCAGGCGGCGACAGCCCCTCGCTTTCACTTCTCCATACCTCCTTCCCTATCTCCGGTGACAGCTTTGGAGCCACCTCCTCCTCTTCCCAAGCTTGCAACACCTGCTCCGGTGTTAGATGGTGGCTGCTTGGCTGCTCTGCCCCTTCCGCCACCCCTCCTGGCTCTGACCAGTCCCTGACATCCATCCCCCCTTCGAAGCCCCCCTTCCCTCCCTGAGGCGGCTCGGTGGGAGTGTCCCAAAGGTATCCCAGGTCTCCTGCATGATCCCATTCTCCGCCTTCCATGTCCTCTGCCATTTCTGGCGGAGAGCGGGGTCCCAGAAATACCGTGGTATCTGCGCTGGTCGACGATGATGAGGAAGAGCACCCCGCTTCCCAGTCGTTTCTACTCCATGGAGGGGGACCCCAACTGTATCCCTGCCACTCCTCATCCCGATCACTATTCTCTTCCCTGGATGCTGGGAACCCCCCAAATACCCCTTCCTCCGAATCCGTGGATTGAAACACCTCTCGCAATTGCCACTCATATGGCTTGGGCTTATTTGGGTACAATTCGTGGAATTCCCATATTAAATGCTCCCTAGTGATCTGCTCTGCTGGAATCCACGCATTTTCCGATGCTGGTTCGCCTTCCCACGCCACTAGGTACTGCAGTTCCTCCCCCCGCCACCTGGAGTCCAGGATTGCCGTGGCTTCATTGAACTGTTCCGCATCTATTAACGGCATGTCCTGCGACCCCTGCTGGTACCCCTGTTGATACCTGTGTGGCTCTCTGAATTTGGACAGGAGCGACCTGTGAAACACCGGGTGTATTCTCATGGAATCCGGCAGTTGTAACTTGAAAGCCACAGGGTTGATCTGCTCTACCACCTCAAAGGGACCAATCTTGCACTGCCGCAGCTTTTTGCACCTGCCTGGCATGGGCAATCCCTGTGTGGACAACCAAACCCTATCTCCCACTTGGATGGTCTCCCCCTCCCTGCGGTGCTGGTCTGCTGCCCTCTTGTAAGCCGCTTTCGCCCTTTCCAAGTTGTCTTGAAGCAACTGGTGCAAGGCTTGCAATTCTTCTGCAAATTGCTGTGCTGCTGGTACCTCCCCCCCTTCCCATGTGCCCTCCCCCCCTGGGAAGGCTCTTGGGTGATTGCCATAATTAGCCTGGAAAGGAGACATGCCTGCGGATACATGCTGCGAGTTGTTATACGAAAACTCAGCAAGCGATAGCTTATCACTCCAATCATTGGGCTGCTGAGAGGCATAACAACGCAGGTATTGCTGCAAAACTGAGTTCACACGTTCCGCCTGGCCGTTGGATTGGGGGTGTCGTGCGGAGGACAAATTTACCTGTACCTGCAAGATCTGCATGAGCTTGCGCCAAAAGCGGGAGGTAAACTGAACTCCACGATCTGAGATCAACCTCTGTGGCAACCCATGCAGCCTGAAAACATGCTGCACAAACAGCTTGGCCGTTTCCTCAGCCGATACCACCTTGGGGCAAGCTATGAAATGCGCCATTTTGGTTAGGAGGTCGACTACTACAAGCACCGCAGTTTTCCCTCTAGATGGAGGAAGATCGGTGATGAAGTCCAAGGAAACCGCCTCCCAGGGCTTACTGGGGGTGGGGAGGGGTTCCAGCAACCCAGCAGGTCGTTCCCGTTCCCCTTTGGCTCTTTGACAAACCTCACACCCCCTGACATAGTCCTTGACCTCCTGCCTGATCTTTGGCCACCAAAACTCCCTTGTGACCAGCAACGTGGTCTTGAACTGCCCAAAGTGGCCTGCTGTGGGGTTGTCGTGCAACTGCCTGAGTATTCTGGCTCGCATCTCCTCCCCCGGAATATACAGTGCCCCTTTGAATAACAGTAATCCCTCCTTTTCCTCGAACCCTTTCGCCCTGGACGCCCCTTCCCTGATTTCCCTCAGTTTGTTCTGAGCAAAGTCATCGGCCTGCGTGAGGCGCACGAGTTCTTCCCGACCCCCCAAAGTTGCCCCACACCGCCACTGTTCAGGCTTGAAGATCGCTCTGGCCACCGGAGGTCCTTCTTCTTCCAGGTATTCAGGCTTTCTGGACAAGGCGTCCGCTCTGACGTTTTGGTCACCTGGAATGTACTGGATGTGAAAATTGAAGTCCGCGAAGAACTCTGCCCATCGCATCTGTCTCTGGTTGAGTATTCTGGCCGTGCGCCAATACTCTAGGTTCTTGTGGTCCGTGTAGACCTGGATTTGTTGCTGCGCGCCCACCAAGAAATGGCGCCAATGCTTGAAAGCCGCTACCACTGCCAACAGCTCCCTGTCCCAGATCGCGTAGCGCGCTTCTGCAGGACTCAGCTTCCTGGAGTAAAACGCACAAGGCCTCCATTCCAGTGCCGCGTCTTGCTGGAGCAGAACCGCTGCAATGGCCCGATTCGACGCATCCGTTTCTATCCTGATGGGTCTGGCGGGATCTACGTGCAGCATCTGTCTCTCCGACGCAAAGGCGGCTTTGAGGGCGTCAAAGGCGCGTTGAGCCTCCTCTGTCCACCGGAACTTCTTCCCCCTTAAGCAGTCTGTGATGGGGGCCGTCATGTGAGCGAAGTTCTGTAGAAACTTCCTATAGAAGTTTGCGAAACCGACGAATCTTTGCACATCCTTCTTGGTTTTGGGACTCTCCCAATTCAGAATTGCCTGCACCTTGTCCATGTCCATGGCTATGCCTTTATCCGAAAGACGATAGCCCAGAAAGTCCACCTCCGTGGTATGAAAGTGGCACTTCTCCAGCTTGACACAGAGCTGGTGCTGCTGGAGCCTGCGCAACACTTCCGTGACGTGCTTCACGTGTTCTTCCATGTTTTGCGAGTAAACTAAGATATCATCAAGATACGCGACTGCGTGTCGAAACAGCAGGGGTCCTAACACGTGATGCATGAATGCCTGGAAGCATTGGCTGCCCGCCTGTAATCCAAAAGGCATGACCAGGTACTCATAAGCTCCGAGGGGTGTGTACATGGTGGTTTTCCACTCATCCCCCTCCCTGATCCTGATGAGGTTGTACGCCCCTCTGAGGTCCAGCTTTGTGAAGATCTTGCCTTTGCGTACTGCCGCCAGCAGATCATCAATTCTGGGCATGGGGTAGGAGATGGGCAAGGTCAAGGAGTTTAGGATTCTGAAATCACAAATGAGTCTTTTCTCCTGCGTATTCTTTTTGGCCACCCAAAACACAGGACTGCCCCCCACTGCCTTGCTCTCCCTGATGAAACCCCTGGCCAGGTTCTTGTCAATGAATGCCTGCAAGTCCGCCATCTCCTGCTCGGACATCGTGTAAAGTTTGCCCGGGGGTAGCTGCGCTCCTGGTATCAGGTTAATTTGACAATCGTAGGGGCGGTGGGGGGGTAGTTTGTCAGCTTCCGTCTTGCTAAAAACCTGCTGGAACTGTGTATACTGCTCAGGGAGTGTCACCTCCCCCGCCTGCAGCACTGCTACTGCTGTCTGCTGGGGGTCGTATAGCTGCTGCAAACAGTGTTCCATGCAGTACGCAGATCCAAACGTCAAAGAGCGCTGACCCCAGCTGATGATGGGATCGTGTCGACTCAGCCATCCCATGCCCAAAATGATGGGCGGACCTGCCAAGGTGGTGACGTGGAAGGCCACTACCTCAGAGTGCCTTCCTATTTGCATTCTCATGGGGGGTGTACTGTGGGTGACGGCCCCCCCTTTCAATTCTCTACCATCAATTGTGGTGACCTGGAGGGGGAAATCCACCTGCAAGAGATGCAGCTGATGCTGAAGAGCAAAATCCCTATCAAAAAAATCCGTGCTGGCCCCGCTGTCAATGAGAGCCGGAATTTGCATAGAGCAGCCATTGGGCAACTCCAGAGTAACTTCCATCACGATCCCAGGCTTTGGTGCGTTGGGGAGGGAACATGAGGGTTGGGCGGGAGGGGGTGTAGGAGGCGTGTGCTCGCTGTGGGGACGCTTTACTGCTGATCCGCCTGGCTGCTGGTCCCCTTGCTCTGCTGCCAGGCACTTTCGTTTCCCGCCACCGGAATGTCTTCTGCCCCCTCCCTCAAGACCATTCCAGCCATCCCCTGCCACAACCTCTTTTGATCACAATTTTTGGCCAAATGATCACTCTTTTGACAGATGTAACACCTCTTGGCTCCTTTCCCGCCCTGCGCGCCACTCCCCTTAACAGCCGTTGCATTTGAAAGAGAGCGCGCGCGGGCTCCTCCTATCTCCATCGGCGTTTCCTGTTGGGGGTGTGAGAGCGCGCCAGAGGGTCTTTCCGCAGGAGGAGGGAATCGAAAGTTGATCCACCTCCCTTGCTTGCCCTCCCGCTTCATTTTGTCTCTCAATTCCAAACGCACCCCAATCGCCATGGCTGCTTGCGTTAAACTGTCTAAGTCGTCCAGGGGCCCCGATTTTGCCAGCCCATCCTGAACCTCATCCGACAGTCCCATCTTGAACAATGCAAGCATCGGGGCAGATTTCAAGTCCCACCCCAAGCGGTGTGCAAGCAGCGAGAATTGAGCTTGGTATTCTCTAACAGTCATGTTCCCTTGCCTTAGCGTTAAAAGCTGCCTTGCCTCGATCTCCCGCTGAGACCGGCTTGTGTAAACAATGTCCATCCCTTCAAAGAAGTCTTTGATGTTCTGGAGGGCAGGATTCTTGGCCAAAATTAATGGGCGCACCCAATCTTTCGCAGGACCCTCAAAATGCGAAATCACAAAGCCCACTTGCTCAGCTTCATTCTTAAACTCATCCTGATGCAGTTCTAAGGCATACATCATGTCCGTTTTGAAGCCTAAATAATCCTCTGGCCGGCCATGGAATCTGCTCCCCATGGAAGTTATTCTCCTCCCTCCTGCGGTCCCTCTCCCTTGCCCGGCGTGAAGCCTCGCCTCCTGGAGCTGAGCCTGAGCAATCTCATACCTTCTTTCCAGCTCTCTCGCTCTAGCTTCCCAGTTGGTCGCTCCTCCGCCAGCCGCTGCACCAGGGACTGCCGCTTCATCTTCTGAAACGCTCATCTTGGCACCTTTTCACTCCTTGAGGAGGTTACGAAGATTAGGGGGATGCTGTGAGGTGGATGAGTGTCCTCCTCAAGAGTAAGCACGCCTTGAGCGGGTTTACTAAACTACTAGCTTTATTTACAAGTCCGTTGTACAAGCATCACAGTTCATCATCCGACTCCGATGTGTCAGATCCCCCTAATAAAGACTTTCGATTTTCGCCCCAGCATAAGAGCTTGGCAAAACCCCAGCGCCGCCTCTCGCTCCGCCTCTTCCTCTTTCTAACCCTATCCGTTGCGGCGCTGGCCCCTTCTCTTTCACTCTCCTCTTCCCTGGAGGTTGCTGTCGAGGCACTGCCCAGATCTCCGAGCCCCTGCTCCCCTTCCGTCTCCATTTCCTCCTCTGACCTTATTGGCTCTCCCAGACCCTCCGTTTCAGGTGACAGCGCAGGCGGCGACAGCCCCTCGCTTTCACTTCTCCATACCTCCTTCCCTATCTCCGGTGACAGCTTTGGAGCCACCTCCTCCTCTTCCCAAGCTTGCAACACCTGCTCCGGTGTTAGATGGTGGCTGCTTGGCTGCTCTGCCCCTTCCGCCACCCCTCCTGGCTCTGACCAGTCCCTGACAAACCCCCTCAAGGTTAGCCAACATGGCGTCCTCAACATAGTGCATCATCCCTGAATGCTGGGCCACCATGTTGGCTGGGACTGAGGGGAGTTAGTGGAGGCCACCAATATCTGGAAGAAGAGAAAAAGAAGAAGAGGAGTTTGGATTTGATATCCCGCTTTATCACTACCCGAAGCGGCTCACATTCTCCTTTCCCTTCCTCCCCCACAACAAACACTCTGTGAGGTGAGTGGGGCGGAGAGACTTCAGAGAAGTGTGACTAGCCCAAGGTCACCCAGCAGCTGCATGTGGAGGAGCGGGGAATCGAACCCGGTTCACCAGATTACGAGTCTACCACTCTTAACCACTACACCACACTGGCTCTCGATCTTTGCTTTGAAGGATGCCAACCAACCAACGGTTTTGCTCCTTCCCTGCCACTCTGGTCAGTCCCAAATATATTCCATCCCCATGAAGCATGAACAGTCCTCAGTGGCTTGTTTGGGGTGTCCCCCACCCAGCCACCTCCATCTGTGGGGGGGGGGTTTGTTTTTTTGTTTTTGGGAGGGTTGGACAGACTTGTGCCCAATCCTAAATCCGTTAAGTTATTTAACTTCCCAGGTGATACATGTGGCCACTATTCTCTCTGAGAGCCAGTGTGGTGTAGTGGTTAAGAGCGGTAGACTCATAATCTGGTGAACTGGGTTTGTTTCTCTGCTCCTCCACATGCAGCTGCTGGGTGACCTTGGGCTAGTCACACTTCTCTGAAGTCTCTCAGCCCCACTCACCTC
The DNA here is from genome assembly GCA_034642065.1 of Darevskia nairensis. Lineage (NCBI taxonomy): Eukaryota > Metazoa > Chordata > Lepidosauria > Squamata > Lacertidae > Darevskia > Darevskia nairensis. The sequence continues at coordinate 218,351 of JAWWNI010000020.1, read as the reverse complement.
ACAGTGTTTGTTGTGGGGGAGGAAGGGAAAGGAGAATGTGAGCCGCTTTGAGACTCCTTCGGGGAGTGCTAAAGTGGGATATCAAATCCAAACTCTTCTTCTTCTTCTTTTTCTTCTTCTTCTTCTTCTTCCTCCCGGGATACATTCAAAAACAGAATCGACTAGGAAGTCACCTACCCGGACAATGTGGTAGTTCATTCCACACTTTATACGTAAACATTTCTCTGCTCTCCTGCTGCAGCTAATCTGTTTTATTCCCCACCACGACCTGGTTGTCTCCCAACCGCCCATGGCAGTCTCCATGCATGGAGTCTCCTGCGTAATAGCGCTCCGGGGGCGAAAACATTTCACCAGCAGAAGCAGCTAAGTGATTTAGCTTAGTGCTTTGCTGGATATAACCGTCAGAGGCTGCTGATATCTTACTTGTGTGCAAGCAGCACGCTTTTATCTCATCTCCATGAGCACGGAAAGTCTCAAATCTATATCTATGATGGGTAGCCAATGTAGCACTCTCTAAGTGCCACTAGACTACAACTCCCATTATCCTGGACCAATGGCCATACTGGCTGGGACTGATGGGAGTTGGGTGTAGAAAAAAAAGCATATTGGCTACCCCTGGCATATACAACAACTAAGGTGATGGAGCTGGCATACCTTACTGCCATGGAAATCTACTCAGTATTGATCCAGAGCAGATTCCCAATGTATAGTTAGCAGAGTAAAAACTTAAACACATTGCAGGATTCCCCAAAAATAGACCAGAGGGAATTAATATTTAATCCAGCAGAGCTTTGCTGCTACTGAAGGCAAATGAGCATAATGGTCACAGATCCAATACATTCAGGATTGGCCCTGTCCATAAGAAATCCATTTGTAGCAGACTTAACTTAATCTTACAATAACTTGTAATAAGTTTAAGCCTCGACACTAAGCATACTATGCACCAGGGGCGGAGGAAGCCCCCTCGCCACCCGGGGCGGCGAACGGAGGCTTCCCCCTGGGGGCGGGGCGTCGTGACGTTGCGTCGTGGCGTCATGGCACAATGTCACGACGAAGTGCGCATGCGCGAAATGCCGCGCTTGCGCACTCCGTTGCCGGGCCGATGCTGCTCCTGCGACGCCCTTGCGAGGTGCAGCGGCAAAAGCAGCAGCGGAGGGGCACCCCGACGAGCTGCCGATCGCGTGCAGCGGCTCGTGGGGGTGCCCCACCACTGCTGCTTTTGGCACCCCCTCCTGCCGTGGAACCTGGGGCATGCCGCCCCCCCTTGCGACACCAGTGCTATGCACAGAACACCATACCAGAAGGAAAAGAGATAGAAAGAGAAAGTGAAACCCAGGCTCCTTCTGGCCTTACTTTTATAGTCAGCATGACCTTGACAGAAAGAGATAAGAGAATGTTTGAGCCAGCTGTACTCAGCTTCTCTGAAGGTATAACCCAAACATCATGAATCTTCTGCTTGTTTCTTTCACGCAGAGAAGCTTCCAGAAGCTTCCAGAATTAAGTAGAAAAGGAAAGATCTCCACACATCAGATCAATACTTTCTGCACCAAGAAATGCAAACTGACACTTACCTGCAAGTACAGGATGTTATCCTTCGCAATGGCTTCCATCAGGCTTTTGTCTGGAGAATGCAAGTCTCCGTTCACCCGGCCGGACTCTCCAGTGGCCCCACGCCCCGCGTCTCTCGACTGGCTCGGCCTCTGCCTATAGAACAGCAGGTAAGCCGTGTCCTTGGGCAGGAAGGACGTCACGTTGCTGACGGACTCGAAGGACGAGAACGAGACTCTGGTGTCGTTGAAGAGGTACCACTGGATCGCAACGTCCGGAGGTTTCTCTGGGGCGCCGCTCCGAGAGGCGTCCTTCGGGTTGCTTTCGGCCGCCGCGTCCTCGCACTCCCGGGCGTAGCAGTAGTAATGGCCGCTCTCTGAGGAGACCCCGGAATGCACCACCACGCTGCAGAGGTCGTACACCACCGAAACGAAGGCCTTGCGCGCCGAGGCGCTCCGTGGCGGGTTCGCTCCGCCGCTCGGGTCCTCCGAGGACGCCAGGACCGGAAGCTTCAACACCAGCGGGACGGAGACGTTGTCCAGGATCTTCCTCCTCCTCATGGCCCTCAGGTCAAAGGAGAACCTCAACAGGGTGAGGATGAGGTAGTGAGGCCCCTCCGTCAGTTCGGCCAGCTTCTCCGCGTCCTGGAGGGAAGCGCAGTTGTCACAGTGATAGCGGTTCTCCGCCGTCAGCATCTCGGGCGATAAGAAATAATTGATCAGGTCGGGGACGGATCTGGAGGCCGTGGGCCCGTGAATTTGCTCCCTCAGAGCCAACACCGAGTCTTCGTCGGGCTTTCTACCAGTAGCGTCTTGCTCAGCTCTCGGGGGGAAAGGAGACTCTTGAATTCCAGGCCCCAAAGTTTCGACGGGCAATACTTTGGGATGGTTCTCTCCCGGTGCAGCTGGCTTAGCGAACCTCCTTGGCGAGTCGCATGTCCTACTTGACACTTCTATGCTCGACTGAACGGCCTGCGGGCCCATTTCTTCTACCGGTAAAAGAGAGGTACTGCTACTGGCTATAGGCACATTGTTATCCGCTGGTGGGAAAGCCAAGGAGAGATCCGTGAAGGCTTCTTCTCTGGAAGAGACTTTCAGGCACTTCAGACATCGGATTTTCGTCTTAATTCTGCCCCCAAACATTTTTTCAATTAAAGTCTTGTTTGCAGGGTGCTGTTGCTCAGCCTGAGACATCAGTGTGGACTCTTTGAGCTTCTGGCAAATTCGCCTTCCTGTCCTCTCTTCTTCATGAAGCCTTTTTTGGGGGTTGGGGGAAGAAGAAGAGAAATACGCTGAAGAACATCACCAGTAAAACCATCCCTCCATCATCGGAAGGAGGTGCTACTATGGTCTTAGACGCCTGCCAGCATCTAAGCCCCGCATCTCAAGATGAGCGGCAGTACCAGAATCATATAATTTTATCCTAGAAGGAAACTGGACAAGCTGCCTCTCCAGACAGACACTGAAACCTGTCTTTATTCTGGAAGGCATTTTATAAATCAGTTTCGCCATTTTAATTGACAAATCCATGACACAAACCAAATGTGTTTCAACTTGTTCTATCCCTCGAGTGCATTTCTATAGTAAGTTCAGTGTTAGTCTCATGCTTTTATAATAATAATATTATTAATAATAATATTAATAATAATAATAATAATTTATTATTTGTACCCCGCCCATCTGGCTGAGTCCCCCCAGCCACTCTGGGCGGCCTCCAACAGATATTAAAAGACATTAAAATATCACAGGTTAAAAACTTCCCTAAACAAGGCTGCCTTGAGGTATTTTCTGAATGTCAGATAGTTGTTTATCTCTTTGACTTCTGCTGGGAGGGCGTTCCACAGGGCGGGTGCCACTACCGAGAAGGCCCTCTGCCTGGTTCCCTGTAGCTTTGCTTCTCGCAGTGAGGGAACCGCCAGAAGGCCCTCGGCGCTGGATCTCAGTGTCTGGGCTGAACGGTGGGGGTGGAGACGCTCCTTCAGGTATCCTGGGCTGAGGCCGTTTAGGGCTTTAAAGGTCAGCACCAACACTTTGAATTCTGCTCAGAAACGTACTGGGAGCCAAAGTAGATCTCTCAGGACCGGTGTTATATGGTCTCGGCGGCCATTCCATGCCACCAGTCTAGCTGCCGCATTCTGGATTAGTTGTAGTTTCCGGGTCACCTTCAAAGGTAGCCCCACGCATTGCAGTAGTCCAAGCGGGAGATAACTAGAGCATGCACCACTCTGGCGAGACAGTCTGCGGGCAGGTAGGTTTTACATGCAAGCTGCCTGATAAAGCAGGAGGCAAATAATTTAACATTCTTATTTTAAAAATTTGGTCGAACCAATCCGTATCTTGACACCGTGGACTGTGGTCGCAAGCAAGTCCAATGAGAAATGCAGAGAGAGAGGGGACAAGGAAGACACACGCCTGCCATTTTCAGTAGTGGCTGTATTCAGAGAATCTACCTTCCTCCTCAAAACAAATAAACAAAATCTCTCCCAAATGTATAGGGCAGGGGTCAGCAACCTTTTTCAGCCGTGGGCCAGTGCACCGTCCCTCAGACCATGTGGTGGATCGGACTAAATTTTAGGGGGGAAATTAACAAATTCCTATGCCCCACAAATAACCCAGAGATGCATTTTAAATAAAAGCACACATTCTACTCATGTAAAAACACCAGGCAGGCCCCACAAATAACCCAGAGATGCATTTTAAAGAAAAGGACACATTCTACTCATGTAAAAACACGCTGATTCCTGGACCGTCCGAGGGCAGGATTGAGAAGGCGATTGGGCCGCATCCGGCCCCCAGGCCTTAGGTTGCCTACCCCTGGTATAGGGCAATTTTAAGGGCTCAGCTTTCACAGGCTGTGACAAGAGCGGGCATTTGGGCATTCTTCGGGGTGCGTGTGGAGAAAGGATACGCAAACATGCCAATTTCAGTTTCTCGGCTTTCCAGTTTTAAGTTCTCCACATTTCTAGATCGGTTCATGTCAGGTTCTCTTATCGGTTGTTCAATAGGAATGCCAAAGCCATTTGTCTTTAAGTCTTTTTATTCAGTGCCAAGCTATTTACAGTGCAGAGCTCAGTCTTATCATGTCTGCTCAGTCACTAGCAGAATCCGGAAGTGCCTCCCTCCTGTTTTGGCGCCAACACCAAAGTTTCGGCATCCTAAATTGCCGCCTTCTCCTCCTACGTGAGATATGCGCCGGAACTGACGCTTCCCCCTCCGATCGAGTCTGCTGGGTGGTGCCAGGTCTCCCACTAACTCCCTGGACACCTGGCACTCCCTGGCTCCCAGCCACTAACTGCTCCTCCCCCGAACCGGGACTCCCAGATTCACTCGAAGATGAATCTGTTGTTAACACAGGTTGCGGCTCTCTATAAACACTCAGAGCTGGACTGGCAGGGGCGGGCAGATCCCTGACAGTTCACAATTTATTTATTTGGTTTAAAGTCCTGAAAATTCAGCAGCATTTTAGTGCATATTTCTCCTAACCAGAGCAGTAATAATTTATTACGTTTACTTCTACCTATCCGACTGGGTTGCCCCAGCCACTCTGGGTCGCTTCCAACATAATATAAAAACACAATGAGGTATCAAACATTTAAAACTTCCTGATACAGGGCTACCTTCAGATGTCTTTGGAAAGTTGTGAAATTGTTTATTTCTTTGACATCTGATGAGAGGGCGTTCCACACGGCTGATGCCACTACTGAGAAGGCCCCCTTCCCTTCTCGGTAGACATTTTTTTGCATACAGTTTTACCTAGTATTCATGGGTGTGTGTTTTTTTACAAAGCATATTTTATCTGAGAAGGATGCATCTTACCGATCGAGCAGGTACTTGAGGTATTCGGAGCAGTCCTGCTGAGCGCCCCTGGTGAACCAGGGAGGCCAGGAAGCAGAGAAAAAGCTTTCAGGAGAGATGGCAGGCCGCTAACAGGGATTTAAGAAAGGTGAGGGGGGAACAGAAGGGGAAACGGTGAAGACACACAAAGCATTTGCCGTTCAGATACCAAAGCCTGCGCTTTTTCACCTGTGCTTTTTAAAGTTTAAATCGTGGCCCCAGTTGATTTTTAGACTGCTGAATTTATATATTAGGCAGTTTTAAATTTCGAAATTTACTTCATTGTAGCTAGAAAGCCGGGGTAGACAGTCGCCAACAAATAAACAAATCCCTAAAATAATAAAAGTACAGTGGTACCTTGGTTCTCAAACGCCTTGGTACTCAAACAACTTGGAACCCAAACACTGCAAACCCGGAAGTAACTGTTCCGGTTTGCAAACTTTTTTCGGAAGCTGAACGTGCTCCATTTTGAGTGTTACGCTTCCGATTTGAGTGCCACACTTCCAATTTGAGTGTTACGCTGAGGTCTGTCTGTTTTGGCTATTTATTTTGTGTTTTTGCGGCTCTTTTTTGTTTTGTTTTGTTTTCGTGACTGTGTGGAAGAACACAGTTCAGCTACTGATGGATTGTGTGACTGCAGTACATGGTTTATTGCTTTCATTTTATGGATCAATGGTCTCATTAGATCAGGGGTGTCAAACTCAAATTCACTGGGGGCCGCATCAGCAGTTTGGTCACCCTCAAAGGGCCGGTTGTATCTGTAGGACTATGTGTCCACTCTTTATTATCATAAATTATTGTCACTGCATTCAATTATTATTGTTTTTTGTAATACTGTAAGTAATAACAAAATATTGAGGGGGCTGGGCCCCTGCAAAATGGATGGGCATTGCCATTAAAATCAATGGTTGGTGTGTGCGAGCCGCATCTTGTGATTATGCAGGGTGGGGTTTACCTGAGCCGCCCCCCCTCCTATTTTACTCAATTTGGCACCCCTGCTAGAGCTCGTTCTCTGCTAGTGAGAAGAAAGGTAGACTTGGCAGGACCAGCTCAAGAGGTTTCAGTTCAGCAGCATCTCAGCCCGACACGGAGCGCCGGCGAGGAGCGCGACTGCCTGGCTGGCTGGCTGGCTGGGCGCGAGCGAAGAGCAGTGCCGCCTCGCCTCGCCTGCCCGCTGGCCGCTCACTCTGTGCCACCTCCCAGCGCCGCTGCCGGGAGAGCGCGAGGCGGCGCGGCGGGGGCGAGGCGCTGCGCCATGGGCAGGGCTCCTCAGCGGCAGCGGCGAGCGCTCGGCCAGCCTGGCAGCCCCAACCGAGAGTCGGAGGTCGGGGAGGGGGCGTTCGCCGGTCGGCTCCGCCTCCTCTGCCAGATGGGGGGTGGGCGTCTTGCAAGGGCGGCCTCCGCTGCAGCTTCTCGCGGAGAGGTTAGCGGATGGTCTCCTTCACTCCCTGGAAGGATGGACCAGCACCTGGCAGAGCTTTAGGGCACGGGTGTCAAACACAAGGCTGGCGGCCGGCAGAGGCTACACAGGCCACATGACGAGGTCTGGCGGGCCGGATTTGGCCCCCAGGCCTTGTGTTTGACACCCGTGCATTAGATAGTAAAATTCACGTTAAATTGCTGTTTTAGGGGTTGTTTTTAAAAGTCTGGAACGGATTAATCCATTTTGCATTACTTTCTATGGGAAAGCGTGCCTTGGTTTTGGAATGCTTTGGTTTTGGAACAGACTTCCGGAACAGATTAAGTTTGAGAACCAAGGTACCACTCTATGCCTCATCAGCCAGTTTCCCCAGCTGCTTTAAGGGCTGCTGTGACATTCCTTAACCTGCTCACTCCCACCCCAAAATCTGCAAATACAGCAAAACTCTGTTGCTTGTGCACTGGACAGCAGCTGTGTGGTGGTTCTGGCATTGTAAGTGGTCTGCATGGTTGCAGTGGTTGCGAGAGACCTGCAAGAGCTGGGTTCGAATCCCCCCTCAGCCACGAAGCTCACTGCATGGCCTTGAACCGGCCACTCTGTGTGCTTAATCCATTTCACAGAGTTGCTGTGAGGATAAAAGAGAGAGGAGCACGTATTGCACCCTGAGCTCTTTGGAGGAAACGTGAGATAAAAACAGAATATGAACAATAGTGTTTGCTGCTTGGCAGGGGGTTGGACTGGATGGCCCTTGTGGTCTCTTCCAACTCTATGATTCTATGAAAAGCAAGCAAGAAGCCTCAAGTCCATCAGTCCCCTTATTGCAGACACGGCAGCTGCCTCATTCCATTCCTGGTTTGAGGCAAAGTATATAATTTGAGGCTCATCCTCCAGACCTCTAAACTTCAATCCAAACTGGTAACTGAACAGCCCCTTTGAGCGAAGAAGAAGAAGAAGAAGAAGAAGAAGAAGAAGAAGAAGAAGAAGAAGGAGTTTGGATTTGATATCCCGCTTTATCACTACCCAAAGGAGTCTCAAAACGGCTCACATTCTCCTTTCCCTTCCTCCCCCACAACAAACACTCTGTGAGGTGAGTGGGGCTGAGAGACTTCAGAGAAGTGTGAGTAGCCCAAGGTCACCCAGCAGCTGCATGTGGAGGAGCAGAGACGCGAACCCGGTTCACCAGATTACGAGTCCACCGCTCTTAACCACTACACCTCACTGGCTCTCAGCAGGTTCAGATCTTGCCATGGGTTATTGAGCAAGCCACCATATCCAAGGCTCAACTCCCTTCCTCCTCCCCCCCATCTGGGATGTGGAGGTTAACAATACTGACCAAGGTACTGTATTTTTTGCTCCATAACGCACACTTTTTTCCTCCTAAAAAGGAAGGGGAAAAGTCTGTGCGCATTATGGAGTGAAGGCCAGAGCAGGGATCGGAGCCGGGGCTGAGAGAGATGCTGCGCTGCGCTGTGCCTCTCTCAGCCCCGGCTCCGATCTCTTGCGAGCGTCAGAGCGTCTCCCTCTTTCTTCCACTCTCTCTCACCCCTTCCTTCCTTCCTTCCTTCCTTCCTTCCTTCCTTCCTTCCTTCCTTCTCTCACCTCTTCCTCCCTCCCTTCCTTCCTTCTTTCCTTCTGTCTCACCCCTTCCTTCCTTCCTTCCTTCCTTCCTTCCTTCCTTCCTTCCTTCCTTCCTTCCTTCCTTCCCTCCCTCCCTCTCTCTTCCCTTCCTCTTTCCCTCCTTCTTTCCCTCTCTCTTCCTTCCTTCTCTCTCTCTTCCCTCCCTCCCAGCCTTTTAGAGGAGGAAAACCAGAAAAAAAATATTTTTCTTGTTTTCCTCCTCTAAAAATGATTTGCGCCCTATGGTCCGGTGCACGTTATAGAGCGAAAAATACGGTACCTTGCAGGGCTGTTGCAGACATAATGCAACAAAAGCATAATGCAAATGCAGGAATTGGTAAATGCACTGACTTACCTGGCTGTGCTCTAGAAAGGCAAAGAGCCACTGCAGCTTCGCCATCAAGGGCTGGGAACTGTTTTCGGCTAAGCTCAACACTGAACGCCTGAAGCTTGAAAAGGAAGTTTTGAAAGACGTTTAGGCACAGTGCATATACTGAGGTGGTACAGAAAACAGGAACAAAAGAGCATCCTCATGAGAAGCCTGATCGACAGTGGCAACCCCACAAACAAACAACAACACAAAGCTATACAATCATGAGAAACCAGGGTTTCTCCAGACAGGTGCTTTTGTGCGTGTGTATTCTGCAACACAGCACCGGACACATTCACACCACAGATGTGAAGTGCTATGAGACCAGTTTAAGCAGTCACGGCTTCCCCCAAGGAATCCTGGGAGCTGAGTTCATTAAAGGGTGCTTGTACTTATTAAAGGCAAAGGGATCCCTGACCGTTAGGTCCAGTCGCTGACGACTCTGGGGTTGCAGCGCTCATCTCGCTTTACTGGCCGAGGGAGCCGGCGTTTGTCCACATAAGTTTTTCCAGGAAATGCCGTTTACCTTCCCGCCAGAAAGGTACCTATTTATCTACTTGCACTGCGTGCTTTCGAACTGCTAGGTTGGTATGAGCTGGGACCGAGCAACGGGAGCTCACCCCGTCGCGGGGATTTGAACCGCTGACCTTCTGATCGGCAAGCCCAAGAGGCTCAGTGGTTTAACCCACAGCACCACCCGCGTCCTTCTTGTACTTATTAGAAGACACCTATTCACCACACACAGCTACAGTTTCTGTAGTTTAACAACCAACCCCTCTTCTCAGGGAACTCTTAACCCAGATTGGGCTGGAGAAGACTTCACCCCCAGAGGTGCACTCCATAGTCTTTCGAGACAGACGGATGCCAGCATCTGTTATTTTAACCAATTCCTTTCCCTTATTCCTTTCCTTCAAAGTCCCTCTTCCCCACCCGAAATTCCCACAAGTGTATTAAATTTCTTCACCAATGCAATCAACAGGTGATTACGACTTCTATTTGCTTCTGTTCACTGCAGGCTGAACTGCTTCTCTCGCTTTGAAGGCTTCAGCAGCAAATGTTCAACTATTTGTTTATTTGTTTATTGCATCTACCGTATTTTTCGCTCCATAAGACGCACTTTTTTCCTCCTGAAAAGTAAGGGGAAATGTCTGTGCGTCTTATGGAGCGAATGTGTGGAGCTGAACTGCCCAGAGGCAAAAGCAGATTGTGCCTTTTTTTAAAAAAGAGAAGGGGGTGTTGAAAGGAAGCCCGCTGAGCAGCTGCTCAGCAAACGATCGGGGAGAGAGATAAGGGAGAGAGATTCCAGCCCCGCCCCCTTGCAGAGGGAGGCTGTTTCCCCAGCGACATGTGACTGGCTGATTAGATTATCTGTCTGGAAACTGTAGAAATGGCTTCCTGAAGCTGCAGAACTGTGAGTTAAACCCCATAAAACAGGGTTTTTTCCCTTTGCAAAGTAAGCTCAACAACTTTGAGCTGATCCTCAAAAAATGGGGCTTTTCTCCTTTGCAAAAGAAGCTGCAGAAATTTGAGCTGATCCTCAAAAAATGGGGCTTTTCTCCTTTGCAAAAGAAGCTGCAGAAATTTGAGCTGATCCTCAAAAAATTTGGGGCTTTTCCCCTCTAAAAACTAGGTGCGTCCTATGGTCAGGTGCGCCTTATAGAGCGAAAAATACTGTATATCCTACATTTCCCCCTCCACCCAGCTCGAGGGGGCACCCACAGTTCTCTCCCTCTGCTCATTTCATACCCTGGGCGGTAGGTTAGGCTGAGAGGCAGTGACTGGCCCAAGTGAACATCGCTTATGACCGAGCAGGGATTTGAACCCAGGTCTCCCAGATCCTAATCAGGTACTCGACCACTGCACCACACTGGCTCACGGTGATTTGTTGCTGAAGGTTTTAAAATGGGAGAAGCAACGCAGCTGGAAGGGAACAGAAAATGGGCTGCTAACATGTGGCAATTTTAACAGCACCAAGTCAGAACTTCCAAACCTATCATTAAATACGAAACCAGGTAAGGCTGGAGGGGAAAGCAGAGGCACAAAGGGTAGGAAGGACACCTACTCAGAGGCCATGAAGAGTGCTTGGATGATGCTGTTCATATAGCAGGTGTTCCCCAGGTTGATTAACCCTATTTTCCCCGTTTCAGATTTGGAAGCCAGTCGAGGATAAAAGCTTGCCAGTTCGTTCTTCTGGGAAGTCCAGGCGTTCTGCCCGAGCAGGTATTTGATTCGGTCTTCATTTGGAATCGGGAGAGTCTTACGAGGAATAAAGCAAGAGGGGAAAGTCAGGGTTAAGTCCGCAGTGTTCACAGCTCCATTGGTTTAAAAGTAAAAAAGCAGAATTGTCTCATGCTATCATTCTGACCCCCATCACCAATTCTAAGAAGCATCTCATTTCAGCTGCATGAAGCTAAAAGCTTATTGATCCTCCCCCAAAGGTTTCTTCCATGCACACACACACACAAAAAAACCCCCAAAAGAGTAATTACTTTTATCGCCTCCACGACAGGTTCGTAAAGATCTGGGAATCCTGAGAATCGGAAGAACATGCAGTGGATTAGCTCAGCCAGCTGTTCCAGGCAGCTTGCCGCAGAGTTGGAGTTTTCCTTGTGGAGGGCAGCAACCACCCTCGGGATGTGTGGGAGAAGCTTTAAGAGAGAGGAAAAGGAGAGTAAAGTCAGCCTAAACTAGCAAAAACCAACCGCAGGGCTGAGCTGCACGCGTAAACCAGATAAAGGTAAAGGGACCCCTGACCATTAGGTCCAGTCGTGTCCGACTCTGGGGTTGCGGCGCTCATCTCGCTTTATTGGCCGAGAGCCGGCGTACAGCTTCCAGGTCATGTGGCCAGCATGACAAAGCCGCTTCTGGCGAACCAGAGCAGCGCACGGAAACGCCGTTTACCTTCCCGCCGGAGCGGTACCTATTGATCTACTTGCACTTTGACGTGCTTTCGAACTGCCAGGTGGGCAGGAGCTGGGACCGAGCAACGGGAGCTCACCCCATTGCGGGGATTCGAACCGCCGACCTTTTGATCGGCAAGCCCTAGGCTCTGTGGTTTAACCCACAGCACCACCTGGGTTCCTGTAAACCAGATACTTAAGGGTTTAAATGTCACTAGGTTTTGCTGTCACTCATCAACTGGCCAATCATCAAGGACTCAGTAGAAGAAGACCCCACCTCTTCATTCCACAAGAAACACCTGGGGGTGTTTACTGCCGCACATTAAACTTTGCATGTGCGCAAGCCAAAGTTTGCCTCCCACTCAATCCAGGACCTACAAATGCATATCTTGTTTATCAGAACTTTGGCTCTCTCTAGCATCAGACCTCCGCTTCTGTGTCAGGGATTGGGAACCTGTGATTCTCCAGATCTTGTTACAGGTAGGTAGCCGTGTTGGTCTGCCGTAGTCGAAACAAAATAAAAATTCCTTCCAGTGAGAGCTGGACCATATAGAAGGCTGATCGCCAAAGAATTGATGCTTTTGAATTATGGTGCTGGAGGAGACTCTTGAGAGTCCCATGGACTGCAATAAGATCAAACCTATCCATTCTTAAAGAAATCAGCCCTGAGTGCTCACTAGAAGGACAGATCCTGAGGTTAAGGCTCCAGTACTTTGGCCACTTCATGAGAAGAGAAGACTCCCTAGAAAAGACCCTGATCTGGGAAAGGTTGAGGGCACAAGGAGAAGGGGACGGCAGAGGATGAGATGGTTGGACTGTGTTCTCGAAGCTACCAACATGAGTTTGGCCAAGCTGTGAGAGACAGTGAAGGATAGGCGTGCCTGGCGTGCTCTGGTCCATGGGGTCACGACTGAACAACAACAACCAAGTTTGTTCTTGGTATGAGCCTCATACCAAGAACATGAGCTTTCGTGTGCATGCACACTTCTTCAGATACACTGAAACAGAAGTCACCAGACCCTTATATATAGTGAGAGGGTGGGGAGGGGTGTTACTCAGAAGGGGGGTGGGAATGGGTGATAGGCTGATAGCTGTGGTAAACCTGTTAACGACTGCAATTAGTCTTACAGGAAAAAGCAAGGAGTGAGAAGGTTAAAAATAGCTTTGTCATAAGAATCCAACGTCTTTGTTCAGACCAGGTCTCTGGTCTGGTGACTTCTATTTCAATGTATCTGAAGAAGTGTGCATGCACATGAAAGCTCATACCAAGAACAAACTTAGTTGGTCTCTAAGGTGCTACTGGAAGGAATTTTTATTTTGTTTCGTCTCCAGATCTTGTGGGTCTCCAGCTCCCAGCAGCCCCAGCAAGCTTGGCCAACGATCCTGGACGATGCAAAAGTTGCAGTCCAACATCTGGAGTTCAAGGACATTCCTGTTCTACCTGGTTCTTCACTGAACACCTGTACGTTTAAACATGAGCGATGACATGCTTCGCCTTACCAGGTGAAATGCCTCATGGGAGTGCTGGAAGCTCAACAGCATATAACGCAGGATAGAGAGTTCCCCCTCCCGCAGAATAGGGTACAGCAGCTTGGAAAACACCTGTTGGAAGAGAGGAGGGGCTCATTATTAACATTGAAGCTGCTGTCGGGTGCCATTCTGAGTTCCTTGGGTCCCGGAGCTGAAGCCTGGATACACGGTGTGAGGCAGCGGTGCGGCAGGTGGCGGTGCTGCGGTGCTGTGTGTGGCGGTCAACTCAGCGGGATCCCACCTTCGTCGCCAGTGAAATATACTCGGAGTCGAGTGTGGATTTCATGCTCTTTATTCAGCTCATAGTAGCGAGGAATGAAAGTTCCCCCAGAACGTCTGCTTTATATACATTATTTACACAATGGGCCCCACGTGATTGGCTAATTCCAGGATACTCCTGTAGGCCAATCAGGTTGCGGATTCACTTCCACCTGGAGCTGGATTGGGTGGCTCCTGTGGACCAATCAGACTGCTGCATTCTGGATCCTATTGTTCTAGGACCAATCAGACTGCTGCATTTTGGATCCTATTCAACTCAGTACATAACAGTAGGTGAGCAGGACCCCACAACCCAATGGCTCTTGAGTTACACTAAAGTAAAGTAAAGGACCCCTGACAGTTAAGTCCAGTTGCAGACGACTCTGGGGTTGTGGCGCTCATCTCGCTTTACAGGCCAAGGGAGCCGGCGTTTGTCCACAGACAGTTTTTCCAGGTCATGTGGCCAGCAGGACTAAGCTGATTCTGGCGCAATGGAGCAGCACACAGAAACGCCGTTTACCTTCCTGCCGGAGCGGTACCTATTTATCTACTTGCACTTTGACGTGCTTTCGAACTGCTAGGTTGGCAGGAGCTGGGACAGAGCAACGGGAGCTCACCCCGTCGTGGGGATTCGAACCGCCAACCTTCTGATCGGCAAGCCCAAGAGGCTCAGTGGTTTAGACCACAGTGCCACCCACGTCCCCCTGAGTTACACTAGTGGTCAAAATTGTGGAAACATTTTGGAAAAAGTGTATTTCTGAGGTTTGATGGCTCAGAACACCACTTTCTTTGGAGTAATACCATAAAATTATATATCAATGGAAAGATAATTTAATTAAGAATGTAATGCCACAAGGTTTGTTCAATTATCTGTATTCTATCAAAAGTTATAGCCAAATAACGTAGGTTGATATGCAGTAGCTTTCCTTCATTTGAATGTAGCCAATGAGCATGAGTGTTTAGAGAGTCAATTAAGTGTTATGAGCCATCAAACCTCAGAAATACACTTTTTTCAAAAGGTTTCCACAATTTTGACTATTAGTGTATATTGCTGTCGTTGACATCCTTCTGTTTCGAGAGACAATGGAGTGCGCCTCGGAGGGTGAAGTCAAAGCGCTGTGAAGAATGTTAAGACTTTGGTTTAAATCAGCAAGGAACATCTCTGTCAGCCCCAGTCAGCATGTGCTGTGGGTATTTTGTGGGGACCCACAACTGCTTATTATTTTCAAATGTTCCCCCACTGACATAAGCCATTTCAGCCTTTATAAATTAAAAACAGCCCCTTGAATTATTTCTGGAAGATAATAGCATGGCAGCGCTGATGTCAGAGGGCTAAACATTGACTCAAACACACACACGCGTGCCAGAAATTGAGTTATGGTTCTATAATTCCCAAATGGGCTCCCCGGGGGCAGAGAAAACCTCCCTGCCGTGCTAAATGCACGTTAGTCCCTTGTATGCAGGCTTACACGAAGAAGCAAACTGACCCTCTCAATTTTGGACAGCGTGATTTCAATCAAGATGCTGAACTTCTTCACCGCAGCCAAACCCTTCAGCAACGCTATGATCCATTTGTCTATGTTCTTCCCCAGAGGCCAAGACACCCATTCAATCATCCTGCAAAGAGAAAGATAGGATACGCAGAATATAACCTTGCAAGGTGCAAGCCAGCTCCAGATGAACCTGATTTCTAAATCAGGTAATGCAAGTTCAGGCAATGCAATCCTATTCGTTCCTACTCAGAATTTAAGACCCGCTGCTCTCAACGTGGCTTCCTCTAAGGCAGTGTTTCCCAAACTTGGGTCTCCAGCTGTTTTTGGACTACAACTCCCATCATCTGCAGCTAGCAGGACCAGGGGTCAGGGGTGATGGGATTTGTAGTCCAAAAACAGCCGGAGACCCAAGTTTGGGAAACCCTGCTCTAGGGCAGTGTTTCCCAACCAGTGTGCCTCCAGATGTTTTGGGACTACAACTCCCATCATCCCTCGCTAGCAATACCAGTGGTCAGGGATGATGGGAATTGTAGTCCCAAAACATCTGGAGGCACACTGGTTGGGAAACACTGCTAGGGTAATTGCATAAAGCAGTGATTCCCAGTTAGGGGTCTGGAGATCCCTGGGGGGTCCACAGAGCACACCCTGGGGGTCTGCAGCACCATCCCCTACCAGGGACTCACTTTTCTTGTTAATTGCACAGTGAAAGCCACAATAATAACTTTTAACTGAATAACTTTTTAACTGAACTTCTAACTGCTTTCTGTTATGATTTTTGTCCAAGCCGAGCAGCAAACAGCTGCAGCGAGGCCGGTCTGACTTTTGCCTGTCTCACTAAGCCGTGAGAAAGCTGCCTTATCTGTTTTCCTACTTGTGATGTTTACGTTTCACTGTACTATTGTAATCCTAGCCTTTGTGCTCTCTCTTCTGGCTAGACCTGAAGCTGGACGGACGCTTTATGCCAGCTCTGTCTTACTGAGATGGCAGCAGAGATTCTCTCTGCACTTTTCCTACAATAAATAGTTTAGCCTTAATCATGGCTTGTGTGTGTTGTTCTTCACGCTGGGGAACAATCACATATGACAGTGCCATCGGACTACTCAAGTAGCCGGGGATGTGCGCACACGGCTTTGCTCTGGCTTTGGGGCAGTCTCACAAACTAACAAGTTTAGAGGACTCTCCCACTGCGTGTAGGCAGAGTTTCCAGTGAATCTTGCCTTATAAGTTTGGGATTCATGTCTCATCTTGGAAGTCCAACAGGGGAAACAGCTAAGCAAATTGCCACTAGGATTAGCACAACAGTTCACCCTCTGATGATTTAGTTTAGTGCTATGGCTGGGCGATACTTTGCTTTCAACATCGTGATGCATCAGCAGAGAGGTGGGGTGGGGATAGTTCAGTCAGTAGAGCATGAGACTCTTAATCTCAGGGCCGTGGGTTCGAGTCCCATGTTAGGCAAAACCAGTGTTTTAAAAAAAATGTTTAGGGGTACTCTCATTTTGACTCAAGAAAACCACCATTTTATAGTTCTGGCTGAGGCTGATAAGAGCTATAGTTCAAGACACACATACAACACCACATACGGGCTGCTCCTGCCCTAGAAGAAGAACAGCTCTCTGCAACCTGGCAGGATGTTACTGAACTACAACTCCCAACATCTCTGACTACTGGTCAAAAGGGCTGGGGGCGATCCCTCTGCGCCTGCAAGCTACTGCCTCCTGCATCTGTCTGACTGCTAGGAAACAACCATTTGCCAGGAACGGGTCGCTTGCTGCGTTGATGTCATTTGGATGAATGCCCAGAGTCTGCGCGGTCTACGCAGGAGGAGGCGAGTGCCTGGAAAGGAGCCCCAGATGCAAGGACTACCGGTATGTGGCAGGCGCTATCTGGCCTGCCGGCTGGCTCTCAGAGGCTCCTCCAAACCACCCACCCATCCCTTGCGTGAGCCTAATTGCATTTCATGGGCTCTGCTTAATGTCTCTCCCAATTCTGCCCCAGCGCGGGGGCTGTTTTAAAAAGGGAAAGGGAGGCCATCGATCTTCCAAGGGCTAATTATAGAAGCCAGATGCCTCTTAGTAGCAGCATCGCTAGCAAGCATCTGCCATTAGCTGCCCAGGGAAAGAAGAAGGAGAAAGAACAATAATTGAACCAAGTTGAGAGGTCTGCGTGCGCATGTTCTCTGCAGCACTTTTGGCTTTGCAGGACACAGCAAAACAAAGAATCAAGTGTTCCCAGAAAAGCACCAGGAGGAAGACGAGGGGTCCCGTCCTGAGAAAACCAAGAGCATAGAATCATAGAATCCTAGAGTTGGAAGAGACCACAAGGGCCATCCAGTCCAACCCCCTGCCAAGCAGGAAACACCATCAAAGCATTCCTGACAGGTGGCTGTCAAGCCTCTGCTTAAAGACCTCCAAAGAAGGAGACTCCACCACACTCCTTGGCAGCAAATCCCACTGTCGAACAGCTCTTACTGTCAGGAAGTTCTTCCTAATGTTTAGGTGGAATCTTCTTTCTTGTAGTTTGAATCCATTGCTCCGTGTCCGCTTCTCTGGAGCAGCAGAAAACAACCTTTCTCCCTCCTCTATATGACATCCTTTTATATATTTGAACATGGCCATCATATCACCCCTTAACCTTCTCTTCTCCAGGCTAAACATACCCAGCTCCCTAAGCCGTTCCTCATAAGGCATCGTTTCCAGGCCTTTGACCATTTTGGTTGCCCTCCTCTGGACACGTTCCAGCTTGTCAGTATCCTTCTTGAACTGTGGTGCCCAGAACTGGACACAGTATTCCAGGTGAGGTCTGACCAGAGCGGAATACAGTGGGACTATTACTTCCCTTGATCTAGATGCTATACTCCTATTGATGCAGCCCAGAATTGCATTGGCTTTTTTAGCTGCTGCATCACACTGTTGACTCATGTCAAGTTTGTGGTCTACCAAGACTCCTAGATCCTTTTCACTTGTACTGCTCTCAAGCCAGGTGTCACCCATCCTGTATTTGTGCCTTTCATTTTTTTTGCCCAAGTGCAGTACTTTACATTTCTCCCTGTTAAAATTCATCTTGTTTGCTTTGGCCCAATGGGTGCATCTATTTCCCAAATATGTGCCGTTTTTGCATGTGTTCAGCCACAAACCCATCCCACCCTGTTCTCATAATCTATTGTTTTTAAAGAAATCTGCAGGAGAATATGCATAGAAATACATATTTATAAACGCTTTGGTGACTTCTGCCTGTTGGGACTGGTGGGGTGGAAGGCAGGCTGGCCTAAGCACAAACACACACATAGAATTCTACAAGGGGTAACCCCGAAGCTAAAGCACTTGGGAGCCGATAATAAATAATAATAATAATTATTATTATTATTTTATTTATACCCCGCCCTTCCCGATCAAAGCCGGGCTCAGGGCGGCTAACAACAAACATAAAAACATTGATTAAAAACGATTTTAAAAACAGCTTAAAAAACAACATAAATACAACATAAATGTGGCATCACCAGGGCTAACTGGCCAGATTAGTCCTGCTAGGGCCAGCAAGGAGACCAGGGAAGAAAATTAATGTAGGGTCTCAGTAAGGGTTTCTTCATAGAAAAAGGGGAAGGGGAAGGGAAAGAAGGGTCAGGCTAAGTTGAAGGCCAGGCGGAATAGGTCTTACAGGCCCTGCGGAAGGAGATCAAGTCCTGCAAGGCCCTAGTCTCATGGGACAGAGCATTCCACCAGGTCGGAGCCATCACTGAAAAGGCCCTGGCCCTGGTAGCTAGAGCCAGCTCCCTTGGACGAGATGTAAGTAAGAAAGCAGGGGCAGTAGTCTGAGGTTGGTGCGTGACAGGAGCGAGCCAGCAGTAAATCCCACTGAGCAAGCTGGAGCTAACTCTTCATTAGCAAAACAGGATCTGCAGAGGGGTGTCAGGCCTCCTGAGCACAGAAACTCAGGTCATGCCCCCGCCCCCACAGCCAGCTATGTCTTCTCCTCTCCTGGGTGTTTTCCAAGTAATCAGAGACTGCGCCTCTGTTTCTGCCTTTTGTCTTCCCACTTCATGCCTCTCCTGGTTCTGCTGCTTGTCGCAGCAGCAGGAAGAGATGCCATCCTTGACCACTTGTGTTGTCCCACCACCACTCCCCGGGCTCTGAGCCTTCTTCCCTTGGGGGTTCCCCAGCTGGTTCCTCCCACCATTCCTCTGCGTCCAACCAGCCCATAACATCGGGCACTGCCCCCATTCCCTTGTGTATTCTGACACAGGGATAAATATGAACCGGAAGTTGTTTGACACAGCGCCTAGTTAGACTGCGGCACTCTCTCCCATAGGAGGCAGTGATGCCACCAACTTGGATGGTTTTCAAAGAGGACTGGCCAAATTCCTGAAGGATAAGGCTATTAGCCACGATGGCTTTGCTCTGTCTCCCCCCATCAGAGGCAGCAATACTTCTGAATACTATTTTCTGGAAGCTGACAGAGGGGAGAGTGGTCTTGTGAATGGTTCCTGCTCGAGGGTTTCCCAGAGGCATCTGGGTGGCTGTTGTGAGAAGAGGATGCTGGAATAGATGGACCACTGGCCTGATCCTGCAGGCCCTTCTTCTGCTCCTTTGCACACACCACAAAAAAAGTATTGTAAGTAGCATTTGTGAAAGCAACGCCCCCCCCCCACCGCAAGTGCTCTCTGGGGAACACTTCTCTCCCTCGGCATTCCTTACCTGCCAATTGCCATCATCATCTGTACATCCGTGATGCTGTCGTCGTTGGTGAGGTTTCTAAGGATACCATCCATGAGTTCTAGGGGAACGTACTGGACCACGCTGGCTAAGGCAATCGATGGTGGGTCCTGCTCATCTACAAGACCGTCGAAGGCAGAGGCAGGTCCAAAAACAAGTGGCATCAAGAATTAAGACGGTGTACTTCACAGCTGCTTAGCAACATATTTCTTTCACTGCGTGTTTCTACCTATCCAGGGACTTCCAGGCAGCTAACAAATCAAACACTCAAACAAACAAACACACACACACACACACACACACACACCAGAAAAGGGAAACAGAGGCCAGGGCAAACCTAAATCAGCATATCTGAAATGTGTATCGCTCCGCCAGTTATATTGTTGCTGCTGACACCTGTCTGTCTTGAGCAGGGGTCCCCAGACTCACCGTGTGGCGGGCCGGTTCCTCCGGCGACGATCGCGCAGTGGGCTGGAGGTCAGGGGAGCGTGCGCCCATACGCACGCGCCCTTGCTTTTTCCAGCACGGCGCAGCACCGGAAATAGCTTGTGCGCATGCGCATGGCCCTCCGCAGACCCGAAAATGACATTTTGCGCATGCGCAAATGCTATTTCCGGTGCCGCATCGACCCGGAGATGGGCAGCCGTGCCAGTAAGAGCAGGTGGAGGCAGCGGGCAGGGGGGTTGCCGGGGGCCAGATAAACGAGACCTTGGGCCACATCCGGCCCCCGGGCTGTAGTCTGGTGACCCCTGGTCTTGAGAGACAATGGAGTGTGCCTCCAGGGTGTGAAATCAAACTGTGGTGTTAGCAGCACCGAAGTGACCTCCCTGGGACGCGAGCGTGGGCAGTGTGTGTGGAGGTCCTGGGCTGCCCAGGCGACAAGACCCCCCTCTCGGCCTCGCTGATGTGGTCCAAAGGAAAGCAGAGCAATGTGCTTGGCACCAGCTTGGCTGCAGGAGTTGCCGGAAGGAGGCCTACAAGGCACTATCCAACCGTCTTAGGGACTCCACTCCGGATTTGTGTAGGGTTTATTCCAGGCATAGGCAAACTCGGCCCTCCAGATGTTTTGGGACTACAACTCCCATCATCCCTAGCTAACGGGACCAGTGGTCAGGGATGATGGGAGTTGTAGTCCCAAAACATCTGGAGGGCCGAGTTTGCCTATGCCTGGTTTATTCCCTAGCCAAATATATCCCACAAGGCAGCCGGCGTTTAGGATCGGTGTTTTCCTTCTCCTAGGTGGGCTCCCTTCCCAGGTGGGCAAGCCCCATCTGCCCCTCACTTCCCTCTGCAGTAGCTGCAGAAACCGCCTTCTTGACCGTTGGACCCACTGTTGGTCTTGTCCACTCAATCCGCTGGAGCCTATCTTCTCATGAAGTCCCTAACTCCCTGAGGGTTTGAGACCCATCGGCTACCCTCACCTGGTTTAGCCGGCAAGCTGAAGCTGTTTCCCAGGTGTGGTAGCTGTCACCCGCTGGCAGCTTCTACAAACCACAGGTCCTGTATACCTGAAGGAGCGTCTCCACCCCCATCGTTCAGCCCGGACACTGAGATCCAGCACCGAGGGCCTTCTGGAGGTTCCCTCATTGCGAGAAGTGAGATTACAGGGAACCAGGCAGAGGGCCTTCTCGGTAGTGGCGCCCGCCCTGTGGAACACTCTTCCATCACATGTCAAGGAAATAAGAAGCTATCCTATTTTTAAGAGACAGCTGAAGGCAGCCCTGTTTAGGGAAGTTTTTAATATCCAATGCTGTATTGTTTTAACATTCGATTGGGAGCAGCCCAGAGTGGCTGGGGAAACTCAGCCAGATGGGCGGGGTACAAATAATAAATTATTATTATTATTACAGGTGAGAGGTGAGTGCAGGGTGGGGACCGAAGGTGGACAAACTACCCAAGAAGGAGCACGTCATGTCCTCCAACAGAGGTACTATCGCTCCCCAAACACCCCCCATCATCATCTATAATCTAATAATAATAATAATAACAATTTTAAAAAATCAAAACTCTCCGAAAAAATCAACACACACATCACCACTGTCAGGGATCTGCCTCCCCCTGCCAGTCCAGCTCTGAGTGTTTATAGGGAGCAGCCACCTGTTTTAACTACTGATTCATCTTCGAGTGAAACCAGCAGTTCCTCGGGGGAGAAGCAGTTAGTGGCTGGGAGCCAAGGGGTGCCAGGGGTCCAGGGATTTAGTGAGAGGCCTGGCACCACCCAGCAGGCTCGATCGGAGGGAGAGGCGTCAGGTCCGGCACAGAGATTACGTAGGAGGAGGAGGCGTCAATTCAGGCTGCCAAGACTGTGGTGTTGGCACCAAAACCGGAGGGAGGCACTTCCGGATTCTGCTAGTGAGTGAACAGACATGATAAGACTGAGCTCTTCACTGTAAATAATTTGGCACTGATTAAAAAGAACTAAAAGGCAAATGGCTTGGCTTTTCTGTTGAACAACCGATAAGGGAACCTGACAACCACAAACCAGGATTATCGCTAGCACTGATGCTACGAAACATGTTCCACCCGTGCAGCCCCCTCACCTGTCGAAGAGATGATAGTGAAGAGCTCTTTCAGGGACGGGAGAATGGAAGACACCTGAGTCTTCCAGATCTTCTGCAGCAAGGCGCTGACTTTGATCACCTGGTCTAGGAAGTCCACAATGGCCTCCTCCCTTCCCGACGCAGGGCGGAACTGCCCGATGCACCTTACAAGCTGCTGGCAAAAGAGGGCTTGGCGCTTGCCCATGGGGATACATTGCGGGTACTGGGTTAAGAGCTTGCTGATTCTGACGCACTGCTTCAGGCCCGGCCTCTCGCAGACTTTCCGGAGAACCTCCGTCCTGAGCAGGCTGAAGATGTCGTTGGCCGAGGGGCCGTCCGAGACAAAGGGCAGCCCCAGGTGGATGTAATCCAGCACGTAAACGCTTCTCTTCCCGAGAGGCCCATAACCCTCTTGCAAGAGGTTCAGGAGGAAACGGGCGTTGAAGAACTCTTCAAAGGCTTCCCGGTGGTAATGGCCGTAGGCTTCCAGGACCTCTTTGCCGACGGACCTTTTGAACTTGGTGTCGCCCACCAGGAATAGCTTGGTCGAGAGCTCAAGCATCAGCCAGCACTGCTCGCTGTCCATCGACTGCTTCGATGCCTCTATAACTCGCCGGACCAGCCCTTGTTTCATGTGGTCGGGGTAGGAGGACATCAGAATGGCTTCCAGAATCTTATCCATGTTGGCGTGCTGAAAGAGAATCGTACAACAACAAGTTTAGTTTACAAGTTTATTTGTCCCTAGGGTGGAAATAAAATTAGAACGTTTCAGAATGCCGTAGGCCAGGAATTGCCAACACAGCACCCGTGGGCACAGACTGGTGGCCCTCGTGTATTTGTTGTTGTAGGGCAGGCACATCCAACAGGTAGATCGTGATCTACCGGTAGATAATAATAATAATAATAATAATAATAATAATAATAATAATAAAATAATAATAATTTATTTATACCCCGCCCATCTGGCCGGGCCTCCCCAGCCACTCTGGGCGTCTCCCAACAGAACACCAAAATACAATAATCTATTAAACATTAAAAAACCTCCCTGAACATGGCTGCCTTCAGATGTCTTCTAAAAGTCTGGTAGGTTTTTTTCTCTTTGACATCTGGTGGGAGGGCGTTCCACAGGGCAGGCGCCACTACCGAGAAGGCCCTCTGCCTGGTTCCCTGTAACTTGGCTTCTCGCAGCGAGGGAACCACCAGAAGGCCCTCGGCGCTGGACCTCAGTGTCCGGGCAGAACGATGGGGGTGGAGACACTCCTTCAGGTATACTGGACAGAGGCCGTTTATGGCTTTAAAGGTCAGCACCAACACTTTGAATGGTGCTTGGAAACATACTGGGAGTCAATGTAGGTCTTTCGAGACCGGTGTTATGTGGGCTCGGCCGCCGCTCCCAGTCACCAGTCTAGCTGCTGCATTCTGGATTAGTTGTAGTTTCTGGGTCACCTTCAAAGGTAGCCCCACATAGAGCGCATTGCAGTAATCCAAGCGAGAGATAACTAGAGCATGCACCACTCTGGCGAGACAGTCTGCGAACAGGGAGGGTCTCAGCCTGCGTACCAGATAGAGCTGGTAGACAGCCGCCCTGGACACAGAATTAACCTGCGCCTTCATGGACAGTTGTGAGTCCAAAATGACTCTCAGGCTGTGCACCTGGTCTTTCAGGGGCACAGTTGCCCCATTCAGGACCAGGGAGTCCTGCTGGCCTCCTGTCCCCCCAAAACAGTACTTCTGTCTTGTCAGGATTCAACCTCAATCTGTTAGCCGCCATCCATCCTCCAAATGGCGGCTCCCATATCGATCCCCACAGTGCTGATAAGAGAACTAGGGGAAACAGTAGATTCTGCTGGGCACTGGCACCAGGGCCGGGCCAAGACACTTTGCTGCCTGAGGCGAGAACAAGATGGCACATAACGGAAGCTAACCAGACAGTCGAACCTTACTTAAAGTTGAGGGGACAGCACCCTCTTTCGGAGGCTAGCCGGCCACGTGGCACAACACAGTTCTGTCCTTCAAACCCTCTCTGCGTCACCGCCTGTCCCTTGGCACGTGCCGCCTGAGGCGGCTGCCTCACTCTGTCTAACGGCAGGGCCGGCCCAGACCACCGCGGACCTGCTCCCATTCGCCCTGCCAAAACGCCAGCTGCACAGCTCTGTCTCCCCTCCACCCCCCCATCAAGACCATGAATCCCCAGATGGGCGCTCATGTTTCAAAGGCAATTACTGGCTCCTCGTTAGGAAAGTCTGGGCTTTCTGCTGAACGCGCACCGTCACTCAGATGAGAGCATAATTCTGCAGCATCATGCAGCATGCGCCGCCCGTCCCTGCCAAAATTTGCCGGTGCTCCAGGGCTAGGAATGAAACCGTTGCACTTCTTTCCAATTAAAGTCTGAGGGGGGGGCAGAGTGAAAATGGGGAAACTCTTTCATTAATTAGCAACGAAAACAGAAGTGGGGGGGGAGGTAATAAATCTGCTGAAAACGCTGGGAATTCACTAGAACTACTAGTCAGAACGAAGCTCTCGCTTGACGGGGAGTTGGAACTGCGTACAAAAGGCCAAAATATTATTTTTGCCACTGTGAACTTTCCTTTCGGGAAGCCGCTAAATGTGAGCAAGCATTTTAGGGGAAGGGATATGGCACAGCAGCAGTAAGAGCGTCTGCTTTGTATGTCGGAGGTGCCAGGTTCGATTCCCAGCTCCCATCTGAAACCCCGGAAAACCACGTCCAGTCAGGTTCCATTCACATGGCAGTTTATCCCACTTTCCTAATGCTTCCCTAGCTGTTGATCTCCACATTCTAGGTAAAGGGACCCCTGACCGTTAGGTCCAGTCGCGGACGACTCTGGGGTTGCGCATCTCCACATTCTGTATCCAGGGCAGCTACCAGCTCCATCTGGTGCGCAGGCTGAGACCCTACCTGCCCGCAGACTATCTCGCCAGAGTGGTGCATGCGCTAGTTATCTCCCTCTTTGACTACTGCAATGCGCTCTACGTGGGGCTACCTTTGAAGGTGACCCGGAAACTGCAATTAATCCAGAATGCGGCAGCTAGACTGGTAACTGGGAGTAGCCGCTGGGACCACATAACACCGGTCCTGAGAGAACTACATTGGCTCCCAGTACGTTTCCGAGCACAAATCAAAGTGTTGGTGCTGACCTTTAAAGCCCTAAACGGCCTCGGTCCTGTATACCTGAAGGAGCGTCTCCACCCCCATCGTTCAGCCCGGACACTGAGATCCAGCGCCGAGGGCCTTCTGGCGGTTCCCTCACTGCGAGAAGCAAAGCTACAGGGAACCAGGCAGAGGGCCTTCTCGGTAGTGGCGCCCGCCCTGTGGAACACCCTCCCAGCAAAGGTTAAGGAAATGAACAACTATCTGACATTCAGAAAATACCTCAAGGCAGCCCTGTTTAGGGAAGTTTTTAACCTGTGATATTTTAATGTATTTTAATATCTGTTGGAGGCCGCCCAGAGTGTCTGGGGGGACCCAGCCAGATGGGCGGAGTACAAATAATAAATTATTATTATTATTATTATTCTAGCTAAAGGTTGATCTCCACATTCTAGCTAAAGGTAAAGGTACCCCTGACCATTAGGTCCAGTCGCAGACGACTATGGGGTTGCGCGCTCATCTCGCTCTATAGGTGAGGGAGCCGGCGTTTGTCCACAGACAGCTTCCAGGTCATGTGGCCAGCATGACTAAGCCACTTCTGGTGCAATGAGACAGTGTGACAGAAACCAGAGCAGCGCACAGAAACGCCGTTTACCTTCCCGCCGGAGCGGTACCTATTTATCTACTTGCACTTTGACGTGCTTTCGAACTGCTAGGTTGGCAGGAGCAGGGACCGAGCAACAGGAGCTCACCCCGTCACAAGGATTCAAACCACCGACCTTCTGATCGGCAAGCCCTAGGCTCAGTGGTTTAGACCACAGCGAAGCTTTAATAGCATGCAAGAGCCGCTTTTTGTAAAACGGACGGAATACAGAGAATATTTAGCGCTCATTTCCATAATACAAGGAGCAACCATTTTGCACACACGAGATGCATGCGCAACCGCTAACATGTGCGCCGTTTTGTGCGCCGGAAGTGGGCGGGAATGGGGCAGGACTGGCTTACGCATGCTCTGCTGATATGCACAATGACCCAGAACAAAATCCCCATGCAAACAGGGAGTTGCCTATATTTGATCAGGAAGTTTTAGACATTTTATTACGTTTTTATACGTGTTGGAAGCCGCCCAGAGTGGCTGGGGCAACCCAGCCAGATGGGCGAGGTATAAATAATAAAAGTATTGCTGTCATTGATTACAGGGGAGACCATCATCGTTTGCAGCCTCCTTAACCCAGAAAACTGGGGGAGAAATCTGACAAAAGATGGGGCAGTATACCAGCATGCAGTCCTTTCCTACTGTTTTGTCTTTTTTTTTCTTTTTTCATTCTAGAACACAAAATTTTATTGATACAATTGCAAAAAGAAAAGAAAGCAAAAATAAAAATAAAAATAATAAACACAATTTTTTCTTAACAAAATAATAAAACAAAAATTGGTCTTAGAACTACAGACCCGACATCCCGTCTATTCCTTATTTCATTTCATAGAATCATAGAATCCTAGAGTTGGAAGAGACCACAAGGGCCATCCAGTCCAAGTTTCCTGCCAAGTAGGAAACACCATCAAAGTATTCCTGACAGGTGCCTGTCAAGCCTCTGCTTAAAGACCTCCAAAGAAGGAGACTCCACCACACTCCTTGGCAGCAAATTCCACTGTCGAACAGCTCTTACTGTCAGGAAGTTCTTCCTAATGTTTAGGTGGAATCTTCTTTCTTGTAGTTTGAATCCATTGCTCCGTGTCCGCTTCTCTGGAGCAGCAGAAAACAACGTTTCTCCCTCCTCTATATGACATCCTTTTATATATTTGAACATGGCTATCATATCACCCCTTAACCTTCTCTTCTCTAGGCTAAACATACCCAGCTCCCTAAGCCGTTCCTCATAAGGCATCGTTTCCAAGCCTTTGACCATTTTGGTTGCCCTCTTCTGGACACGTTCTGGACATTTATGTATTACTTGTTGCCCATACACACTTTTATCATGATTTAATTAATTCTAGATATATCTTAGGACTCATATCTAACTTGAAACTATTACTTAAATTTTTCAGATGCTGCAACAGAATTTAAACTACCTAATTCCGCATGTTCTGTCAGCTTTTGAGTCCATTCATGAATAGAGGGGTTTTTCTGCTATTTTCATGGGGGGGGCCACTAAAGGAACGGAGACACATATTTGTAGAAAGGATTGGGGATTAGTGACCTTGGCCAATGACCTTTGTTGCAGTGTCACACCTGTGTCGCTCCACCTGCAAACCAGGTTTTGATCATCATGGATGATAAAGCTATCGATGGCTACGGGTCATGGTACCTACGTATTGCCTCCTTCAGTTTCAGAGGCGAAGTGCTTCTGAATACCAATACTAATACTAATACCAATAATTTATTATTTATAACCCGTCCAACTGAATGGGTTGCCACAGCAACTCTGGTTGGCTTCCAACAGAATATTAAAAACACGATAAAACATTGAACATTAAAAACCTCCCTAAACAGGGCTGCCTTCAGATGTCTTCTAAAAGTCAGATAGTAGTTTATTTCCTTGACATCTGATGGGAGGGAGTTCCACAGGGAGGGCGCCACCACCGAGAAGGCCCTCTGCCTGGTTCCCTGTAACCTCACTTCTCGCAGTGAGGGAAGCGCCAGAAGGCCCTCAGAGCTGGACCTCAGTGTCCGGGCAGAATGATGGGGGTGGAGACGCTGCTTCAGGTCTACTGGGCTGAGGTCGTTTAAGGCTTTAAAGGTCAGCACCAACACTTCGACCTCACGGTCTTTCTCCGGTTGACGTACAATTATCCTGTTATTGTTGCAGAGCTATTCAGACACATTCAGCCATGTTTATCCCTCCCTCCCCAAATCTACTCATTTGAAAGGGTCGTAGGACACCTTTATGCCAAATAGCATCCAAGGTGGCTTAGCCACATTCCTTTAAAACACACACACCCCTATATACAATTAGAGGGACCCAGGTGGCGCTGTGGGTTAAACCACAGAGCCTAGGGCTTGCTGATCAGAAGGTCGGCGGTTCGAATCCCTGTGACGGGGTGAGCTCCCGTTGCTCGGTCCCTACTCCTGCCCACCTAGCAGTTTGAAAGCACGTCAAAGTGCAAGTAGATAAATAGGAACCGCTCCGGCGGGAAGGTAAACGGTGTTTCCGTGTGCTGCTCTGGTTCGCCAGAAGTGGCTTAGTCATGCTGGCCACATGACCTGGAAGCTGTACGCCGGCTCTCGGCCAATAAAGCGAGATGAGCGCCGCAACCCCAGAGTCGGACACAACTGGACCTAATGGTCAGGGGTCCCTTTACCTTTTATATACAATTGGATCTACAGCAGTCTTGCATACATTTTGGACTATGGGTGGCTTCCAACTACCGGTAAGTTATACTCCAGAGTAGGCCACACTGAAATTTCAGTGGGTTAAACTTAGTTGGGTACCCCTTCCTTGCTGGGCTGATCAGAGTTGTAGTTTGAAACAGATGGAGGGGGCAAAGTTGGGGATTAGGACCTCAGGCAGCCTGGGTTTATGGGGGGTGAACACATGCACAATGACCCAGCAGCCTTGGAACAAAACACTTCTCCGTTTCAACTTAGCTCATCTTTATGGCCTGCCATTATCTCTCAGCCCAAGTATGCTGTTCCTTTAAGAAGAAAAACCCAATAAAATCAAAACATATCCTGAAGACAGAAGTGCTTGCTTGCTTACATAGTCAATTTTCTGCATGGGGTTGAGGTTGAGGGGAGAAGAGAGTATTTTGCTAGCTTCCCTGCCCCCCTTCCATCCTGCAGTAGCAAAGGAAGGAGCCAAGAGGAAATTTCAACCTGACCTCCCTGTCCTTCATCCCTTCTCCAAAGCCACCTCCTGCTCTGCCAGCCAAGCTATGACATCACTGACTTTCTGCATCGTCCAGATTGCTGGGCAATCTTGGGCTCACTGAGACCTGCACCCTGGCTAAGCGCCCGATGCTCCCGAGGGAATTATGGGCAGCGCTGCCGGCTTAAACCCTTGGGAACTCTGGGGTGCTGCAGGGGAGGAAGTGCTGAACAGCGTTCATCTCAAGGGCCACATTCCTTTTGGGCCAGCTTTCTGGGGGCCGCACGTCACTGCTGGGTGGGGCCAGAGGAGAAAGCGGGCAGGGCTCCGAATGCGAATTCTGACGTCGTTCAGTAGGCTCGCTTCTACACAAAACGAGATACGGGACCCAGGGGCGTCTTGCCCATAGGGGCAAGTGGTGTGGGGCGCCGGGGGGCCAAGTTCTGGAGGGTGCCTGGGAAGAGGCGGAGGCTGGACGCAGCACCTCCTGGCATCAGCTCACTGCCCTTGCCTGACATAACCGGAGCCTCCGCCTGCTGTGGCCACCGCGGCACGGGTGCCAGGGAAGAGGCGGAGGCCCGCCGTGCCCGGAGCCTCCGCCTCTTCCCCGCCAGAGGAGCCGCCCTCCAGCCTCTGCCCGCCTCCTCCAGCCCCGCAAAGTTGCCGGCAGCACTGTAAAAAGGTCAGCAACTCTGTGAAACGGGCAGGCGGGCGCCAGAGGGATCTTTGAACCACGGCGCCAGATATGCTTAAGACGGCCCTGACGCGACCCAAAAGCACAAGGTGGGGGAAAGGAATGGTGGATTGTCCAACGCACTTCTACATACATTCAGACAACCCTCTCCAACCTGCATCCAGATAAACAAGAAGAATCATCGGAGTTCAAGGGGACATTCCAGTCAGGCAAAACCAGCAGGACTGGTGGCTCCAGAGGGAGAGCCCTCGGGGATAGATGGTGAGGGGTCCAGAGGTTCCTCAGCCCTGCCCTTGCAAGTTGAAGGTTCAGCCATGCAGACATGTTATCCTTTTTGCCTGGTCAACAATGCTTACAAATCTGTGGGTTTTTTAGTGCCCTCTCAAGTGACATGGTCTGGCCACTAAACTTGGAAACCAGTGTGGGATAAATCAGCCTCATTTAATCAAGATGCTTAACTCTAATTAATGTATGAAGGGGTTAAGACCATAGAGTAAGCTGTCCTGCCAGGCTTAGCTAGATCACTCCTCCTCACCTTGGGAGGAAGAGCTACCAATCTCTTTGTTCCCTCTCTTCCACCATGTGAACCCTACCAGTAAGGGGGTCTAACTAACCAAGATGTGCCAAGCTTAGACTGTGTGGCTTAAGTAAGCCATCTTTGTTTTTCTATAAAAATAATTTAGAAACATTTACTATTTTACTGCCGGTCTTTTCTTGCTGCTTTATGGGAAAGCACATGAATCTGACCTTTGAAGAGTTTGTAAGTAAACCATTTTTCAACTTGTCAAACGTGTGGTCTCTTCCTATGCTAAGAGAAGTGGAGAACTTTGGAAGAAGGGGATATTTTAAAGGTCTCAACAGGCTGTATTTCCACACTTTACTTTGCTGCATGTTTTGTGATTTTAATTCTCTGCTGGGGTTCTCTCATCAAAGAGTACTTGCCCCAAACTTGTATCTAGGCATCCAGGGGATTCTTTTTATTATTATTACTAAGCATTTCCCCCCTTTAACCAACAAACAAGTTAAACCAACAACCAGCACATCCCAGAGTGGCTATACATTTGCACTAAAGAGGAGACATCTACAGTAGTCTGTGCTTTTCAAATGTGAAGCTCTGACAGAAGGTTGCATCCAAAATTTATGATAGGGACTGTGGCATCACCATTCCCCTAGGCCTTATTCTGTGCCACTAACTGCAAAATGATACACAAAGCTTTCCCTTCATTACCTATTCTTGCCAAGAAAAGAAAAGAAAAACCTTAATAATAAATAATAATAATAATAATAATAATACCGTCTTTCCCCCTTTTTAAGACACCGTCTTATAATTTTTTTCTCTCAAAAAAACACAGGGTGGCTTATTTTCGGGGGGATGTCTTATTTTTATTACGTCAGTATGGTACGGTACAGACTCCCCCCTGCGCGCTGAGCAGGCGGCGCAGAACTCTGCAAGAGGCGTGTCCCCCCCCCCCCCGCGCCTCTCGCTGGTTCACTGGCTCCCTGCGCACGGGGAACAGGTGGGGCAGGAAGAGGCGTCCCCCCCCCCCGCGCCTCTCCCTGCACGCTAAGCAGGCGGGGCAGAACTCCGCAAGAGGTGCGTTTCCCCCCCGCGCCTCTCGCTGGTTCGCTGGCTCCCTGCGCACGGGGAACAGGTGGGGCAGGAAGAAGCGTCTTCCCTTCCCCCCGCGCCTCTCCCTGTGCGCTAAGCAGGCGGGGCAGAACTCCGCAAGAGGCGCGATCCCGCCCCCCCCCCCCGTGCCTCTCACTGGTTCGCTGGCTCCAGGTGGGGCTGAGGAGGCGACGGGAACAAGGGCGGCACCACGGCTTACTTTTGGGGTACGTCTTACTTCTCACAAAGGTAAAAAAAACCCTGCCATGGCTTACTTTATGACTACGTATTAAAAAAGGGGAAACAGGGTAATAATAATAATTTTTTATTTGTACCCTGCCCATCTGGCCGGGTCTCCCCAGCCACTCTGGGCGGCCTCCAACAAATATTAAAATACATCAAAATCACAAGTTAAAAACTTCCCTAAACTGGGCTGCCTTCAGGTATTTTCTGAATGTAGGATAGTTGTTTATCACTTTAACCTCTGCTGGGAGGGCGTTCCACAGGGCAGGTGCCACTACCGAGAAGGCCCTCTGCCTGGTTCCCTGTAGCTTTGCTTCTCACAGTGAGGGAACCGCCAGAAGGCCCTCGGCGCTGAACCTGTGTCCGGGCTGAATGATGGGGGTGGAGACGCTCCTTCAGGTATACAGGACCAAGGCCGTTTAGGGCTTTAAAGGTCAGCACCAACACTTTGAATTGTGCTCGGAAACGTACTGGGAGCCAATGTAGATCTCTCAGGACAGAAAATTTATTAATTTTCTCTCTCTTAATACCCTAGTAGAGTGTATGGGTTGTTAGGGGTAGGGGTAGTACCTCTGGTGGGGGACACATTTTGCTCCTTCTGAGTAGTTTTTCCACCTTTGGTCCCCACGCTGCACACGGCTCTCACCTGTGGCTCCTAAAAGCTGTCCGTATGTGACAGCAGACACACTCTGGAATGGCTTCGACTGGCTGGCTAAACCAGGTGAGGGTAGCTGATGGGTCTCAAACCCTCAATGAGTTAGGGGTTTCCCCTGCAGGCAAAGACAAGCTCCAGAGGATTGAGCAGGCAAGACCAATAGTGGGTGGGTCCAACGATCAAGAAGGCAATTTCTGCCTGTGCTGTAGAGGGAAGTGAGGGGCTCGCCAGCCTGGGAAGGGAGCCTATCTAGAAGAAGGAAAACTCTGGCCCTAAACCTCCACTGCCTTGTGGGATATCTTTGGGAGAAGCAAAGGCTCAGGAGGAAATGCTGCACAAATTCGGAGTGGAGTCCTTAAGACGGTTGGATGGCGCCTTGTACGCCTCCTTCCAGCAACTCCCGCAGCCAAATATCTTGTTCTGCTTTCTTTTGGACCACATCATGAGGCCGAGAGGGGGGTCTTCTTGTCTGGGCAGCCCAGGACCTCCAGACACACTGCCCAGGCTTTTACCCCAGGGAGGTCACTTCAGTGCTGTTAACACAGCCGTTTGACTTCAGCCCCGAGTCAACATGCAAAGAATCGGACTGAAGGAATGCTTAACTCAAGACAGATTGTCCCCATGCAAA
Organism: Darevskia nairensis; assembly: GCA_034642065.1. Taxonomy (NCBI): domain Eukaryota; kingdom Metazoa; phylum Chordata; class Lepidosauria; order Squamata; family Lacertidae; genus Darevskia; species Darevskia nairensis. The sequence goes on along the minus strand of JAWWNI010000020.1, from coordinate 185,383 downwards.
AAAAAAACCCCTTTTCTCCCAAAAAGCTGGATTCTCCCCGGAGGGCTGAATCCCGCTTGCTCACAGCTTTGTGATCAACCAGAAGTCTCAATGCTCCAAAAATCCATCTATATATATAAAATCGTTCAAGTTGGATGTTTGTTAATGATCGCCTTTCTCCGTAACCCCTTGATCGATTCCGTTCAAATTTGGACACAACGTTCCATGCCCATATGGGAGTGATCATGTGTACTTACATTGCACAAATACCACACCTTTCCCAGGTAAATATGTGATTTTGTGCAAAAAATAGCACCCTCCAGTGGACGTTAAACAGCACAGCACAAGGACAAAGAACCTCATAGACTAAAATAGTAGTAATAAACAGTTGTAGAAACGAAGACAAGAACGGGAGGGGCAAACGGAGAACACATAGACTGAACTTCAACGAGATACCGGTAAGGTGTAAGTAAACATACGCTTTCTCTTTCATACTGTATCTTACTTTTGCATTTCACCAAATCAGCCACAGCAAGGCGTGGACCCGTCAGCTAGTTTAATATATAGTCCTCAAATAGAGGACATATCAGATATTAAACTGATAAGAACAGATACTACACTTGATCTTAGCCAAAAGGCCGAGAAGAAATGTAAGGATAAAGAAGGAACATTTTATCACATGTGGTGGGAGTGTAAGAAGGTAAAAAGCTTCTGGGAAACGATATATAATGAGATGAAGAAAATGTTGAAATACACATTTACCGGTATTAAAAAAAAAACCCCAGAAGCCCTTTTTACTGGGTATTGTAGGAGAGGATGTTTCTAGACAAGATAAAAAACTGTTTTTATATGTGATGACGGCAACAATATTATTGGCACAGAAATGGAAACAGTCTGCATATGATCAAAAGTTTTTATTGCTACCATTTCTGAAGAATCAATTTGCTTTGCCTCACAAAACCATCATTTTCTTTCATCAAACAGACCTGGAAGAAATCTCTTGTGATTTCTGTCTGCGGATTCCACAAACACAAGAAATGAAAAGGAGTGAATATGGAACACTCGCACAACTTGAAATGAATGGATTTTATACCATAATTATATGACACTTCTGGCGAAGAGAAAGCGTGTATCATAAAAAAAAGAGGGTATTTTGTTCAGTATAAAGCTGAGTACCAGTTCTCAGAAATACCATAACTGTCATGCTGAATCAGGTCAAAGTCCTACCGCTCCCAGATTTATGTCTCCGGCAGTGTGCAGCTAAATGACTCAGAGAAGTCTACAAGTCAGGTAATGTATAATGAAAATGGCCAATCCCTCTCTCTCTCTCTCTCTCTCTCCCTCTCCCTCTCCCTCTCCCTGCTTGCACCCAGTAATCACAGGTATACTGGTGCCCCTTTAGTTAACATGGCCGATAGTCAATGGCAGACCTAGCCTTCATGAAAGTGCCCAAGTCTATGCCAAGACAGTCAATAAATTCAAAGTGTGGTGGCTTCTCTTCGTTGGCCTACTACACTCATCTTCCCCAACCTGGTGCTCTCCAGATGTTTGGGACTGCAGCTCCAACCTGGAGGACACCCAGTGAATTTAAGAACAGTGGCATAGCGTGGGTTGCTGGTGCCCGGGGCAAGCAAGACACCGATGGCACCAGAAGGTACCCACCCTCCCTGAGCCAAGCGGGGCCACGTCGCGCAACCCATCCATCCATGCAGGGTGGAGCCTGGCCAGCCAACGCAGCCCTTGGTGGGTGACTCCTCCTGACACCCACGAAGAAGAGGGCCGGGCTGCGCTGGGGTTGCCCACTGTGGGCTTGGGCCATAGCTGTCAACCCTCCCTTTTTTTTGGTGGGAAACTCCCTTATTCCAATGCCGTTTCCCGCAGCTATCCCGGATTGTTGATATCCCTTAAATTTCCCGGATTTCAAAGGAAGCAGCTCCTCTCCCTCCCTGCCGGCCAGGGAGGCTCCTCAGCTGCGTTGCTCGGCTGCCAATAAGGAGTCTGAGACCGACTGGGGGCGGAGCTTGCATGCCTTGTGCAGCCAGACCCTCACGCCCAACCAGACAGACAGCCTGCCTGCCTGCCGTCTATGCGCTCACTCTTTCGCTCACCCGTTCGCGCGCAGCCTCTGGAGCGCAGGGTGGCGAGGCTACTTGGTGCCATTGCACCGCCCTTGCGGCATCCCTTATTTTCAAATCCGAAAGTTGACAGCTATGGCTTGGGCTGCTTTGCTGCCTTTGCCAGGGTAGAGCAGGGATCCCCCAAAAGCCGGCACCTGTGTGGGAGCACCTGGTTGCACCCCTTCAGAATTTTGCAGGACCTCCCCCCTCTCCTACACCATGCCATTGCTTAAGAAGAGTCAATGGCCCATCTAGTCCAGCACCCTGACAGGAGACTTTACTTACAGATGATGTTTGTACAGTGGTCAGTATCCCAGAGAGCCCCGGGTTCAAATTCCCACTCTTGTCACATAGCTCACTGGGGGACCTTGCGCCAATCACTCTCTCTGCCCAACCAACCCACGAGATTATTGCAAGGATAAAACGTACAGGTGCACATCTACTTCTTATTGCATTAACATCCTGCCTTTCCTCCAAGGAGCTCAAGGCGACATGCACTCCCCAATGCACAACAACCCTGCCAGGTAGGTTAGGCAGCGACTGGCCCAAGGTCATGCCCAGTGAGCTTCAAGGCTACGTGGGGATTTGAACCCCTGTCTCCCAGGTCCTAGTCTCTAACCACTCTAACCACTACGCCAGGCTACTGGAGAACCTTTCACAATACATTGCGCTCCTTAAAGAAATGGCAGAATATAATGAATAAATGCATTTATTTACTGCACCACAACTGCACTTCTCTGATGGCTCTAATTCTGCAGCAGTTCTTATAACAGAAGTACGTGGTGGTGACAGAATGGAGAGAGCATAAATTTCAGTCTGAGTTAGCAACGAGGCAGCCTCACCACTGGCGTTCCCCCTGGACTTCTTCTTGCATCATGTCAATAAGCCTGACAACTTTTTTGTTTTTGCCAAGGGTTTGTTCTGCTGCAGGAGCATTCCTCCATCTTTCCACACTTGCTATTCCCTTCGCAGACTCACCTGTCTCGCCAAAACCGGACCATACAGTTACTTGGCAGCCCCAGGGAAAAGAACGAGTGACCGGAACAAAAAATCAAATTGAATCAATAACTGGTGCTCCGAAATCAGTTCCCAAAACCACATATCGGCCTTGAAAGAGATGAAGTTCCTGCATTGGAGGGCGTTGATGACCCTTTGGGTCCCTTCCGACTCTACGATTCTAAGTCATCCTCCAGGGGGGAAAGAGCAGCACTGAGCATGTGCAGAGTGCATCTTAAGCAGCTAGAAGACAACATAGGAAGAGCGTAGCTGCATTAACCCAAAGATCGACGGTCACTTTCCCTGCCAGACCCCTCCGGAAAGACCACAAAGTGGGGGCAACAGGGCAATTGCCCTCTTCTGTCATTTGCCACCCAGCATCAAGCACTCAGGGGTATACTGCCGCTAAACATGGAGGCTCTGCACTGCTAGCACAGCCGCATCTAACCTCCATGAATTCAGCTGTGATCCCTTGCATTGCACGGGGTTGGTCTAGAGGACCCGTCGGGTCCCTTTCCAACTCTACGACGCTACGAACTTGGAAGAGGGGTCGAAAAGAGGGGTTTGCACTGAGATTCTGAGCCGAGGAAGCTCCCCAAACCCAAAGGACCGAATGGGGCCGCCCTGCGCCCATTTACCTGGGAGCAATTTCCCCTCCCGCTTGCAAAACCCAGCGGCGCTTCCTCGCAGAGGAACCTTCCGCACTGCCCGCGTTACCATTGCGCAAAACAGGGAGCCGCGGGGAGGCGAGCAAGCAAGCGAGGGAGGGAGGCGGCCGTTCACTTACTTCTCTCTCCAGAAGACGCCTTTGCAAATAATAAATAATAATAATAATAATAATAATAGCAACGCCCCACTTTTCCTCCAGTACCCCTCTTGCAAAAAAAACAACAACCCAGACCTGGTGTTGCAGAGGGAAAGCGCCAGGAGCTGCTTGCTGCAGCCGGCGCTCATCACCAGGGAACCACCTCCGGCTGCTTTAGGAGATGGGCTCGCTCTGTGGGTTTGTGTTTTTTCACCCTCCCTCCCCCCCGAGTCACAATTCCAGGGCTGCGTCCCCTTTAACACCAGCTGATCGCCGGCCGCCTTCGCCCCGGAGCCGCCTGGGAGTTGTAGTCCCGTCCCCGGCCCGCGGCGCTGGCACCGGAGGCGCCCAGGAAATACAGTTCCCAAGGAGCATTGCAGCCGGCTGGGGCTTCCCTTCGTCTCCTTAGGTAGGGCATATCCACCTCTCTCTCTCTCTCTCTTCGCCTTCCCAGGCTTTCCCATCGTGTTTTTCGACCCCTCCTCTCTCTCCCCTTCCCCACCCCTCAGAAGCATCTGCGACAGGGGTCTAAGCAGGTTGGCAGCGCGACAGGTAAGGGATGCGAAGGAGCCAGGTACGCAAAAGGGGGCGGAGCATGCCGGGGGGGGGGGAGCCCTCCAATGAATGGGATGCTGACTGGTCGCAGGAGAGATCAACAGGGGGATCCTAAAGGCTGGGCCCCTCAGAGGCATGCCTTTGGCTCAAGCTGCATGATGCCCTTGGTGGGGGGTTTTGTTTGCTTGTTTGGGGAGGGGGGGGGCTAACTGGTATCTAAAGTAGCACCGTAGAGACCAACTAAGTTTGTTCTTGGTATGAGCTTTCATGTGCATGCACACTTCTTCAGATACACTGAAACAGAAGTCACCAGACCCTTATATATAGTGAGATGGTGGGGAGGGGTATTACTCAGAAGGGTGGTGGGAATGGGTGATAGGCTGATAGCTGTGGTGAACCTGTTGACTGTTAACGACTGCAATTGGTCTTACAGGAAAAAGCAAGGGCTTTTTCCTGTAAGACTAATTTCCTTGCTTTTTCCTGTCAGACTAATTGCAGTTGTTAACAGTCGTCAACAGGTTTACCACAGCTATCAGCCTATCACCCATTCCCACTACCCTTCTGAGTAATACCCCTCCCCACCCTCTCACTATATACCCTGTTTCTCCTAAAATAAGACATAGTCATAAAATAAGACATAGCAGGATTTCTACGCATTTGTGAAATATAAGCCATACCCCAAAAATAAGCCATACCCTGAAAATAAGACATAGTGACGTGGCGCCTCTCTCTTAAGATGGCCTGGATAGGCGTGGCTATGCAGCGTACCAACGCGGAGCGGTTAAAATAAGACATTCCCCGAAAATAAGCCATACTGTGTTTTTTTGAGGGGGGAAAAATATAAGACGGTGTCTTACCTCATCCAGCCCATATTTTACCAGCTTCAACACGAGTATATCATGGAGGACTTTGTCAAGATCTTATTGAAATCAAGATACACTATGTCCACAGCATTCCCCTGATCCACCAAGCTTATATCTTTATCAAAGCTTGTAACTCTATCTTCTGGCATGACTTGTTTTTGAGAAACCCATGCTGCGTCTTAGTAATCAAGGCATCCTTTTCTAAGTGCTCACAGACCGACCATTCAGTTATCTGTTCTAGGACTTTTTCTGGTATCGACGTCAAGCTGATCTGTTGCTAGTTATCAGGATCAACACTGGCCTATCTCTAGTCTGCAGAAAGCTCACCTGTTCTCCAAGAATTCTCAAAGATTGTAAACAGAGGCTCTGAGATTATATCTGCAAGCTCCTTTAGTACCCTTGGGTGCAGCTCATCAGGCCCTGCAGATTTGAATTCATTTAAAGTACCGGTAGGTACCTGTTTGCTTCTCTCTTTCACCCAATAGCATTTCTCTGTCTTCTCCATGCAGAGGACCTACTGCTTGCTTGTTCTTCCTCTTGCATCGAACATATCCAAAGAAGCATTATTATTATTATTATTAACCTTTTTTGAAAGTCTGAGCTCATTCTGAGCTTTAGCCCGCCTGACCTTCTCCCTGCGACTGCTTGCTGTTTGCATAGTAGTACAATGAAGTGATAAATGCACTTCTGTGAGGAGGGAATTTCATAGTTTAGGGGCCGCCACAGAGAAGACCCTGTCCCTTGCTACACCCACTACCACCACCTCGATCTTGCAAGGGCAGCAGAATTACCAAGAGGATTCTCTCTGCAGATCTTAACACACAAGAGGATCTGTAGGGAGGGAGGAGGCCTTTCAGATATTTGGGGCTTAAGTCGTTTAGAACTTGTAAACACTAATGTGATACTGCCAGGTTACATGTGAGGGTAAAGATGCTCTGTCTGAGACGATGAAGCGATGTTCCTAGTCAGAGTAGGAAATAGTAGCTAATGGGCAAATAGTCTGACAACTTCTATCTTAGGGAGAAAGAGGGATGCTATACTTTCTGGCAGGTCTGTTTCGATATGACTCTTGTCTGCTGCGCCCACATTAGTAAGGGTAAAGGTACCCCTGACTGTTAGGTCCAGTCGTGGACGACTCTGGGGTTGCGGCGCTCATCTCACTTTACTGGCCAAGGGAGCCGGCGTTTGTCCGCAGACAGCTTCCGGGTCATGTGGCCAGCATGACTAAGCCGCTTCTGGTGAACCAGAGCAGCTCACGGAAACGCCGTTTACCTTCCCTCCAGAGCAGTACCTATTTATCTACTTGCACTTGACGTGCTTTCGGACTGCTAGGTGGGCAGGAGCAGGGACCGAACAACGGGAGCTCACCCTGTTGTGGGGATTCGAACCGCCGACCTTCTGATCGGCAAGTCCAAGAGGCTCAGTGGTTTAGATGCGAAGTTGTTGAAAGCCAAGATAATCGCAAGACCTGAGCTGCACACAAAGCCTTTTGCATGACCTCAGCTCATTGGAAAGATGGATGTAGCTAGGCCAGGCTTGTTAGAGGCAAGGAAAATTAAATTAAGGTTGCCACGATCTCTGCACTTAATTGAGAGTTAAGCTTGGCTGAATTCACGGAAACTTCCTTCTGAGTGATCAGGATTGGGATCGGGCCAGGGGCCAGACCCTGGTGGCTGAACCAGTTTTTTAGTTTTTGTGTCTGAGGGCAGACGGCAAGCCAGAATTGGTAAATCATCTGTTAATACACGGCGGGTTCCTTTTATCTAAGGGCACCCACCTGGATTACCCATGATCTTATCTTTAAAGGTAGGACTGGTTCTAAGAGATTAAAGGTATAACGAACTAGGGAGATGGGGCCAAAAATATCAGGCAGGATATGTGCAAATATACCTTGATTAGCTGCGCCTTGCCTTACAATACAGCCCTGAAGATAAACATGGAGATATTTTGGAAGGAAGATTTTTTTTTTAGGGTGGGTTTTAAAGTGTGGTTGAGGCCACGGTGGCCTTAATGTTGCTCATGTATTTACATGTCTAACCCTCTCTCGTACACCCCAGGGCTCAGGGGGACTTACATCAATGTCTGCTTAGCTAATGTCTGCTTAGGCGGCTGCAGGGTGGCACTTTCGTAACAAGGCTTTTGCCAATTTGATGTCCTCTAGATGTCTAAGACTACAACTCCCATCAGCACCAGGCACCACGGCCAGTGGTGGTGTCAGGGATGCTGGGAGTCAGTCCAGCAATATCTGGAGTGCCACAGGTTACTCACCTGGTCTGCACTGACTGACAACAACTCCAGGGATTTCAGAACATAAGAATATACAGTCACACCTTGTTTTTCGAGCAGTAAGTTCTCGAACGTTTTGGCCCGCGAACGCTGCAAACCCAGAAGTGAGTGTTCCGTTTTGCGAACTATTTTTGGAAGCTGAACATCCGATGCGGCTTCCGATTGGCTACAGGAGCTTCATGCAGCCAATCAGAAGCCGCTCTTTCATTTCCGAACATTTTGGAAGTTGAATGGACTTCCGGAATGGATTCCGTTTGACTTCCAAGGGACGACTGTAGTAAGAGTCTTCTGTATCTAGCCATTCGCCCTTACCCTCCAACATTTCTCTCATAAAAGTAGGGATGTATTATTATTATTATTATTATTATTATTACTTTTATTATTATTACTTTTATTATTCTAAACCCCACCCATCTGACTTGGTTGCCCCAGCTACTCTGGGTGGCTTCCAACATATATAAAAACTGTCAGGGATCTGCCAGCCCCTGCCAGTCCAGCTCTGAGTGTTTATAGAGAGCCGCAACCTGTGTTAACAACAGATTCATCTTCGAGTGAATCTGGCAGTGTCTCGGGGGAGGAGCAGTTAGTGGCTGGGAGCCAGGGAGTGCCAGGTGTCCAGGGAGTTACTGGGAGACCTGGTACCACCCAGCAGACTCGCTCGGAGGGGGAAACGTCAGTTCCTGCGCAGATATCACGTAGGAGGAGAAGGCGGCAATTTAGGATGCCGAAACTTTGGTGTTGGCGCCAAAACAGGAGGGAGGCACTTCCGGATTCTGCTAGTGACTGAGCAGACATCATAAGACTTAACTCTGCACTGTAAATAGCTTGGCACTGAATAAAAAGACTTAAAGACAAATGGTTTTGGCATTTCTATTGAACAACCGATAAGGGAACCTGACAAAAACATACTAAAATGTTAAACTTCAGATAACTATATGCATCAAGCTATCCACTGCAACTCCACACAAGTCTCATTCCTTTGCACTGAGCTATGGCTCTTTCATAGCCTTTCCTGTGTAAAGGTAAAGGTAAAGTACCCCTGACACTTAAGCCCAGTCGCGAACGACTCTGGGGTTGTGGTGCTCATCTCGCTTTACTGCCCGAGGGAGCCAATGTTTGTCCACAGACAGTTTTTCTAGGTCATGTGGCCAGCATGACGAAGCCACTTCTGGCGAAACAAGAGCAGCACACGGAAATGCTGTTTACCTTCCCACCGGAGTGGTACCTATTTATCTACTTGCACTTTGACATGCTTTCGAACTGCTGGGTGGGCAGGAGCAGGGAGCGAACAACGGGAGCTCACCCGTCGCAGGGATTCGAACCACCGACCTAGGCTCAGTGGTTTAGACCACAGCGCCACCCGAGTCCTATGTAGACAGACACAAAATCGTCCCCCAAGTTAGCCGTCACTCCACACGGAGGTGTATCCTTGCTTCAGGTTAAATACAGAACTTCTTTGGCCAGTTGTTCAACATTTTTTCAAGGTCAGTTAAGCCCCTGCTTTGCCGATAGTTATTTTGAAAACAAATGGGGTGGAATTTGCGCGGGAGCTAAAGTTCATTGGCGCAGCCACTTGTTTCAAAGCTGGGCCGTCGGGTCGGGCCACAAGCACGGAGCAGGTCAAGGAAGCAAATATCCACATAGGACTCAAAGGTCCTTCACCAGGGACCTTTGACTCATATGCACATCAACATTCTTCACCCAAGGGAGCCAGTTTCCTACCTGCGATTCAGTTATCCTCCAGGTATTATGTAGGCCTCAAGTCAGGGATGGCTAAACTTCAGTATACCCGAAGGAGCGTCTCCACCCCCATTGCTCAGCCCGGACACTGAGGTCCAGCTCCAAGGTTCGTTTGGCGGTTCCCTCACTGCGAGAGGTGAAGCTACAGGGAACCAGGCACAGGGCCTTCTCGGTAGTGGCGCCCACCCTGTGGAATGCCCTCCTATCAGATGTCAAGGAAATAAACAACTATCTGACTTTTAGAAGACATCTGAAGGCAGCCCTGTATTGTGAAGTTTTTAAATGTTTGACGTTTTATTATGTTTTTATATTTTGCTGGAAGCTGCCCAGAGTGGCTGGAAAACCCAGCCAGATGGGCGGGGTATAAATATTACTACTACTACTACTACTACTACTACTACAGTGGTCTAGTCACACTTCTTTGAAGTCTCTCAGCCCCACTCACCTCACAGAGGGTTTGTTGTGGGGGAGGAAGGGAAAGGAGAATGTGAGCCGCTTTGAGACTCCTTCGGGTAGTGATAAAGCGGGATATCAAATCCAAACTCTTCTTCTTCTTCTTCTTCTTCTTCTTCTTCTTCTTCTTCTTCTTCTACCATTGTTCTTGAACTTAATCCGTTCCGGGAGTCCGTTCGACTCTCGAAACCGTTCGAAAACCAAGGCATTGCTTCCGATTGGCTGCAGGAGCTTCCTGCACTCAAGCGGAAGCCACATCGGACGTTCGGCTTCTGAAAAGCGTTCGCAAACTGGAACACTGACTTTCGGGTTTGCGGTGTTCAGGAGCTGGTTGGTTTGGCAACTAAGCCGTTCAGGAACCAAGGTTCCACTGTATATGCCTCTTAATTATGCACCAGCATAATGGCATTTTGTCCCCTTGGCAATGGGCACCTATTATTTTGCGCTTCAGAGGCTTAACAACAACAACAACTCAGGTCGTCTCCAGCTGAATTGTTGTTTATAAGTTTACAGCTGATACAACGTACAATGAAGGATTTTTTATTATTATTATTTCTAATTTTGTTCGATTTTTATATGCCCTTCCTCGCCACTTAGATACTTTCCGTTGAGCGGTATACGCATTCTTCACATTGTCTTATTTATTTGTTATTTGTTCCATTTATTAATCTCTTCCTCTGAAATATTTAGAAGCAATTTAACAATAAAAGCATAAACAAAGCAAAAATCAGACCCAGCTTCCCATAAGAGGCATCTATCTGTTTGGTCACTGTGAGAATTAGATGGTGGACTACCTTCTCAGGAATATATGGCTGGCCACTATTGGACTTAGGAAACAGCTACATTAGTTTTAAAAGGGACGCGGGTGGCGCTGTGGATTAAACCACAGAGCCTAGGGCTTGCCAATCAGAAGGTCGACGGTTCGAATCCCCGCAATGGGGTGAGCTCCCGTTGCTCGGTCCCTGCTCATGCCAACCTAGCAGTTCGAAAGCACGTCAAAGTGCAAATAGATAAATAGGTACCGCTCCAGCGGGAAGGTAAACGGCGTTTCCGTGCGCTGCTCTGGTTCGCCAGAAGCGGCTTAGTCATGCTGGCCACATGACCTGGAAGCTGTACGCCGGCTCCCTTGGCCAATAAAGCGAGATGAGCGCTGCAAACCTAGAGTCGTCCACGACTGGACCTAATGGTCAGGGGTCCCTTTACCTTTACCATAGTTTTAAATGTGTTATAAGACTGTGACACCAGATGGCGCTGTAGAGTTCGATCCTTCACTAATGTGATTTCCCATTATGAGCTTTGCAACGTGTTTTCCCAAAACGTTTTTCGGGAAATAAAGCCTTAGAATGCAGACGGAAAACTTCTGCTCATCCAACAAAACAATTCTTGCGTTTCTTATCCCTTGTGTTTCCCTTGACGCCCTAATTGGCTTCCTCCCTCCAAGATCACTCTTTGCCCGAGTGGTCTTACCTCACGGATGGGTCGGTGAAATGGTCTTTCCAGCCTTAGATCTCACCTGACGCAGTGAATAAAGAGTCGTGGGGAAGGCCCGTCCACACAGCCAACTGTTATTCTTCTCTTCCATAACACGCAAGGGTTCAGCATGCCGTGTCATAATGGATTGAAGAGGGTCTGAAAGTTCTGACTCCTAACACACCTTTCCGTAACCTGGTGCAGTGGTACCTTGGTTCTCAAACTTAATCCGTTCCGGAAGTCCGTTCCAAAACCAAAGCGTTCCAAAACCGAGGCGCGCTTTCCCATAGAAAGCAATGCAAAACGGATAAATCCGTTCCAGACTTTTAAAAACCACCCGTAAAAAAACAGGAATTTAACATAATAATAATAATAATAATAATAATAATAATAATAATAATAATTAATAATAATTTATTATTTGTACCCCGCTCATCTGGCTGGGTCCCCCCAGCCGGTCTGGGTGGCCTCCAACAGATATTAAAATACATTAAAATATCACAAGTTAAAAACTTCCCTAAACAGGGCTGCCTTCAGGTATTTTCTGAATGTCAGATAGTTGTTTATCTCTTTGACCTCTGCTGGGAGGGCGTTCCACAGGGCGGGCGCCACTACCGAGAAGGCCCTCTGCCTGGTTCCCTGTAGCTTTGCTTCTCGCAGTGAGGGAACCGCCAGAAGGCCCTCGGCGCTGGACCTTAGTGTCCGGGCTGAATAATGGGGGTGGAGACGCTCCTTCAGGAATACAGGACCGAGGCCGTTTAGGGCTTTAAAGGTCAGCACCAACACTTTGAATTGTGCTCAGAAACGTACTGGGAGCCAATGTAGATCTCTCAGGACCGGTGTTATGTGGTCCCGGCGGCCACTCCCAGTCACCAGTCTAGCTAATTAATTTTACTATCGAAAGCAGGCATAGGCAACCTCGGCCCTCCAGATGTTTTGGGACTACAATTCCCATCATCCCTGACCACTGGTCCTGTTAGCTAGGGATTATGGGAGTTGTAGTCCCAAAACATCTGGAGGGCCGAGGTTGCCTATGCCTGAGCTAACTAGACCATTGATCCATAAAATGAAAGCAATAATCAATGTGCTGTACTATAAAATAAATAAGTCAGTATTGTAGATGATAAAAATTAAAATACATTTTTTTTCTTACCTGCGCTGATGATAGTCATTGTTTGGATGGGGGGCTTTTATCCATTTCCGCAGTCACACAATCAATCAATCAGTAGCTGAACTAGGTTCCACACAGTCACAAAAACAGATTAACCGAAAAAGCCTCAAAAACAAAAACACAAAATACATAGCAAAAACAAAAGCACCAAACTTAATCTGTTCCGGAACTTCGTTTGACTTCTGAAATGTTCAAAAACCAAGGTGCAGCTTCTGATTGGTGCAGAAACAATAGCCGACAGCCCCATCGGACGTTCGGCTTTCGAAAAATGTTACAACACCGGAACACTTACTTCCTGGTTTTTGGTGTTTGATAACCAAGGCGTTTGATAACCAAGGCCCTTAAGTAGGGTCCTCAGATTGTCGTTGTACTCCAACACCCATCAGCCCCAGCCTGGAAGGGGTGATGGGAATTTCATTAGTTTCTCTTCCTTTCTTCCTGACATGTATATCCTACGAGAGAAGCTCAAGGCGGCATAGGTGGTTTTCATTCCTGTTTCATCCTCACAATAACCCTGTGAGTGAGGATTTGAACCCAGATCTCCTAGGTCCTAGTCCAGTGATGGCTAACCTTGACACTCCAGATGTTTTGGGACTACAACTCCCATCATCCCTGACCACTGACCCTGTTAGCTAGGGATGATGGGAGTTGTAGTTCCAAAACATCTGGGGTGTCAAGGTTGCCTATGCCTGAGTTAACCATTTGCTGCCCTTTCATGATGCCCTAAAGCAGTCGCTTAATGGTTAAGAACATAAAGAGAAGCCTGCTGGATGAGGCCAGTGGCCCATCTAGTCCAGCATCCTGTTCTCACAGTTGCCAACCAGATGCCAAGCATAAGAGCAGCTCTCCCCTCCTGTGGTTTCCAGAAACCAGTATTCAGAAGTGTTACTGCAACCATGGAGGGACCTAGTCTGACTTTCTAACTACGCTGGCTTTGTGCCGATTAATAAATTAGCAGACGTTGTAAAGGTACCTTGTCTCCAAATGGTATCTGGCCTTGGCAGAAGATCTAGTGGCGGACTTGCGTGCAGTTTCTTGAATTTACAGCCCAGAGATTTCCAACGGGGAAATTGTCGTTGACTTTGAGGCAAACTGGCATTCAAGGCTGGTGACCAGTAACTACGGATCTCCATTTCCCGGTACCCAAGAACTCATTCACACAGATTCATACCATCAGTTGATTCCCTCTTCATTGCGTTACTCAGAAGATGGAAGCCTGGTGGCATCTGAACGTGTGAAGTAGCTATGCTGAAAAGTGTTGTGTTTTCTGGAGATGTGGAAGTTCTAACTGTGGAAGTTTTGTTCTCACTTGCAAGCCTTCGCTGAAAGCTGCAGTTACGATCTTGCACGTGGGAACCAAACACCTAGAAAGTGGGTCCTCAGGTTGTTTGACAGTGGAACGGTCTCCCTCGGGAGGTGGTGGACTCTCCTTCCTTGGGATGTTTTTAAGCAGAGGTTGGATGGGCTCTGTCCTGGATGCTTTAATAATAATAAATAATAATAATAAACCTTTATTGTCACTACACCACCTGTGTGCAGTGAAATTAAACGAGCCCCCCCCCTCCATACACTCAGTCTTGTCCGCACTCTGTGTGCTTGTCGGAAGTCAATTGCACCACTATTTTTTTCCCATTCAGCAGTCCAACAGCCCACGGATAAAAACTGTTCTTTAACCCGTTGGTGCGGCTGACTATACTTCTACCGGTATAGCTCCTGCCCGAAGGTAGGAGATTAAAGAGGTGCTGGCCGGGGTGCGAGTCATGCCTGAGAATTTTCCTCGCCCTTCTGAGGCAGTAGTCTCCTGTGATGTCATCTAATGCAGTGCTCCCCAACCTTTTTATCGTTGCGGACCAGTCAACGTTTGATAATTTTACCACGGCCTGCTGAGGGGGGACATTGATTGTTTATATTTTAGATTGTTTTGATGTCATAATTTTAATTTGATTGTATTTAAACATGCCTTCAAAATAAAATACAGTTACACCCAAAAATGAATATAAAGTGATTTAACATTTTAACACCACAGTAAATAAAATTGAAATAATTTAATGTTCCTTGGGCGGCCCGGTACCATTTGATCCATGGACCGGTACCGGGCCGCGAACCGGGGGTTGAGGACCACTGATCTAATGAACTCAGGGGACAGCCCATGACATCATGCGCTGTATTCACCACCCTCTGTAGGGACTTCCTGTCCGTGGCTGTCAAACCAGCGGACCACACTTTAGCTGAGATTCCTGCAGGTGAGCCTCTGGGTCCTTGGAGGCAGGATACCCGAAAGATCATCTCACCCCTTAGATACCCAACCAGTTATTGTGCTCTGCAGGAGAAGACTTCCTGCTGATACTGTCAGGGACTGGCTGGAGACTGAGGAGTGGTGGCTAGGCAAACTGAGGATTGGGTTCCTGGGGGAAAGGGGGTTAGAAGCTGAAGGAAGAAGGGATCTGGGGGAGCCCGTAACAGCCAGAGTCAGGCAGGAGAAGCTGCAGGGTTGGAGAGTGAAGAGCAGGTCCAGGAGGACAAGAGGGATGGGTCCGTCTGGTGGAGAGTCAAGGGCTTTCACTCTTCCTCCTCCTCCTCCTCCTGTTCCTTCACCTCTCCTGCTCCACTTTAATGCACTCAAGTTTATCTCCCTCCAAAAAAAAATCCCCACCCCTAAACGATGCATATGCTAATGTCTAATGCTCATTCCTTCCATCCCAGATCTGCTCCTGACCTCCCTTCCTCCCACCATGTCAGAGCCTATAACGCTAAATGTTGGTGGGAAGCTGTACACAACATCGTTGTCCACCTTAACCAGCTTCCCAGACTCCATGCTGGGTGCCATGTTCAGCGGGAACCTGCCAACCAAGAGGGACAGCCAAGGCAACTGCTTCATCGACCGGGACGGCAAAGTTTTCCGCTACATCCTCAACTTCCTGAGAACCTCCCACCTGGACCTCCCAGAGGACTTCCAAGAAATGGGCCTGCTCCGCCGAGAAGCAGATTTTTACCAGGTCCAGCCGCTGATCGAGGCCCTGCAGGAGAAGGAGGTGGAGCTCTCTAGGGCAGAGAAGAACGCCATGCTCAACATCAGCTTGGACCAGAGGACTCAGACGGTTCACTTCACCGTCCGGGAAGCTCCCCAGATCTACAGCTTGTCCTCTTCCAACATGGAAGTGTTCAACGCTCACATCTTCAGCACCTCCAGTTTGTTCCTCAAACTTCTGGGCTCCAAACTCTACTACTGCTTCAACGGCAACCTGTCCTCGATATCCAGTTACCTGCAGGATCCCTACCACGTGACCTTGGATTGGGTTGCCAGCGTGGAAGGGCTGCCGGAAGAGGAGTACACCAGGCAGAACTTAAAGAGGTTGTGGGTCCTCCCGGCCAAGAAGCAGATCAACAGTTTCCAGGTGTTTGTAGAGGAGGTACTGAAAATCGCCATGAGCGATGGCTTCTGCGTCGACTCCTCTCACCCGCACGCCTCGGATTTTATGAACAACAAAATTATCCGGCTAATACGGTACAAGTAGGCAGGGCCTCTCTACCCACCCACCCACCCGTTCCGCTACACATAGGAACGATGTGCTGAGGTTCATGTCTGGACACGAATTGTGCACTAATAACCTGAATTACGAAGCTAGTTTCCTGCTTAACAGACTAACCCGTGTATGTCGAAACCCCAGATTAGGGATGTGTGACAGATTGGTTTGTGGGCCAGGTGGTAGCGGGGACTGAGGAAGATCTCTGGTTCCGTGTCAACCAATTGCCCTTCTTCTAAGATGCGTCATCGGAAAGGGACCAGTCTGTTCCTGTGGGCACCGGCAATGACATCAGCATTGGGGGCATTATGTACTGCCCTTGTTTGCCCCCTTTGCATGTTCGATGCTATATTGTGCCCGGCAAGGAAGAGGCAGAAAGGGCGAGGGAGGGGGAATGTTGATGGGTAAATCTGTTTCCCAAACGGCACAATGCCAGAATGAAGCTGTTCACCTCTGATCTGTGGGGTTGACAGGGCAAAATAGCAATATTTAACTGTTTACACAGAGACTGGGAGTTGTGAAGAGGTCCCGCATTTTGTTTAATGACCGGTTGACTCATTTTAACCTCTCTGCCTCATTTTTCCCACTGGGAAGAGACTTGTGCAATCTTAACTTCCTATAAAGAGGCTAAAGGCGGTTAAGGATGTCTGTGTTTGGGCAAGAGCTGGAGGATTCTGGGTGAGAGAGACTTTCTGACCCGAGCAGGGCATGATAGCCATTGGAGTTGATTCCCTCCTCGGTCACATCATAATCTCTCTGGCACGTAGATAAGAAATTGCACAAGTTTCCCCAGTGCAACAGTTCGCCTCCATGCTGTCGCTGTTTCCTTTAATGTGAACGACCAGTTGTAAGATTCAAACGATCTGAAGAGGCGGCCTCCGGGATATTTGGGGTTTTTGCCTGTGGTACAAAATGGATAAAGAAATAGGAGTCCTTGGAGAATTCAGGAAATCAAATAGCAAGGTTGCAAGGACTCAGGCCAGGTCGGCAATAAACAATAATTTCCTCTATTTTTGTTGTTTACACACTCGGTACACTTTGACTATGAAACTAAGAAACTAGAGCTGATGAAGAATAAACGAAACAGGGCCTTGTCCTGGAGTTAAAAATCATTGCAACTGGAATTTGTTTCATACTTCAAACAACAAAAATAGATGAAATTATTGTTTCTTGCCGTCCTGGCCTGAGTCCTTGCAACCTTGCTATGTGGTACAAAATGGAGCATGGTTTCATGGTACTAGGCTGGTAGTTGTTTTTCTCTTTGACATCTGGTGGGAGGGCGTTCCACAGGGCGGGTGCCACTACCGAGAAGGCCCTCTGCCTGGTTCCCTGTAACTTGGCTTCTCGCAGTGAGGGAACCGCCAGAAGGCCCTCAGAGCTGGACCTGTGTCCGGGCAGAACGATGGGGGTGGAGACGCTCCTTTAGGTATACAGGACCGAGGCCATTTACGGCTTTAAAGGTCAGCACCAACACTTTGAATTGTGCTCGGAAACGTACTGGGGGGCAATGTAGATATTTCAGGACTGGTGTTATATGGTCTCGGTGGCCGCTCCCAGTCACCAGTCTAGCTGCCGCATTCTGGATTAGTTGTAGTTTCCAGGTCACCTTCAAAGGTAGCCCCACGTAGGGCGTATTGCAGTCGTCAGATTGAGAAGGGGTGTTGGACGCGGACGGACATTAATTCTCAAAGCAAAAAGGGGGAAATCATGAATGGGGCCTAGGTTTAGATCAGGCCTGCACAACTTGTGACACCCTCACCCCCAAAGAGAACATAGCTCACTAGCCACATGCTTCATTTGGAGTTGATTGCATTCCTCCATTGCAGGGGGTTGGACTGGATGACCCTCGGTGTCCCTCCCAACTCTGCAATTCTATTATTTATTCATTTGAGGCAGCAATCCCACTCACACTTATCTGGGAGTGAGCCCACTGAACACAGCGGGGACTTAACTTCCGAATAAACATGTATAGGAGGGTGCTGTTGATATATTAATATATTAATTGATATATTGCATAATGGAAAGTAGTAAAAGCAACATAATAATAATTTTTTTTTATTATTTGTACCCCGCCCATCTGGCCCATCACGTTAAAAACTTCCCTAAATAGGGCTGCCTTGAGGTATTTTCTGAATTTCAGATAGTTGTTTATCTCTTTGACCTCTGCTGGGAGGGCGTTCCACAGGGCGGGTGCCACTACTGAGAAGGCCCTCTGCCTGGTTCCCTGTAGCTTTGCTTCTTGCAGTGAGGGAACCACCAGAAGGCCCTTGGCGCTGGACCTCAGTGTCCGGGCTGAATGGTGGGGGTGGAGACGCTCCTTCAGGTATACAGGACTGAGGCCAGAGCAGGACAGAGCAGAATATTGTTTTAAAGCCATAGCGACTAAAATGCACGAAAACAATTAATAAAAGCAGGAGTGTTTCTAGGGCATGGTTGCCTATGGCCAGGTCATCTGTCTCTAGGACAGTGATGGCTAACCTTGACACTCCAGATGTTTTGGGACTACAACTCCCATCATCCCTGACCACTGATCCTGTTAGCTAGGGATGATGGGAGTTGTAGTTCCAAAACATCTGGGGTGTCAAGGTTAGCCATCACTGCTCTAGGAAGTCATGCAACTGACGCCAGCAGCAGTAGCTAATAATAATAATAATAATAATAATAATAATAATTTATTATTTGTACCCCACCCATCTTATTGGGTTGCCCCAGCCACCCTGGGCGGCTTCCAGCCACTCTGGGTGGCTTCCAGCATATATAAAAACATTTAATAATAATAGCATGGTACCCTATGCTTGTTGTTGGACTACAACTCCCATCATCCCTGGCTATTGGCCATACTTCCTTTTTTTTAAAAAAATGATTTTTATTCATTTTATATTAAACAAAACAAACACATAAACTACATAAGAAAAACATAACATAAACAAATAAACACAACAATAAAAGATATCATTTTTAACCTATTTTCCTTAACATCTTGTTGGGACTTCCCCCATCCTCCCTTCCTGGTTTCCCATTTACCGGTAATTCTTATTTTCAGGCAAGTTCATCTTCAAATTTAACCTTTTATCTAACCTTTTATTATCCAATTATTCCTTTGATCGTTTTATTACCCTTTCCCCCCAAAGATATTCTTTTAGTCCCAATTTTAATCCGGAAAACTCTAACTTGTTCCCTAGATTTTAAAAGATTTTCCATATTACAATATTTTTTAAAATACATTTTAAATTTCTTCCAATCTTCTTGCACCGCGTCCTCCCTCTGTTTGCGCAGTCTTGCTGTCAGTTTGGTGAGTTCCATAAAGTCAATCATCTTCATTTGCCAGTCTTCCACTGTTGGTATTTCTTGTATTTTCCAGTTCTTCGCTATCAGTAGTCTTGCTGCTGTTGTGGCATACAAAAAGAAAATCCTATCTTTTGGGGGGATTTCCTCCCCTATAATTCCCAAAAGAAAGGCTTTGGGTTTCTTAAGAAAGGTGTCTTTCAACACCTTTTTCATTTCATTATAAATCTTTTCCCAGAAGTCCTTTATTTTGGGGCACGTCCACCACAAGTGGAACATAGTTCCTTCTTTTTCTTTACATTTCCAGCATTTGTTATCTGACATATGATACATCTTAGCCAACTTTACCAGTGTTAAGTACCATCTGTACATCATTTTCATCATATTTTCCTTTAAAATTGTACATGCTGTAAAATTCCAACTTTTTCCCCACAACCTCTCCCAATCCTCCAACATTATCGGCCATACTTCCTGGGGCTGATGAGAGTCATAGTCCCAACAGTGATCTTGGTCTCCTGGCCAATGGTATAACAGCAGAGTGGGCAGTCAGGATAGAGGGAGCTTGCCTCAGGACGGATCAAAGATGTCTCTAGGAAATTGGTTGCAATCACTGTAAAAACTGTTGTGTACTGATTCAGAGTGGGTTCGAATCCCACCTTCGTCGCCAGTTGTAGTAGCGTGGGTTAATGATTTCAGCAAGTGATTTCAGCTCTCTGATATAGCAGGCAGGAGACAGCTTCTTCATGTAACAACTCATTATTCAGGCAAACAAGACTGAGGGAACTGAGGGTAGGGAAGCTACATTTATAGGGACAGAGGACTGACTAGGAAAAGATACATTTTGGAGGGAACAATCTCAAGCAATCACACAGCTGCTTTTTGGTGAGAACCAATAAGACTGAGGATCCAAATGCAGCAACTTGAATGCACCAATAGCAACTGTTCCTTCTGGGACAGGAAGGCAGTTACTTTACCCTAATGTGATTACAGACAATAGTAATACAGATATGATAACACTCTGAATCAGTACACAACAAAAACATCTGACTTTTTTTGTGCACAGAAACTGGTCCTGTAAAAACTCCTTTTGAGATTTCAGTTCACCACCTCTTGGAAAGAATTCAGAGCCAGGTAGAGGGTGACTTTGAAATCTGCTTCATCAGGATGCCAAAGTGACCCTTTGAAAGGTGTCCTCAGATGTTGACACTCGATGCTCTGTGGGGGATTATTACGAATGGCGTTCAGTTCTGCAATAAATGCCAAACTCCATGACAGATCCTGTAAAGACATCTTATTGCAGAGTTACAGGGTCTTTGGGACTCTCTCTAAAAGCATATTGGGTTTAACAGATGTTTATAATAAATCTGCTTGTTAACTTTAGAAACACGCCTCTGAGATTTCCTCATGTGTGTCTGGGCTTGGTTTATGACGGATCGCAATATCCCACAGGTAGTTATTGCATGACAAAAGTAGAAGACGGAGCATGACCTCTGTCTTCACCCCACCCACAAGTTGCATAGCCCTCGTTGACTAAAAGGGTGATCAAATTTGTTACAAGAGCATTTTTCAGACACATAAACTGGCATGGCAGCCCCTTACAGATAGATTGTGATTTTCTATGCATCAGGGGCAGGAGGCATTGTGATCCTGTTGAACAGCATTGCGTCTCCATTAAACTGACATCTAGGATAGATGACTGCAATAAATTGTACATATAGGTCTGCCTTTGGAGAGTCTCCAGAAAACTGAAGTTAATTCCAAATACAGTCCCTGCATCACTAACTGCAAACTGCCCTGTGATCTTTGGATGAAGGGTGGAATCAGACAATAGGAATATTATCTGGGCATACAATAGTCTCTGGGTACAAAAACAACAACAAAGCAATGATTGGTTTTCAAGCCTCTAGGGCAGTGTTCTTCAACCTTGGGTCCCCAGATATTGTTGGACTACAACTCCCATCATCCCCAACCTCTGGCCCAGCTGGCTAGTGATGATGGGAGTTGTAGTCAAAGAACATCTGGGGACCCAAGGTTGGAGAACACTGCTCTAGGGCACAGGTGGGAAAACTGTGGCCCTCCATATATTGTTGGACTCCCAACTCCCTTCTGCTTCAGTCAAAAATAAATTATGGAGGATGTACTCCAGAAACATTGAATTATGGTGCTGGAGGAGACTCTTGAAAGTCCCATGGAGTGCAAGAAGATCAAACCTATCCATTCTGAAGGAAATCAGCCCGGAGTGCTCACTGGAAGGACAGATCCTGAAGCTGAGGCTCCAAGACTTTGGCCACCTCATGAGAAGAGAAGACTCCCTGGAAAAGACCCTGATGTTGGGAAAGATGGAGGGCACAAGGAGACGACAGAGGACGAGATGGTTGGACAGTGTTCTGGAAGCTACCAACATGAGTCTGACCAAACTGCGGGAGGCAGTGGAAGACAGGAGTGCCTGGCGTGCTCTGGTCCATGGGGTCACGAAGAGTCGGACACGACTAAACAACAACAACTCCAGAAACAACTGGAGGGCTTCAGGTTCCCCACCCCCACCCTGTCAATAAGCATTTCCCGATATTCAGCTGAAACCTACCATCTTATAATTTCACCCATTCTATTTTTCCAGACGCTTTATCATCTTGGTCACCTTTGTTGTAGTTGCAGTTCAGCAAAAACCTGGAGAGCCCAAAGATTCTCCACAGCTGGCTGAAATGAAACCAGTAAGGTTAAAAGAGAAAGCAAGCTAAACACCTGCTGGATAAGTCTTCAAATCATGGGGTGTCAGTTCCAATCACTTTCTGACCTGCTCATTCAGATAGACAATAAAATTATCAGGGTGCTTCCCGATTAGACAGCTGAGACAACTTTGTATATTTCTGGTGCGCAAAGTTTCACACCAATTTTCAGATCCTAGGTTTGCATGGAATTCAAGCGGCTCTGGCAAAATGAAGAACAGTAACAGCAATAATTTATCTAGCACATATGAAGCTGTGTGGGGTTTCAAGCTCACGTTACTATTTATTTGTTTATTATATTTATCAGTCCTTTGTGCAATGAGCTTGCAATCAATCCTCAGCGTGAAAACAAGAATTAAAGCACAAGCATTCTCAATGGATGGAGCTGTACAGGTACCGGTACTAACAATAACAGCTATGGTCTGCATGCAACGTGTGGAAGTTTCATTTGTTCCTGTTATTACTTCCTGTGCCCCAGCGCTGTGCTCTGCCAGTCAAGAAACAGCTTTTGCACGACACAAATTAAGGTGGCGACACTATGCACAATTTAGGAGTACGTCCAGTGGGACTGAAGAGTAAACATGCTGCAAATCCCTTTAACACTTCCAGTTCCAAACCCCATGTTTAACCCGATACACTGTCTGCCAGGAATAACTCCCATCAAATTATTATTATTATTAATTTATTATATTTATATAATTTATTATATTTATATACAGTAATGCCTCCGTGAACGTCCACCTCGTCTAGCGTCTGTTCCGACGAACGTCTGCTGCAAACCCGGAGGTACCGGAATGGGTTACTTCCGGGTTTGCCGCTCGCGCATGTGCAGAAGCGCGTGCATGCGCAGAAGTGCAAACCACTCCACGCGTGCACAGACGCGGCACTTTTTCCTGCATCATTTTCGGCTAGCGGCCGGGGCTCTGGAACGGATCCTGGTTGCAAAACAAGGTATTACTGTACCGCCCTATACCCAGACACTGAGCCTCTTGGGCTTGCTGATCAGAAGGTCGGCGGTTCGAATCCCCACGACGGAGTGACCCGTTGCTCAGTCCCAGCTCCTGCCCACCTAGCAGTTCAAAAGCACGTCAAAGTGCAAGTAGATAAATAGGTACCGCTGCAGCGGGAAGGTAAAAGGTGTTTCCGTGCGCTGCTCTGGTTTGCCAGAAGTGGTTTAGTCATGCTGGCCACATGACCCAGAAACTGTACGCCGGCTCTCGGCCAATAATGTGAGATGAGCACTGCAACCCCAGTCGTCTGCGACTGGACTTAACTGGACCTTTACCTATACTGGGAGGTCTCAGGGTGGTTCACAGAATAGATCAACATAAAAACCACTATATATACAGGTGTGTGTGTGTGTAAATCAAAATAAACAAATTCTGTTACCACGCAGCAAGACTCAGACCCACCATGATCGCAAATAATAACAGCGATAAAGTTGCACATCAAGTCACAGCAGATAATATCTGAATGAAATTATCTCCCACAAAATTTTAAGCTAATATGACCTTTGAAATAGTGCTGCTAAAATGTTATTTAATAATTATTTAGTACATGTAATATTGCTATATTCTTCGTTTTTATTTCATCCTCTTATCTTCTGGTCTACGACTGTAATAAAGGTTTTACTTACTTTAAAAAAAAAATCTAAAAATAAAAATAAAAACCCAATAAATTCTACAGGGTCAGGATTTAGACTTGGGACTACTGCACATTTAGAAGCCTACAATCCTATCACAGTCTGCCAGGAATAAGCCCCACTGGATTCTACAGGATCTAGACTTTGAACCAACTGCACATGACAAGCAAAGAACCGGTTTGCAAACCGCATTGAAACCCCGCCGGCGTCGAGGCGGCTGCATTGACACACTCCCGCCTGCAGGGGGTGTGGCGAGGGGCGAGCCAGGACGCCGCGAGTAAAGCCAGCGCGCAGGCGCAGTGCTTTTCCCGCCCGCCCGTCCTCCCGCGCAGGCGCCTGGATGCTGCGAAGGCGGTTGAAGCCGTTGCGGAGTGGCAACGGCTCGCCTTCCCCCCGACGCATGCGCAGTATCCGTCGGCCCTCTGAGGCGCTCGCGGAGGCAAGCGGGCCGTGATGGCGGCGAGCGGAGGCGCAGGCGGCGGCGGCTGGTTCGCGGCTCTGGCCTTCGGGGTCACGCTGCTCAAGCTGCTCCTCGTCCCCACGTAGTAAGGAGCCCGGATTCGTTATTATTCCCATTCACATCCTTCTGGCGGGGAAGGGGCGGGCGCGAGGGGGCTTCCGGCGCCGCCATGATGGACGCGGCTGTTCCTCGCAGGGGCCTCCCCGCCCTCCTACTGCCTGGTCTCTCTCTCTCTCTCTCTCTGAGTCTGCCTTAGGTTCCCCGTTGCAAGGCTTCCCTCTACAGCAGCGTGTCCCAAACTTTGGGCCTCTGGCAGTTTTTGGACTACAACTCCCATCATCCCCGACCGCTGCTCCTGCTCGCTAGGGATGATGGAAGTTGTAGTCCAAAACAGCTAGGAGACACACGCGCTTGGGAAACCTCGCTCTGGCATCTTATGAAGTGAATGCGTGGCACGGAGAAGGTGGGCAGAGGAATGTTTTTTTACCCCTTGCCTCGCTTAATCGTGGAATAACTGCAGAGTAGGAAGGGACCCCCAGGGGTCATCCAGTCCAACCCCCTGCAATGCAGGGAACTTTTGCCCGAGGTGGGGCTGGAAGCCACGATCCTGAGATTAAGGGCCTCATGGGCTGTTGAATGTTGTATGGGGAAGTTTTTAATGTTTGATGTCTTACCTGTGTTTTAATTTGTTGGAAGCCTCCCAGAGTCCCTGGGAAACCCAGTCAGATGGGCGGCAGGCATATAATGAATTGTTATTATTCAGGACAGAGGAAACAAAGTGATTCTTCATGCAGCACGTAGACAAACTATGGGACTTGCTCTCCCAGGAGGCAGCGATGGCCACCACTATAGACAGATTTAAAACAGGATTAGACAAAGTCAAGGAAGAGGAGAGGGCTACTAGCCAGCTATGCTGTTACCTCCACAGCTGGAGGCAGCAATTCTTCCCAATGCCATTTCAGGAAACTGCAGAAAGGGAGAGTGCTCTTGTGCTCAAATCCTGTTCGCTGGTTTCTCACAGGCATCCAGTTGACCACTGTGAGAACAAGATGCTGGACTAGATCCAATAGGCTATTCTTAATGTTATTCCTAATTCTTCTGACCCTCCTGTAATGTCAAAGAAAGAGGGTTGGAAACCTGAGAGTCACTCTGTAGAACTTACACTGCAACTTTTAAATGATAACAAAATAGACATTATATAAGCAAAGCTCCAGTAAGTGTAAGGTTAGGAGACATATGTGTGAATTGCACACAGTCCCATGCGAATGTGGTGCTTTACAAAGAACAGGTTTGACAGGTCTCTGCCCTGAGGGGATTGCAATATAAAATGGACACCAGGCAGTCACACAGGAAGGGGAGGGAGTTCGAGACATAGGTAGGCGGGAGGAATATGGAATTGTTTCAATCAGGTATGCTTCGGCTTGCTTGCAATCATGCAAGTAGGAAACCCGCTCTACTCAACATGTTGCCCTTGGGTGGAAAAAGCTTTCCTCAAAACTCACTTTTCCCCCTTTGGATCACACCCCATTCCCTACACCTTATCGAAGGGATGGCCAACATGGTGACCTCATGCTGTCTGGGACAAATGAGAGTTCACAAAATCACAGAATTATAGAGTTGGAGGGGACCATGAGGATCATCTAGCCCAGCTCCCTGCAGTGCAGGAATCTTTCACCCAACATGGGGCTCAAACCCACAACCCTCAGATTCAGAATCTCATGCTCTACCAACTGAGCTATCCCTCGAGGCAAAGAGTTACAGACCAAAAGGCAGGGATGGGCCACCAACTTGGATTACATTAATAGAGGTTTAGACAAATTCATAGAGCATATGACTATC
The DNA here is from genome assembly GCA_034642065.1 of Darevskia nairensis. Lineage (NCBI taxonomy): Eukaryota > Metazoa > Chordata > Lepidosauria > Squamata > Lacertidae > Darevskia > Darevskia nairensis. The sequence continues at coordinate 159,472 of JAWWNI010000020.1, read as the reverse complement.
AGGGGCTACCAGCCATGATGGCTGTGCTCTTCCTCCACAGTTGGAGGCAGTAAATGGCTTCTGAATACCAATTGCTGGACGTCACAAGAGGGGAAGGTACTATTGTACTTGGGTCCTGCTTATAGGTTTTCTGCAGGCATCTGCTTGGGCACTGTGAGAATCAGATGCTGGACTAGATGGGCCTGATCCAGCAGGCTTTTCTTATGTTCATGAAACATTTAGTGGGTACCATGTTAGGTATTCCTACCTTAACCCAAAGTACCATGTTTCTCCTAAAATAAGACACCATCTTATATATTTTCCCCCTCAAAAAAACACAGTATGGCTTATTTTCGGGGGATGTCTTATTCTAACCGCTCCGCGTCGGTACGTTGCATAGCCACGCCTATCCAGGCCATCTTAAGGGAGAGGCGCCGCGTCACTATGTCCTATTGTCAGGTTCGCTTAGCGGTTGCTCATGAGTAAAGACCAAGTCCTTCTTGTCTTTCAACTATTTTATTGTGCAAACTATGTACAGTGTGGAGCTAACCCTAAACATGACCGTCTAGTCGCTAGTGGAATCTGCAAGTGCCCCCCTCCTGTTGTGGCGCCAACACCAGAGTCTCGGCACTCTAAAGTGCCGCCTTCTCCTTCTGCGTAAAGCGGGCACCGGAAACGGCGTCTCCCCCTCCGAGTGAGTCTGCAGAGTGGTGCTAGGTCTCTCTGCATCTTCCTGGAGACCTGTCCCCACCTGGCCCCCTCCTGGTAACTGCTCTTCCCCCAAGGAGGAGCTGGTAGACTCACTGGGAGACGAGTCCGTCGACAACAGAGGCTGAGGCTGCCGGTAGCCACTCAGTGCACATCCCTGACACTTATTTTCGGGGTATGGCTTATATTTCACAAATGTGTAGAAATCCTTTCTACGGCTTATTTTATGGCTACGTCTTATTTTAGGAGAAACAGGGTATGTGTAATTAAAATAATAGCATTCTTTCAATGCCTTTGTTTCCTCCCTGCCCTTTGTTCTTTCCATCTATCTATCTACAGTATCTATATTCTAATTCTCTGCCAGAGACCCCTTCAATAAATTATACCCTAGTTAGCAGTGGAGTCAAACTCAGAAGTGCAGTAATACCAAGTTTATGAGGATCATGAGGGATTGGATACAGATCTAACTGAAGAGGAGGAATATTAGTTAGCCCTCTAGGCTTCCAGGTGATAAAATGGAAAAAATCACTGCATCAATTCCAGTAAATGTCCATTAGGCTTAATAATGCAGGAGATGCCGGTTTTGTCAAAGCACTAAAGTATGTTGCTGTGTCTGAGGAAATGGACACCAATGGTACTGTTGACTATTGCAGGATGTGGTCAGACTAAGAACAAGATTTTCATGGAGCATATTTTGGTAATCAGTGCAATTATGTTTTATAGCAAGTTTAACAAAAAAAGAAAGAAAAAGAAAACATCAGCTCACATGGTGAAGGCTGTTATGATACGATTGGCTGCTTTGGCCCAATTGTACATTAAGTACGTTTAAAAACCCCCACAAGGTCAGACCAAAGTCTCCTGTATTCCAGCTTTTTGTTCTTATAACAGATGCTGTTAGAAAGCCCTGAAGCCGGTCATGATTACAACAGCACTCTTCCCCACTTGCAGTTCCCAGCAGCTGATATTTACAGGTGTAGTTCCCCTCCATGCAAGGATTAGCTCCAATGTATTGAGCAGATGAGACTAATAGTGGGTCCAATGGTCAAGAAGGCAATTTCTGCATGTGCTGTAGAGAGAAGTGAGGAGCAGATGGGACTCATCAATCTGGGAAGGTAGCCCAAGTAGGAGAAGGAAAAGATCCTAAACCTCTGCTGCCTTGCTGGATATCTTCGGGAGATGAAAGGGCTAAGGCATAATCCTGACACAAATCCGGAGTGGAATCCCTAAGACGGTTGGATGGCGCCTTGTATGCCTCCTTTTGGCAACTCTTGCAGCCCAGCCAAGAGGGGTATGTGTTGTCATCTGAGCAGCTCAGGTGCTGCTAATGCAGCAGTTTGACTTCACCCCCAGAGATGCACTCCACTGTCTCTCGAGACAGACAGATGCAAGCAACAAATTCCCTCCATGTTGCAATTTTGGCAGTTGCAGCTTCTCCTGACATCCAGGGATCAAAATGTCCTCTTCTACGTAACCTTCTATGATTCTGTGTTAATGGTGTATGAGCCCAGTCCACCTTTTTGTCGGTTTGCTCTGTGAGCCCACCGAGTGCCGCTCTGAAAATCCTCCTTACCTTTTGGTCGTCCAATGCTGTGTATGTACATTTACCCGTGCATATAAATTGGAATGTGAGTTGTAGATGTGATGATAATTGAATTGCCGGAACATATATTTAAAATGTGGCAGAAGTAATTTCTCATGAAATTAGGAAACAGAATTAACTGTAGGAAAGCTATCATGCAAAGATACCTATAGAGAAAAATAGGCATACATGTTAATGCATGAGCACAACTGCTGAAAGTTTGTCTCTTGTTTACAACCTAGCAGAGTGTTCCTCATCAGTTCTTACTTACCTACTATTGCACTGGAAAATGCAAAATAGAAATGCTCTGGTTTCTCTTCAGATCATATAAATCTTTTGCCTTTTACAAAGTAAAAAGCTATGTGGTATGATCCAGATACTAATATCTAACTTCTTGTAGTCATTCCACAGATTTTGAAGTGCATAGGAACTGGCTAGCCATCACCCATAGCTTACCAGTCTCTCAGTGGTATTATGAGGTAAGTGTGTCTTTCTGCCTTTCCAGAAGTGTGCTTGGTTCTTAGAACAGTGAGGTGCAGCATCTTGTGGAGTTTTGCAGATGATTAAAGGCTGCCGTCAGATATCCCTTCCTTGTTACTGGAAGCTGAATGGACCTCCAGTGCAGGCAAATGAAATGTCTTTTGCCTGTTCTTCCAGGCTTCCTAGAGTAAAAGTGAAGGTCTCTGTCTGGTTTAGAACAGCCAACTGATCCAGATCGTTCCCCTTTGCACATTTTTTTTAAAAAAGCCACCCTAATGACTGCAAAGCATTTTGCACTTGCCACGGGTTGAATGTGCATATGTGAACTAGCCTACAGTTTAAGGTCGTCCAGTGATTGACACCTGCCTTCTCACTTGCATTCTTTCCCCATGTTTACAGGCAACTTCTGAGTGGACCTTGGACTACCCTCCTTTCTTTGCATGGTTTGAGTATGGGCTTTCACACGTTGCCAGATACTTTGACAAAGAGATGCTGGTCATCCAGAACCTCAACTATTCCAGCTACCCAACCATTCTTTTCCAAAGGCTTTCGGTCATCTTCACAGATGTGCTCTTCATCTATGCAGTTCGCGAGTATGTTGGTGCCCCTTAATTGTTTTTAAATAAGAAGTCTTTATGTTTTGTGTTTCGGGAGAAGGGAAGATAAGCCACTGGACTCTGGAAAGAAATCACTCAGCCTGCCTCTTGTTGAAATCAGTAAATGTGTTGAAAAGTAGAAGAGATGGAGTATTTTAGATGGAATAGATGGAGTATTTTTTTTAAGAAAACAAAACAAAATCCTGCTTGGAGGAGAAAACAGTGTCAACATAACCTATAAACTGCACCTGGTCTTTAAGAAATGTGTATGGAAGAACAAAGGGATTTGGATTTTGTCTGTGTCTTTATTTCTCCTCTGCTCAGGTGCTGTAGATGTGTAAATGGGAAGCGAGGTGCAAAGGAACCTCTGGAGAACCCTCAGCTTGTCCTTTCAGTTCTCCTCTTATGGAATTTCGGCCTCTTAATTGTGGACCGTATCCTTCCAACTCAGGTGTCAAAAGAAATCTGGCCAGATAACCTAAACCAAACATCAACATTTGGTTGGGTTTGGGGGGAGTGGGGAGATACCTATCAAATTCTAATGAGAATTGGAACTGCTAAATTTGCTACTGGTAAGAATTACAACTGGTCATTCAACATGGAAGTTGAATTGAAGCACTAAAGTTTAAAATGTTTCCTGGGTTAGGGCGTCTTTCTGAAGTGGATGTTAGTCCTTAATTCAATCACAGACATTCATTTTCAGTACAATGGCTTTCTGTTTGGATTCATGCTGCTTTCCATTGCACGGCTATTCCAGGTAGTGTATTAAGAGGTGGCCATGCCCACTTCCTATTCTAGAAGTCTCATCCAGCTCTTAAGTGTGCATTCTGTTTATGTAGGCTTTGGATTCTTTGTTCCTTCAAATAACCGCCTGACCTTTCTCTTCCCTGTTGCCCCACACTCCCTTTCAGAAAAGGCACTTGGAAGGGGCTTTTCTCTTTGCCATCCTCTTGCACTTCAAGCATATCAACCTCTATGTCGCCCCAGCATATGGTGTGTACCTCCTCCGGTCCTACTGCTTCACTGCAAATAATTCAGGCAAGTTATTGATGATTTCATAGTGGGAATGGCCAGGGTTTGGATACACTGCCAGGTGAGAAAGAAGACTGCCATATTGGCTGGGGTTGTAGTCCACAGTATCTGGTGGGCACCAGGTTGGGAAAGACTGGCCTATGACAAGAATTGAACTATCTCAGAGGAGGATCTTGTTTTATAGTGGGAAGAAAATTAAAACACACTGGCGAAGCATTTCTTGTTTCTTTCACCCCTCTTCTGTTTTAATCATAATATTTTCATTTTCTCCAGATGGATCCCTCCGATGGGGCAGTTTCAGTTTTCTTCGCTTAGTTGCCCTGGGATTCATTGTCTGCTTTGTTTCTGCACTTTCACTGGGACCATTTATTGTTTGGGTAAGGACCCTGATCCTCTATAAAACATGCACCTGCTTCCTGAGTGATGACTGTACGCAAGACATTCTTTACTAATTGTTCCCATAAGCTAGTACAGTGGTACCTCTGGTTACGAACTTAATTCGTTCCGGAGGTCCGTTCTTAACCTGAAGTGTCACTTTAGCTAATGGGGCCTCCTGCTGCCGCCGCACCAGCACCACACAATTTCTGTTCTCATCCTGGGGCAAAGTTCTTAACACGAGGTACTACTTCCGGGTTAGCGGAGTCTGTAACCTGAAGCGTCTGTAACCTGAGGTACCACTGTACAAAGGATAGCTACTATATGTATGAATAATATGCTTTATAAGCTGATCGAGTGTGGGGAACATTCTTGACTTGGCTGTTAGCTCAGGATAGCTCAATCTGTAGAGCATGAGGCTCTTAATCTCAGGGCCAAGGATTTGAGCCCCACATTGGACAAAAAAATTCCTGCATTGCAGGGGGTTGAACTAGTTGACCCTTGTGGTCCCTTCCAACTCTGCTATTCTGTGATTTCTACTTGAATCTATAAGCTGATTTTCTATCCAAAGGCTCTGAAAGCAGCTTTAAATCATTTAAAATTATTTTAACAAAATGCAACAACGACCAGTAAAAGCAATAAAGCCACAACCATAAATGTATTGTTGTGTTACTTACCGGTAATATAAATGAAAAATCTTTGACTAACTTTCTAACTTCCTTTTTTCTTCCATTAGGGCCAGCTGCCTCAGGTCCTCTCTCGTCTCTTCCCTTTCAAAAGAGGCCTTTGCCATGCATACTGGGCTCCTAACTTCTGGGCACTGTACAACGCCCTGGACAAAGCGCTCTCCGTTATTGGTAGAGTATCTTAACCCTGCATGTATTAACAGCAAATACTTGTTTTATGATTCTTGTTCCCTTTTAGAAATGTTCAGTGGGAGAATCCTGCTGTGTCTGACCAGCACAGTGGCAGTTCCTCTCCTTGCATTTTATTATTAATCTTTTGAAAGTATGCAAAAGAATATATAAACACTAGTTGAATTCAGCCCGTTGATAACGGGCTCTAGCGGGGGCGAGCGGGACCCGAGGCGCGGAGGCGGCCAGCGGCGGCGGCCGGGGCGAGGAGGTTGCGGGGCGGCGTCCTCGTCCTCCTCGCCGCCGCTGCCTCCAGGCCGGGCCGGCCGTACTCCTCCTCCTCGGGGCTCCTCCGTCGAGGTGGCGGCGGCGGCCCGGCAATGGCGGCGGCGCAGTTTCGCCCGGCCGGAAGTGTCTCTGCGTCGTCCCGCCCCCCTCTCCGCCCCCTCCAATCCCTGCGTCCCCGTGTGACATGCGCAGAACGCACTTCCGTGACACACGGAAAAGCAGGGACATAGCAAGATTATTATATAGGATGAGGACGGTTTAACTGGGTTGGGTAAGTGGGATGTCCAGTCCAATGTCTTGCCTTTGACAGTCATCGGATACGACAGCAGCAGGGAGATTTCCATGCAAGTTCTTCATCTTTATAGTCTCCTAAACCACTGTGTTTACTCTTCTTCTTCTTTGGCAATCACTCGTAGTCGAGTAAGATTGGCTTCCATGAACATGTTCTTAACGGTGTGTCCGTAGGTGACTGTGGAGGCCAATTCTGGATCCACACATTGTTCCACAGTGGGAGTCGATCATGGTGAGGGTTTGCCAAACGTGCCTTCCTCTTAGCACGTTTCTTCCTTTCATCCTGAGTCCAAGCGTCTTCAAAGCTCATGACACCTTTGGTAAAGGCTATTCTCCAAATGAAGCGCTTGCAGGACAGTGTTTCCCAGTTGTTGGTGTTTATACTACATTTTTTTTTTTTAGATTTTCCTTGAGAGAGTCTTTAAACCTCTTTTGTTGACCACTAGTACTACACTTTCCATTTTTAAGTTTGGAATAGAGTAGTTGCTTTGGAAGACGATAACCAGGCATCCAAACAACATGACCAGTCCAATGAAGTTGATGTTGAAGAATCATTGCTTTGACACTGGTGATCTTTGCTTCTTCCAGTACACTGGCATTTGTTCGCCTGTCTTCCCAAGTGATGTGTAAAATTTTTCAGAGGCACCGTTGATGGAATCTTTCGAGGAGTTGGAGATGGCGTTTATGAGTGTGTGTGCACACTCAGAGGATGACTTCCAAACCATCCTAAATATCTTCTCAGAAGCTTACTGTTTACTAAAGTGGAGTTGGTTATGTGCATGTGCCTCAGGCGTCTTGCTATGCCTAAAAGGACATTTTTAGTAAACTGTTTAAAAAACCATTTGGGCTGTGTAACGTCCTTGCATGACTGCACATGACGACAATTAGGCTGCTGGACACTCAGCAGTGGTCCCACAACTGTAGAATTCAGTGCCTGTTGAACTTAAGCGAGCCTCATTCCCTTAAGTCTTTAAATAGGTCTAGAAGACTCGCTTTTTCCTTGAGACTTAACCCATTCAGTGCAGTTGGTTAGAGCACGGTGCTCAGAACACCCAGGTTGCAGGTTAGATCCCTATACAGAACAGCTGCATATTCTGCATTGCAGGGGGTTGGAGCAGATGATCCTCAGGGTCCCTAACAACCCTACATTTTTATAATCCTATGTAATATAGGTTGCAATTATAAACTGACTCCGTTAAACCTGCTGAATTTTTATTTTGGTCTTTAATGCTGTTTTTTAACACGAACGTAATATTTTAAATTATATTTTATATTATATTCAGCTTTGGATTTTTTACTTGTGCTATGAGACACTTTGGAGCATCTGCTCCAAAAAATGGCTTATTAACCTTTAAATAAAATTTAAAATTTCTCTGGATGTAAACAGGTGTTGAAACAAGCCGTGGGACTTGCTTCCACATATATTTAGGGTGGGTATGGTGTGGCTGACAACATGCCTGTCCTTCTTACAAACTTCCAGGTCTGAAATATAAATTCCTTGACCCTGCAAAGATGCCCAAGGCTGCCATGACTGGAGGGCTAGTCCAGGAATTTCAACATACCGTCCTTCCTTCAGTGACTCCATTGGCAACTTTGACCTGTACTGCTATCTCTATGCTGGTAAATCCAAATCACTCTACCCCTCTGAGCACGTCTTCATTTGCTTGCAAGCACAGCTCACAAGAAATTTCCCCCCATTTAAAATGAATCCTACCCTGTTAAAGCACCAGCTTGCTTACAATGAATATTCAGCCCACCCTGGTCCCTGCCAGTCTATTATGCCTTTAAAAACAGTTACCTCTAGTTTTGCTTACTTCTTTTATGCCTTTAACAGTGGCCTTACATGCGGAAATTCAACAGGTGAAGCTTTTCCTGGGTTAGAAGTACATGGATGGAGAAAGCTTCAAATCTACACACACCTGTGTTAGGCTGCTTTTAAAGAGTCCGGGGCAGACTGCTCTTATGTTCTTAGGTGGGGCAAAATGTTCAGACCCAAGAACCACCATTAACTGCAATCTGAAACATGAGGTCAGCTTCAATGTTCTGGATTTTGTTTTTACAGATTCTCGTAAATTTCACTGCTTGTCACCCTTTCTCCACCTCCCCCACCCCTGCTTTTTAAAAGATGGTTGTGGCACCACTGGTGCACCCATCACTTGAAAAGTATAGGGTACAAGATTGTCTCAGCATTTTCCTCAAAACTACAATTCCCAGAGTTCCTTGGTTTGGGACCCACGTCAGTTAAACTGGCATGTAACGTAGGTGGTACCTAGAATCTCAAAAAGGCAATTTAACACTTTCTGGCAATGCAAAGCAGAATAATGCAGTGGTACCTTGGTTGTCAAACAGCTTGGCTCCTGAACAAATCGGCTCCCGGACGCAGCAAACCCGGAAGTAGGTGTTCCAGTTTGCAAATGTTTTTTGGAAGCTGAACTTGGAACTTTGGAAGCTCCTGCAGCCAATCGGAAGCTGCGTCTTGGTTTTCAAACAGTTGCGGGGTCGAACGGATTAAGTTCGACAATCAAGGCACCACTGCAAAAATGCAGAGCTTAGCAACTGCTGAAATCCCACTGAATGATAAGCCTGTGTTCCCAGCGCTGAAAAGCACCACTGAAGCTTTGTTTTCTGCCTGTTGTTTCTAGCCCTGTGTTTTCTGTCTTTGGTTTAAACCCCAAGGGCCCAGAGGCTTTCTACGGTGCCTGATTCTCTGCGCGCTGAGCTCCTTCATGTTTGGGTGGCATGTGCATGAGAAAGCAGTCCTTCTCGCCATTCTCCCTCTGAGGTAAGAGGGATGGAAAGGGGTTCAGGTTGCATTTTTATAACTTCCAGCCTTCACACTTGGCCCCCTTTCTAGGCAAGATTGTGGGAAGGTTGGCTTACAAATATCACACCACAAATGACATAATGGAATCCAAAGAGTGTAGTTTTCTTAAATCGATTTTCTCTTTAAAATTTCCATGGCTACACAGAACTTCCCTGTGGCTCTTGGGCCTGTTTCTGTGATATCTTAGAAACAAGTCAGGGATAAAGCAGCTTCTTGCAGCTGAAGAGCAAAACAAGGAAGCAGCTTTGGAACTTCCTTGACTTCCTGCTGCTGCAGGAAGATCCCTGCTGCAAAGGTGGACTCCCAGGGTGGCTGGGGAGACCCGGCCAGATGGGCGGGGTACAAATAATAAATTATTATTATTAAATTATTATCCCAATTCCCTTCAGCCCCAGCCAGCATAGTGGGAACTGTAATTCAACAACCTTGGGAAGGCTACAAGTTTCTCGCCCCTGTTGCACATGGTTAACCAGAGCTGAACTCTCTGAAACGTCTGGGTAGACACGCATAGTGTTGTCCTGGGAGCATGGTGGCAGCAATGAGGGAGGACCTTAAAGAAAATGATCTCCTCCTTGAACGGCTTAATGGTTACTTTCCAAAATCTCCTGTTTTTGGTATGCGTTTTAGCTTGCTGGCTGTGGAGAGATCCAGAGATGCTGGCACCTATCTGGTTCTGTCTACTACAGGACATCTTTCCCTTTTTCCTCTGCTGTTTACAGCACCGGGTAAGTACCTTCTATGTCTCACCGCCTGCCTAAAATATTTCCTGGCTTACACATTCGTTTTTAAAGATTACTGATGTACGTGAAGGACCGTCGACACATCGAGAATATATGTCATTTAGGGCTGTTTCCCTTCATTGACTAAAACTCCTTTGAATTGAATAAAAGGGTTCCCAGATTAGTGGTGGGGTGCCTTATTTTTAATGTAAGTACTTCTAAAACAGCAGGTGCCTCTTCTCTGAAGGTGATGTAGCTCAGTGGTAGAGCATCCTACTTTGCACGGAGAAGGTCCCAGGTTCAATCCTCACCTTCTCCAGGTAGGGCTGAGAAAGACCCCCCATCTGAAATCTTGGAGAGCCACTGCCAGTCATTGTAGGAAATACTGAACTAGATGGGGCAGTGGTCAGACTCAATAGAAGGCAGCTTCTTACGTGCCTGCTGCCAACTTTTTCTACACTGCTTAGAAGATTGTATTTTTATTTTAATCAAGTGGTATACCGGTATGCACTTTGTTAAACAAAATAAACGTCAAAATACAAAGAGTATCCCCCCCCCATTGTTTTGGCCATATACAACATCTGCCAACTGTTGTGTTTCAGAATTGCCTATTAAAATCTTGCTCATGCTGCTCTTCACGGTGTATAGCTTCTCCTCGCTGAAGGCTATATTCAGGTAATGACCAACTGCGCAATCTGACCGTGTCTAACCACGAGTTAGTTGTTGGGTTCAGTGGCCCTTACTCGCAGGTAAGCGGGGCTAGGATTACAGCCTAAATGTTTTCGCAAAGGTAAGCTTCCATTAGGGCTTGCTTGGCTTGCAAATGTCTCTGAGTACCATCACCTGCCACCAGCCTTAGTGCATCTTTTGGTTGTCTTTGGGAGGTGGGGCCCACAACCTGCTCACATTTTAGACTGGGGTTCCCGGTCAACCTAGCGAGTCTTTGCCTGCTCTTGCATTTAGATTGGGGGTGGCGAGCCTGTTGCCTTCTAGCTGTGTTTTTGGACTCCTAGCTCATCAGTACACGGTTTGGAATGATGGGAGCTGTAGAGCAAAAATATTTGGAGAGTCACTGGTTCTCAGTCCCCAATTTCAATATTTCCTCCAGAATAAGACATTCTTGCTCTGCTTTGCAAAAGAGGGGTGATTTTAGATATCAGTAACTATTTCAAAGTGATAATTTGTGAATTGATTATATTAAAATCCCCCCTTTTTCTGCTTTCTCTCTCCACAGAAAAGAAGGGCCTCTGCTTAATTGGTTGGAAACAATCTACCTCATTGGGCTGATACCTCTGGAAATCTTGTGTGAAATTGTGATGCCTTTCACCACCTGGATAGTCAAATTCCCTTTCCTCCCTTTATTGCTCACCTCTGTATATTGTGCTGTAGGTGTCACGTATGCTTGGCTCAAACTGTACATCTCTGCCTTTGCGGGACCACCAGCTGTCAGGCGAAAGAAAGAATAGTGATATGCTTACAACATACCTGAGTCTCAACGGCGATACCTCCAGAATAGCCGACAACTCATGCTAAACAGTGGTGGCTCCTGCCACACATGGTGCCATGTGCTGTTCATGCAGTGGTGCTCCAGAAATAGCTGCTGTTTCTTTAAGGGTGTGGGAGCAAGAAATAAGTGAACAAATACCTTAAATAAGCAGGAGCGATTCCTAGCGTGAAAAGAGAAGACCGTCGTTGCAGGAGAAGCCTTGTTTACAAAAGGATGCTTAATTAGAAGTTTTTTAAAAATGGAATTGTACCTTCTTTTTTTACTTTCAGTTTGAGCTGAAGCAATCACTGGTTATGTTTAACGAGTCTATCCTTCCATGTAATGTGCAAGGTTACTTGTATGTATTATGGGACTGTCCTTCAGAAAAGAAACTTAGGCTGCATGCCTAACCTCACTTATCTGGGCATAAGCTCCACGGAATTCAGTGGGACTTTCTTCTGAGTAGATACGGGTACGATTGCACTGTCAGTTACAAATGTGGGGTGAAAGATGTGAATAAAATATACAATAATTGTCTTTGTAAAAATAATTGTAGCGTTACCTTTTTTATGTACAATATTTGTGTTCCCCTGAGGCTAAGGGTTAGTGTGCATGTTGGGAACCTGTGTTGTAGCCATTTGCTTTGAGGTGTATCTTTGTGATTCACATATTAGCTGTATTTCTGCCCCAATTTGGGGGGGGGGCAACTTTCAAAATCATCAGTTTCACAAAGTAACAGGCTACCATAACTTCTCTATTAAAAGCACACTCAAGGATTTACAGGGGTACACATTATCACATTTATTGTGGCCCTTTGGGCCATTGCCACATTAGGATCCCTTCCAACCCTTCTCCCACTCTCCTTATGCCCTTATGTTCACCCCTTCCTCCCAGGTTGAGCACCGCAGCCTTATTGACTGGCTGCCTCCCTGCTGCCATGATCACCCAAGCCGGCAGGTGAAGAGGGGAGGGGAGGACGCAGTGCCGGATTTACATATAAGTTATAAAAGCTATAGCTTAGGGCCACACTCTTTTGGGGGCCCCAAAAAAATTTAAAGGGGGAAAAAAGATGTACATTTCCAAAATTTTAAGTTGGAGCTTAATACAGTGGTACCTCGGGTTAAGTACACTTCAGGTTAAGTACGCTTCAGGTTAAGAACTCCGCTAAGAATAAAAATCGTGCTCTGGTGGCACAGCGGCAGCAGGAGGTCCCATTAGCTAAAGTAGTGCTTCAGGTTAGGTACGCTTCAGGTTAAGAACGGACCTCCGGAACGAATTAAGTACTTAACCCGAGGTACCACTGTAATTACTTCACTATTAATATACTTCTTCGTAATTGTATTTTACTATTAATATACTTCTTAATTGTATTTCAGTTCAACAATTACTTTGATAAAATACATATTTTGTTATGTGCAAATGGCTTTCGATACCTATGAGATCCATAAATTGCCATATAGCATATATTCAACACAAAAAACATGGACAATTTGTTGTTGACAAAGAAAGGACAGCTGGACATATAAAGGGCCCCATTCAGTAGCTTGGGGCCTCATCAAACCTAAATCCGGCCCTGGGAGGGCGGCTTGGAAGCGGGGAACCAAATAGCCGCGGAACCTCGGCGTCGCTGGCCGCGTGCAATGCAGAGCGGGGGAAGACGTCGCTGAGGGACCGCCCTTGGCTACGAAGGAAGGAGCAAGGGAACCAAAGAGCCGCGGAACCTTGGCGTCGCGGGCCGGGAGTCGCGGGGGACGGTGTTGCGGAGCGGACCTCCCCCTGCCCTTGAGCGGCGCCGCTGCTGCTGGATCTGCGCGCCCTTGTCCCTGGCCTCCGCCATGCCGCCGCCGCTGTGGCTCTGGCTGCCGGACGAGGCTCTGTCGCTGCCGCCTCCGCGGCTGTTCAACAGGGGCTCGGTCTACATGGGCTTCCTGGGCTGGCTCAGCGTCTTGCTGGAGAACTCCATCAACAAGAGGCCCGTCCTGGGAACGGGTGGGTCGAGGCCGGGGGGAAGGGAGAGAGGGTGGGAGGGTTCCTGAGGAAATCACTCTGTGTATGCTCAGGGGAGGGGTAGTTAGTGCCGGGGAAACCGCTCTGCGCATGCTCGGGTTTGAGGGGAATGCCCCCAGGGGAAGAAATGTCTCCCTGGGCTGTGCGAAAGGGCATCCAAGGAATTCACTCTGTGCATGGTCAGAGTCAGCGGGGCCAACCTGAATAAAATATTGGGGCGGGGGGGGGGAGCCCAGGGCCGGATTTAGGTTTGATGAGGCCCTCAGCTACTGAAGGTAATGGGGCTCTTTATATGTCCAGCTGTCCTTTGTCAACAACAAAATTGTCGCTGTTTTTTTGTGTTGAATATATGCTATATGGTAATTTATGGACCTAATAGGTATCTCAAGCCATTTGCAAATGTTGCCATGCAACCAGTCCATGCAGAATGTAGGCACCCTATATATAGAAAGGAGCAAACCAGTGATATTTTAGGGAGCAGGCCCATTACTTACATTATAGGAGCCTACACAGCACAAAACACTGTTGCTGCATGTAGGTTTTATTTAATTTGTTTTTTATCTTATATTTTGGAAATGTACATCGTTTTTTTCCTTTAATTTTTTTGGGGCCCCCAAGAGAGTGGGGCCCTAAGCTACAGCTTGTTTAGCTTATACGTAAATGCGGCACTGAGGGAGCCAAACACATACACCCCATTTGAATGGCAGTGACCGTTAACTTTGGTGGCCCCGGCCTCCCTCAAATATTTAATTATGGGGCGTTGGGTGGGCAAAGACACCTCGGCCCCTTGGAGTTGGCTCCTATGGTCCGAGTGGAGGTGGGCACACAGGGGGGTTGCTGCCCTGCCTTGTGCTCACAACTCGGGGTTTGGTGCCAGGGAAATCGCAACTCTGCGCATGCCCAGGAGTAGCAGCTGCCAGAGCGGAGTCCTGATGAAAAGTAGAAAGGGTGGGCAGGGATGAAGTTTCTCCATGATACAAGATGTGGGGAATAGGGAGGGCCCCATTGATTCCATGATTTGAAAGCTCAGGTTCTTGAGAAATAAAAGGGAAAATTAAGCAATTCTTACTCTCTCTGGCGCTTGTTGCCTTTGAGCACATATTCAGATTTGGTGCTGCGTGGCCGAATTATGAACGCTTCAAATTGTGCTCAGCTCAACTTAAAATAAAACGGAGCGAAATGCTTCATGGAGGTTTCCGTTCACCCTGTTAAACTTCTACCCCTGCTCTCCCCCATTTCCTCCCTCTTTTTCCTTTGTCCTGTTCCAGGAGTCCATCGCCAAGTCCTGGCCACATCTATTGGCTTCTATATAGGCTATTACCTCTGTAAGCGAGCCAATTACTTATATGCTGCAAAGGATAGAGAACTGTCAGAATACATAAGGCACCATCCTGAGGACTTTCAGGAAAAAGGTACATTTGTGATAAGCTGTTGGGTAGGCGTCTCAGTTGCTCCCATGGTCCTGGGCAACGCAGGCGGGGATATATGATGTGATATCAGTACAACGGTAGCAGGGATTTAAACCTCCTTGTCTCCACACAGTTGTAAGGCTTTTTTCAGCTCCACTACAAGCAAGTCTTGCTTGCTGTTGGACGACTAAGCAAGCGGCTTTTAACAGCCCTGTACTACTACTACTGCACGAAAATGCCACAAGGGGGTGTAGGAATGCAGTGCTTGCACACATACTGTATATGTTGCAATGTTGCATGCACACCCCTACCTGTGGTTCTCAAAGTGTAGGAAACGCCTTGCCAGGGAAGTAAAGGCAGCCATGCTAGAGGTGTTCAAAGCTGATCCACCTCTCCCTGGAAAGTAACCAAACACCCCTCTGAGTCAACCATACACCAGAGTTCCAGCCCTTGTCAGTGGTTTGTATGGAGTAGAAGATCCCAAATCTCAGAGAGAATGTGTTCTGTGAGGCTGCTGTTCAGATATATGTGAAATAAGGCAGCTTTGGTGAAAGAGAGAGAGTTCCCTGCTGTGCATCTTCCCCCAAAAAACCTAGGGCTAGTTCATACAACATGCGTGTTGAGGGTTGTATTATTTGTGCTAAATAAATTATACTCTGCTTTTCTTTTCCACAATGGTGTAGTAGTAGTAGTAGTAGCAGGGTGGATTTGATTTAAATCAAATTTATTAAAATCACGATTTAAATCAGTAGTCAGTAAGGCTTGATTTAAATCACTAGTCAGTAAGACTTGATTTAAATATTTTTTTACAGAAAGACTCAACAGCTAAATGTTTAAGGATAGGTAGATAGGCTTTGCTTTCTTTCTTTGTTATCCTGCTTACAAGTAATCAGATCTTCCCGGCTGCTTCTGCTGCCACTACTGTGACATACCGTTGTTTGATTTTAAAGGATGGGGGGGAGGCAGAATAGAGTGACGCAGTGACAGCTGCAAGTACAAGCCGCAGTTCAACACAGAGTAAAGTATACTTAAACTCAGTAAAATCGGGGGATTTAAGTACATAAAAGGCTGTGTCAGGGTTTTAATAACTGTGACTTAGAAGGCCGGGAGAAGATAATGCACACACCATCAGTTCTGTGGTATGTGAATGTTTGATGTTATGCAGCCGTAAAGGTAAAGGGACCCCTGACCTTTAGGTCCAGTCGCGGACTCTGGGGTTGCGGCGCTCATCTCGCTTTATTGGCCGAGGTGACTTAAGCCGCTTCTGGCAAACCAGAGCAGTGCATGGGAATGCCGTTTACCTTCCCGCCGGAGCGGTACCTATTTATCTACTTGCACTTAGACGTGCTTTCGAACTGCTAGGTTGGCAGGAGCAGGGACCGAGCAACGGGAGCTCACCCTGTTGCGGGGATTCAAACCGCCGACCTTCTGATCGGCAAGCCCTAGGCTCTGTGGTTTAACCCACAGCGCCACCCGCAGCCTTAGCACTGCTGAATAATGCAGAGGCACCTCCATTGCCGGTTTGGACCTCAGAGCATCGAGTCAGGCTGTGTGGAATCCTTTCCCTCTTTAAGAAGCAGAGAGAGCAGCTGAGGAATGTGTAGGCTGGAGGAGAAGGAGCAAGAACAAATTTCCATTTGATGGCTTGTCTCGGGGTTCTAAATGTGTGCCCCGTATGTTATGCGTCCCAACTGCATCCCTGACTTCTAGGCTTGCAGTTGATTGGGTAGAAGCAGTCCTGAATCTCCTGCCAAGTAGTCACATGATCACTTCAGACCATTGCTTTGGTGGCCCAGTGGGACCTCCTGGTTCAGAGAGAATATGTCGTTAAATGCTAGTTGCTTAGAGAGGAAGCAACAATAAGGGAGAGTGGCACTGTGGGTTAAACCACAGAGCCTAGGGCTTGCCGATCAGAAAGTCGGTGGTTCGAATCCCTGTGACGGGGTGAGCTCCTGTTGCTCGGTCCCTGCTCCTGCCCACTTAGCAGTTCGAAAGCACGTCAAAGTGCAAGTAGATGAATAGGTACCACTCTGGCGGGAAGGTAAACGGCATTTCCGTGCGCTGCTCTGGTTCGCCAGAAGCGGCTTAGTCATGCTGGCCACATGACCTGGAAGCTGTACGCCGGCTCCCTCGGCCAATAAAGCGAGATGAGCGCCGCAACCCCAGAGTCATCTGCGACTGGACCTAATGGTCAGGGGTCCCTTTACCTTTTATTGCCTTCATGCCCTGCCTGTGAACTTTTCCCCAGAGGCATTTGATTGGTCTCCAAACAGGGGGCCAAACAAGATGAACCTTAGGTCTGCTCCAGCAGTGTTCCCTATGTAGATACTGATTGCAGAATTTGGGTTCCTAGCACAGAATTCCTGGTCCATTTTGTCATTCTGCATGATTTTTGAGGTTTCCATTTGCTTGGGGGCAGGATATTTTCACTGAAATCTTTTTCTCGTTAATTGTAATGTGAACTGGCTTTTTTAAACAGCGTATCTTCTTCTTTTATATAGATAGGAGACGCATGGCAGAAGTTCTGGAGAATTTCCATCCTATTCGCTGAAGACTTTGCAAGCAGTTGGTGTCTCACTTGTTGCTTTGTTATCCCACGAGTAATCTGTTGAGCGTGGGATTTGTGCATAACCATACGTCAGTAGTTGAGATGAAATACTTGTTTCAAACACTTGGACCTTTAATCTTATCATTAAAGCTATGACTAAGTAATGTGTGTTTTTATTGTCTTGGGGGAGAACAGGGGAGTTTGGAATCAGGTTTAATTAACGAATGGGATTGCATGATATGGCAATAGTTGCTGCTTTGGGGCCAAGCTAGATGTGACACTAAATTATTTCTAACAATGGCTACTAGTCATGAGGGGTATTTGCAGGCTCAGAGGCAGTACTATATATTATTTATTAATACCTTTATATTCCATCTTTCCTCTAAGAAGCTCAATTTGGTGTACATGGTTCTCCCTCTTCCCATTTTTTGTGGGTAGGCTGCCCTGTCCTGCTAGTTTTCAGTGGCATTAAAAAAAGTTGTTTCATTTTCACCTTCTTCTTCTTTGGCGATCACTCATAGGTGAGTAAGATTGTCTTCCATAAACACGGTTTTAACAAAGAGTCCACAAGTGACCGTGGAGGCCAGTTCTGGATCCACACGTCCTTCCACAGTGGGGACAGTGGTTTCCGGATGGGAGTTGATCATGGTGTGGATTTGCCAAACGTGCCTTCCTATTATCACATTTCTCCCTTTCGTCCTGAGTTTGAGCGTCTTCAAATCCCGTGACACCTTTGGTAAAGGCTGTTCTCCAACTGGAGCGCTCGCAGGCCAGTGTTTCCCAGTTGTCAGTGTTTATACTACATTTTTAAAGATCTGTCTTGAGAGAGTCTTTAAACCTCTTTTGTTGATCACCAGCATTACGCTTTCCATTTTTAAGTTCGGAATAGAGCAGTTGCGTTGGAAGACAACAATCAGGCATCCGCACAACAGGAATGTTTGCATGCCACACCCAAAGAGATGTAATGAAGGTGCCAGGACTTGTTTCTTTTGTATTATAAGGTCTGAGGTTAAATTCCCCGCAGGTCCAGCTAAAAGCAACGTGTGTGTCTGCTTTACAGACTCGGGTATAGTTGCACAGTACAGTTAAAAGACCTGGGCTGGAGATGCATATTCGCATTTCCGTCTTCGATGAAACGTCAAACTCCATTGCACAACCTGCGGGGCGTCGTGCCCTTCAGATGTTTTGCACTACAATTGCCATCGTCCCTGACCATGAACCATGTGGGCACCAGGTTGGGGGAGGCTCCTCTGGAGCAATTGGGGAGCACATTAGATGCCTGAAGCCATGAATGAAAATTGCAGCGTGATACGCATTTAGATGTATAGCTAACGCAACCAGTCTACACAGACAGTTCGTGATGTTTCAGGGGAATAAAGGTAAAGGTAAAGGGACCCAGTCGTGTCCGACTCTGGGGTTGCGGCGCTCATCTCGCTTTATTGGCCAAGAGCCGGCGTACAGCTTCCGGGTCATGTGGCCAGCATGACAAAGCCACTTCTGGCGAACCAGAGCAGCACACGGAAACGCCGTTTACCTTCCCGCCGGAGTGGTACCTATTTATCTACTTGCACTTTGACATGCTTTCGAACTGCTAGGTGGGCAGGAGCAGGGACCGAGCAATGGGAGCTCACCCCGTCGCAGGGATTCGAACCGCCAACCTTCTGATCAGCAAGCCCTAGGCTCTGTGGTTTAACCCACAGCGCTACCTGGGTCCCTTCAGGGGAATACATATTCTGAAAGCTCTTTATTCAGCCCCCTGTCTTTGCTAGAATAGCACGAACCTCTTAAAACATTTCAAGCCGGACTAGGTTTTATTTACTTAAGGGATTTTAGAATCATAGAATCATAGAGTTGGAAGAGACCACAAGGGCCATCTAGTCCAACCCCCTGCCAAGCAGGAACACCATCAAAGCATTCTTGACAGATGGCTGTCAAGCCTCTGCTTAAAGACCTCCAAAGAAGGAGACTCCACCACACTCCTTGGCAGCAAATTCCACTGTCGAACAGCTCTCACTGTCAGGAAGTTCTTCCTAATGTTGAGGTGGAATCTTCTTTCTTGTAGTTTGAATCCATTGCTCCGTGTCCTCTTCTCTGGAGCAGCAGAAAACAACCTTTCTATATGACATCCTTTTATATATTTGAACATGGCTATCATATCACCCCTTAACCTTCTCTTCTCCAGGCTAAACATACCCAGCTCCCTAAGCCGTTCCTCATAAGGCATCGTTTCCAGGCCTTTGACCATTTTGTACCAACCTTTCACCCTAAGGTCTGGGGGGGGGGGGAAATTACCCAATTTTTAGGTGGCCCACAATCCCCACTCCAACTTTACAGTTTTATGCAATGTTGACCCAGCATTGCATACCACACATCTGCTGAAGCTGCCTGTTCAAACAGACCTCCCATATTTGCAGATTTTGACGGCTCTTTGTTTTGGGTGCCACAAGCCTTTTCAAGAAGCGGAGCGGAGTGACCTGGAAGCCTGTTTGCTTAGCTTTTTCGGCAGCCTGTCCTACTTGCTTTCCGTGAGATTATGAAGGTTTAAAAAAATAAAAGTTCAATATAATCCATTTCATCTTCTAAGGTTAGTAAAAAAAACAAAACCTGCAGACTAAGAAACTTTAGGATCCTAAAAGGGAATTTGGATAAGGCCATAGGGAAGGATCAGAAGTACTATGAGGCTGAGGTTTGGAAAAAGGGGTTAGATTAAGTAAAATGAACTTTTTTTCTTTTAAAAAAATATATATACCTTTGTTGGACTTTGTTGAGTCAGCTGCATGGCTCCAGAGTACTGAACTTTCCCTCTATCTCCCTCTAATTCTGTTCCTTGCTCAGGCAAACAAGGGGGTCCCATATTCCAGACCCGCCAGTGCCGGATTTTCATATAAGCTGAACAAGCTATAGCTTAGGGCCCCACTCTCTTGGGCCTCCCCAAAAAATGTAAAGGAAAAAAAGCACTGCATGTACATTTCCAAAATATAATATAAAAAACAAAAAAAAATAAAACCTACATACAACAACAGTGTTTGGGTTGTGCAGGCTCCTATGAAGGAACCCAGGTGGCGCTGTGAGTTAAACCACAGAGCCTAGGGCTTGCTGATCAGAAGGTTGGCGGTTCGAATCCCCACGACGGGGTGAGCTCCCATTGCTCGGTCCCAGCTCCTGCCAACCTAGCAGTTCGAAAGCACATCAAAGTGCAAGTAGATAAATAGTAACCGCTCTGGCGGGAAGGTAAACGGCGTTTCTGTGCGCTGTTCTGGTTCGCCAGAAGTGGCTTTGTCATGCTGGCCACATGACAATTTTGTTGTACTTGTACATTATACAATGACAATAAAGATATACAGATATATACATATACATACATGACCTGGAAGCTGTACACTGGCTCCCTCAGCCAATAAAGCGAGATGAGCACCGCAACCCCAGAGTGGGACACGACTGGACCTAATGGTCAGGGGTCCCTTTACCTTTAGGCTCCTATGATGTGAGGAATGGGCCCCACCTGCTAGCCTGCTCCCTAAAATATCACGGGTTTGCTCCTTTCTATATATAGGGTGCCTACATTCTGCATGTGCAAATGGCTTGAGATACCTATTAGGTCCATAAATTACCATATAGCATATATTCAACACAAAAAAAACAGCGGTAATTTGTTGTTGACAAAGGACAGCTGGACATATAAAGGGCCTCATTACCTTCAGTAGCATCAAACCTAAATCTGGCCCTGAGACCCGCTACCAGTTTTGGTAGCTATTTCTTGGCTACAGGACAAGTTTGGGGAATCATGCACTTATTTCAAAGAAAACAAACATATTTTGGTACCATTGGTTCTTCTTTCGGGACATGGGTTGGTGTCACCTGCCCTGGGAGCTCCTGGTTGAGTCCAAGCATGTGATTGAAGGTTGATCATCTCTGAGGCAGGTGATTGATTGATTAAAAACCAAGAGGGACATAAGGCTGGAGCAGTTTGTGGCAGGATAACAGCAGGATTCGACAGCAGATTCAAGGAGACGATAGGGAAGAATGTTATTTCCCAGAACGTGTAATTCACTGCCACTGCCAGTGTGGTGTAGTGGTTAAGAGCGGTAGACTCGTAATCTGGTGAACCTGGTTCGCGTCTCCGCTCCTCCACATGCAGCTGCTGGGTGACCTTGGGCTAGTCACACTTCTCTGAAGTCTCTCAGCCCCACTCACCTCACAGAGTGTTTGTTGTGGGGGAGGAAGGGGAAGGAGAATGTGAGCCCCTTTGAGACCCCTTCGGGTAGTGATAAAGCGGGATATCAAATCCAAACTCTTCTTCTTCATCACAAGGCATGGCTATTAAAAACAAATTCCTGCAGTTTAGGCCTATGGGTGTCTTTGGCAGCTAAAGCGAGCATCCATATTCAAGCGGTGTACCTCTGTATATCGACAATTAACTAATTAATTATGTTTATATCCCACGGATAAGGCATACGTAGAACAACTCCCCATTTTATCCTCACAGCAACCCAGCGAGGGAGGTTTGGCTGAGCGTGAGTGACTGGACCAATGAGGTGCGTCATTTCAGAGGGGGTGAAACTTAATTTTTGCAAATTCATTCAGCGAGGGATCTTCAAAATACGTTTTTGGGTGTGCCGAATTCAAATCTGCTGTTATTCTTGTGATTGGACGACATTTAGCTTAGTAAGTCTACATTTGGTGAAGAAGCACATAAACTGCTTTTTTGGGGGGGAACCAAAGAATTTTAATTTTACCTTCTGAAGATGTCAGGTCACGCTAAATAATAATAATAATAATAATAATAATAATAATAATAATAATAATATATAACATAACTGGTAGCACTTGGCAATCATTTTTAACCATTTCTATGGAACCTTACACATATTTCACTTTCCGAGCAAAACAAAATTGCATTAACTTAACCAAAATGTATTTTGAATTGAAAAGGTCATTTGAATTCCACCCCTCATTTTGGGAATTTGAAAGCTGAAAATTGCTAACACACCCTCTTGGCCCAAGGTCACCCAGTGAGCTTTGTGGCCGAGCGGGGATTCGAACCCTGGTCTCTCAGGTTCTAGTGTGACACTTTTAACTTCTGCACCACACTGGTCCTTGGGTTTCTTTGGCTTAGCCACAATATTGTCCATAACTGTATAACATCGACTTTTGCTGGTTTCGCATCATGCTCCGGAGTCCCATAAATTCTCATGTCTTCTGGAAGGAGCCCAGGTGGCTCAACCTGGAACGTGTTTCGGAGTGCTGGTCACTTTTTAAATACTTCCATCCCCAGGGGAAGTCAATACAACTGTCAACACTATAAACTACAAGGCATTTTCCTGCAACCTTTTTGTTCCTAAAGGAATGAGAGCTGCGTCTCCCATTGCTGGGCTCTGCACGAACAGGTGACATGCACAGTGTGTCCCCCTTTTGCTTTCCACCTGCTCCTTCCCCTTTTCTTATTTGAAAAAAGATCAGGCTTACTAGCCGCTTTGCTTCTCAATATTCTCTGGTTGGCCTCTGTTTTCTCTTACTGATAGGGAACATAGCTGTCAACTTTCGGATTTGAAAATAAGAGATGCCGCGAGGGTGGTGCAATGGCACCAAGTAGCCTCGCCACCCTGCGCTCCAGAGACTGCACACGAACGGGTGAGCGGAAGAGCGAGCGCGTAGACGGCAGGCAGGCTGTCTGTCTGGTTGGGCGTAAGGGTCTGGCTGCACAAGGCATGCAAGCTCCGCCCCCAGTCGGTCTCAGACTCCTTATTGGCAGCCGAGCAATGCAGCTGAGGAGCCTCCCTGGCCGGCAGGGAGGGAGAGGAGCTGCTTCCTTTGAAATCCGAGAAATTTAAGGGATATCAACAATCTGGGATAGCAGCAGGAAATGGCATTGGAATAAGGGAGTTTCCCGCAAAAAAAGGGAGGGTTGACAGCTATGCCTAGAATCGGTGGGCGAGGAAAGTCCCTAACAGGGATTGAGAATTCCTTCTTGGACTCAAGTAAAATCTCAGTTTGGTGTTATGGGAAGGTCTGCCAAAAATTCTGGATTATAGAATCATAGCATTAGAAGGGACCACAAGGGTCATCTGGTCCAACCCCCTGTAGATGCAGAAATATTTTGCCCAATGTGGGGCTCAAACCCACGACCCTCAGATTAAGAGCCTCAGGGTCTACTGACTGAGCTATCACAGCTTCTGATGAAAGACAGTTCTGTGGTATGTGTGTGTTTCACATGCAAAAAGTCCCAGGTTCGATCCCCAGTATCCCCCATAGATGTCAACCTTCTCTTTTTTTGTGGGAAACTCCCTTATCCCGGGTTGTTGATATCCCTTAAATTTCCCAGATTTCAAAGGAAGCTGCTCCTCTCCCTCCCTGCCAGCCAGGGAGGCTCCTCAGCTGCGTTGCTCGGCTGCCAATAAGGAGTCTGAGACCGACTGGGGGCGGAGCTTGCATGCCTTGTGCAACTAGACCCTCACGCCCAACCAGACAGACAGCCTGCCTGACGTCTACGTGCTCGCTCTTTCGCTCACCCGTTCACGTGCACCGTGCAGCCTCTGGAGCGTAGGGTGGCAAGGCTACTTGGTGCCATTGCACCGCCCTCGCGGCATCCCTTATTTTCAAATCTGAAAGTTGACAGCTATTATTCCCCAAGGCTGGGAAGGTATCCCTATCTGAAATCCTGGCCAGCTCCAGGTTAGAAGAATCCCTTAGCAAAATGGTATACTGGGGGCAGGGCTCCTAGCAAGGATAGCCAATAGCCGATATCTCTTGCAGCTGCCATTCTAATGTATGCTCCTAAGATGACATCACTCCATGGAAAATTAAAATGGCGGCCCCTAGTAGACTCAGTAAACCAACACAGAGAGAAAGAGAGAAAGTTGAATTGTGGGCCCTGCCAGGGCACTGATGCCCTTCGTTTCCTCACAGGTGCCATGTGGTGGGAACTATCTGAAAAGGATTTCAGATAGTTAGCATAATAGGCAAAGAATCCGGATGAGAGCCATTACCTGTCAGGGTTGTTGACAACTACAGGACTAGATGAAATTGTGGTCTAGGCAGCTTCAAACGATGCAAAGTGCTTTATTAGTCTGAACTAAAAGCAATATTTAAACACCAGAAAGCAATGGAAACCCAAGGCATACGTTTGCCATGGAGTTTATAGATATCCATAAATAACGTACAGAGAGCTGTTTTGTTCACAAATATAATATAGATAGCAATTACGTTCACAAATATCAGTGCTTGGCTTATTCAAGTAAAGTCCATGCTACACAACGTTGTGGGGTGGATACTGCAGTCAAGGTCTCTAGATTGTCCGTTAAGAGCCTCCTTTGCGCAGCCTCAGACAGAGGACCCAAGTTGTACACTTGTGCAGGTTCAGAAATGCAGGTTGTCCTGTAGAATGGAAAATGGAAAAGGTGTTAACAAGGTGGGTTATGTCTTATTTTAAATCAAGGGTCCCCTTGACTCAGCTCCAGAACTTTACTGATAGCCAACATGGGGTTCTCTTGATGTTCTTGGGGTACTACAATTCCCATATTCCAGGTCAACATGACCAATGGTCAGGGATGATGGGAGTTCTAGTCCAGCAACATTGGAAAGGCCTCCAGGTTGGGTACCTGGACCTAAAGAAAGATATGTGAGCCATCAGTGCTATAACATTGTTAACAGTGTCTGGATAGGACCCCACTGAGAGCCCTACTCTAAGCTTTCCATGGAATAAACAGTCTGTATTCCAAAGCTAAGTCATGCAATATGAGTGAAGCAATAGAAGAAAGAGTACCTCTGAGAATACGCAGAGGTCCCAACACACACCACTGGGCCTGCCAAGTCAAAAATGACATTCCATTGCCCAGCCTATCCCAACCTGCTGGCCTCCAAAAGTTCAGGACTACAACTCCCATCAGTTACAGTCAAGCTGGCCAACAAATCTCTTCTGTGCAAATGAACGAGGAAGGCAGGAAGGAAGAGTTTGCAAGCATACTTTTAAAAGCTCCTTGACCCTGTTAACAGGCAGTGCAGCAACAAGAGACTACAAACATGGAAGGAAAGCAGAATGTTTGATGCAGGAAAACAGCCTATGGAGCCTTCCACAAGCTGTGCCCACCACCAGATCTTTTGGACCATGGCTCCCATAGTCATGCTGGCTGGGCTTGAGGGAGAACACTAGGTGGGAGAAGGCCGAGTGAGCCGATAACTCACCTTTGTGTCCTCGGCGTGTGTCTCACCAGCGGAGGGAGATTTCGTTCTGGTTGATCTGCCCCATGATTTCATTGTATTTGGAAGTCACGGCGTTGGCTCTCCTCGTCAGCTGGGTGAGGACGCGGTGCAAGCCAGACACGTGGTAATGGAAGAGATCTTCCAGATCTGCCTTCTCTTTGCTCTCCTCTTCCTTGAGGCTGGGATTCTGGAAGTCAAGAGGTGTGATGCCACCCTCTGCTCTCCCCTTGATGGATTTTAGCAGAGTGTAATCTTCATACAGGTCTCTCTCGCTGGAGTCTCCATTGCTGGAGTTGGCCTCGAATGCTTCAGCCTGGTCTTCCAAGGAGACCCCGAGGAGAAGGCTGGGAAACATAACCGTTTGCTCCATCTTGCGGACGGCAGAGACGTATCCTTCCATGGCGATGGGTCGAGGGGGGTTCTCCGGATCTGAACCTGGCTTCTTTTTCAGAGTCCCAATCTGCGCTGTGCAGGAAAGGTCAGCTGGGTGAGCTGGGTGAGGTTTCAGCCTTGCTGGTGGGAACTTATATAGCAATCCTGGTCACTTTCAGAAAGCCTGAGTGGGATACTTCCATGCCAGTTCTAGACCCTCCTTTCCCAGTGAGCCAATCCCAGCTTCCCGTGAATTGCAAGAATTTGGCAGTGACTCGTCTGTGGCTTGCAATGTGATTTTATTTACAGTCTGGATTCTTTCCCAGATTCTTTCCCAAACCCTTTTGCCTCTATCAGCTACTTGCCACCAGGGTCCTTGAACAGGTCATTAAACAGACAGTCTGTGCACACTCCAAAATGGATGCTGTGATTACTAAGACCCAGCGTGGGTTTTTCAAAAACAAGTCATGCCAGACAAATCTCACTTCTTTCTTTGATATTGTTACAGGGGGGCGCAGCAGGCATAATGTATCTTGAAGGACAGTATCACTAGAAGGACGGATCCTGAGGTTAAGGCTCCAGTGCTTTGGCCACCTCATGAAAAGAGAAGACTCCCTAGAAAAGACCCTGATGTTGGGAAAGATTGAGGGCACAAGGAGAAGGGGACGACAGAGGACGAGATGGTTGGACGGTGTTCTCGAAGCGACTAACATGAGTTTGGCCAAACTGCAAGAGGCAGTGAAGGATAGGCGTGCCTGGCGTGCTCTGGTCCATGGGGTCACGAAGAGTCGGACGCAACTGAACGACTGAACAACAAACAACAACATCTTGATTTCAGTAAGGTCTCCCATGATACTCTTCTGGAGAAGTGGGTAAATTGTGGGTTGGATGAGGTGGTAACTTTTAGGTGGATTTATAGCCTGTTGACTGACCGAACCCAAAGGGTACTCATTAATGGTTCCTTGTTGTTGTTTAGTCGTTCAGTCGTCTCCGACTCTTCGTGACCCCATGGACCAGAGCACGCCAGGCACTCCTGTCTTCCACTGCCTCCCGCAGTTTGGTCAGACTCATGTTGGTAGCTTCGAGAACACTGTCCAACCATCTCGTCCTCTGTCGTCCCCTTCTCCTTGTGCCCTCCATCTTTCCCAACATCAGGGTCTTTTCCAGGGAGTTTTCTCTTCTCATGAGCATAGCTGTCAACTTTCGGATTTGAAAATAAGGGATGCCGCGAGGGCGGTGCAATGGCACCAAGTAGCCTTGCCACCCTGCGCTCCAGAGACTGTGCGTGAACGGGTGAGCAAAAGAGCGAGTGCATAGATGACAGACAGGCAGGCTGTCTGTCTGGTTGGGCGTGAGGGTCTGGCTGCACAAGGCATGCAAGCTCCGCCCCCAGTCGGTCTCAGACTCCTTATTGGCAGCCGAGCAACGCAGCTGAGGAGCCTCCCTGGCCGGCAGGGAGGGAGAGGAGCTGCTTCCTTTGAAATCCGAGAAATTTAAGGGATATCAACAATCTGGGATAGCAGCGGGAAACGGCATTGGAATAAGGGAGTTTCCCGCCAAAAAAAGGGAGGGTTGACAGCTATGCTCATGAGGTGGCCAAAGTATTGGAGCCTCAGCTTCAGGATCTGTCTTTCCAGTGAACACTCAGGGCTGATTTCCTTCAGAATTGATAGATTTGATCTTCTTGCAGTCCATGGGACTCTCAAGAGTCTCCTCCAGCACCATAATTCAAAAGCATCAATTCAAAAGCATCAATGGTTCCTTACCATCCTGGAAATAAGTGACGAGTGGGGTGCCGCAAGGTTCTGTACTGGTCCCATTGTTGTTCAACCTCTTTTTAAATGACTTGGACAAAGGAACTGAGGGAATGCTCATCAAATTTGCAGATGACACCAAAATGGGAGGGGTAGCTAATGCTGCAGAAGACAGAACCAGCGTTCAAGATGACCTTAACAGATTGGAGAATTGGGCCAAAACTAACAAAATGAATTTCTATAGGGATGAATGCAAGGCAGGAATAATCAACTGCAGAGATTTAATGAAAAATGGGATGGATATAAGAAATGCGTTCAAAAATATAGTAACAACTTATTAACTATGCCAGCTTTCGAGTGATTAATTAAAGATAATGTGTTGGATAATAAAGCTAAGGATGCAAAGTGTTGTTAGAGTGTAATACTTTAAAGAATGATTATTGATTTATATACATTCATGTTTTTAGAATATGTATAAGCATAAGGAATTAACAGGAAGTCGGATTTTTTTTCTTTTTCTTTTCTTTTTATATGTATGGTGGGGGGGGGAATAATTTCCCCCCTCTCCTTTCCCCCCCTTTTTTTTCCTTTAAAGGAGGTATAAATCATGTAAAGAAAAATGGTATTGTGATGTTAAAATGGTTTATTTTATAAGAAAACATTATGAAAAGAAGATACAAAAAATAACAATGAGAAATCAATAAGTTAAATACCTTACTTATGTTTATATTTTGTTGTTTGATTAAATGGATATATGTATTATTGAACAAAAACTGAATAAAAATTTTAAATACAAAAAAAAGACATTTATGATGGGGAACATCTGCCTCGCAAGTAGTACATGTGAAAAGGATCTAGGGGTCTTGGTGGACCACAAGCTTAGCATGAGTCAACAGTGTGATGCAGCTTCAAAAAGAGCTAATGCTATTCTAGGCTACATCAAGAGGTCTAGTGTCCTGATCAAGGGAAGTAATAGTCCCACTCTATTCTGCCTTGGTCAGACCACACACCGAATACTGTGTCCAGTTATGGGCACCACAATTTAAGAAGGATGTTGACAAGCTGGAATGTGTGCAGAGGAGGGCGACCGAGATGATCAAGGGTCTGGAAACCAAGCTTTATGAGGAATGGTTGAAGGAGCTGTGTATGTTTAGCCTGGAAAAGAGAAGACTGAAAGGAAATAGAATCATAGAATCATAGAGTTGGAAGAGACCACAAGGGCCATCCAGTCCAACTCCCTGCCAAGCAGGAAACACCATCAAAGACCTCCAAAGAAGGAGACTCCACCACACTCCTTGGCAGCAAATTCCACTGTCGAACAGCTCTTACTGTCAGGAAGTTCTTCCTAATGTTTAGGTAGAATCTTCTTTCTTGTAGTTTGAATCCATTGCTCCGTGTCCTCTTCTCAGGAGCAGCAGAAAACAACTTTTCTCCTTCCTCTATATGACATCCTCTATATTTGAACATGACTATCATATCACCCCTTCACCTTCTCTTCTCCAGGCTAAATATACCCAGCTCCCTAAGCCGTTCCTCATAAGGCATCGTTTCCAACCTTTGACCATTTTGGTTGCCCTCCTCTGGACATGTTCCAGCTTGTCAGTATCCTTCCTGAACTGTGGTGCCCAGAACTGGACACAGTATTCCAGGTGAGGTCTGACCAGAGCGGAATACAGTGGTACTATTACTTCCCTTGATCTAGATGCTATACTCCTATTGATGCAGCCCAGAATTGCATTGGCTTTTTTAGCTGCTGCATCACACTGTTGACTCATGTCAAGTTTGTGGTCTACCAAGACTCCTAGATCCTTTTCACTTGTACTGCTCTCAAGCCAGGTGTCACCCATCCTGTATTTGTGCCTTTCATTTTTTGCCCAAGTGCAGTACTTTACATTTCTCCCTGTTAAAATTCATCTTGTTTGCTTTGGCCCAATTCTCTAATCTGTTAAGGTCATTTTGAAGTGTGATCCTGTCCTCTGGGGTATTAGCCACCCCTCCCAATTTGGTGTCATCTGCAAACTTGATCAGGATGCCCTCAAGCCCATTATCCAAGTCATTGATAAAGATGTTGAATAAGACTGGGCTCAAGACAGAACCCTGTGGCACCCCACTAGTCACTTCTCTCCAGGATGAAGAGGAGCCATTGATGAGCAACCTTTGGGTTCGGTCAGTCAGCCAGTTACAAATGCACTGGATGGTAGCATTGTCTAGCCCGCATTTTACCAGCTTCTTTACAAGAATATCATGGGGCACTTGTTAAAGGCCTTGCTGAAATCAAGATAGGCTACATCCACAGTGTTCCCTTCGTCTACCAGGCTTGTAATTCTGTCAAAAAATGAGATCAGATTAGTCTGACATGACAGCCTTCTTCAAATATCCAAAAGGCTGTCACATGGAAGATGGAGCAAGCTTGCTTCCTCCTGCTCCAGAGGGCGGGACTCAAACCAATGAATTCAAGTTACAAGAATGGAGAGTCCACTAAACATCAGGGGAACTTTCTGGTGGTAAGAGCTGGACTAGATGACCCTCAAGGTCTCTTCCAGCTGTACAATTCTGTGATGCTATTAGGGCTTTTGAGAGCTCAGATTGTCATTTGACTGACCAATAATCAGAGAGAGGCAGAGAAATCTAAATTAAGCTATCATCTGGGCTTGCACTGAATGGAAATTTCCTAACAACATTTGGCAAGGCACATTCCTGGCCTGCAGCAAGCACGGGAAGGGTGCCAGGAGAATGATTGCATAATTGGGGCTCCGTTTGTGATAGCTGGTTCATACTTCCATTTTGTGGGGGTCATGAGAAGCAGAGATTTTGTGGACAAAGATGTTTGGCAATGGCTTAAGTCTGGAAATCCAGCTCCCCTCTGAACACTGATACATGGTCAGAGTCAGGGCAAGGGTTGGAAGATGCACTAGAAGATGCCTTAGCCCCAGATCAAGCAACATGTTCATCTAGCCCGGTTCCATCTATGCTTACTGGCACGTCCATGGCCTCTTCAGGGCCTGGGGCAGAGGTCACCTGCAACATCTTGCCCCTCCCTGAAGATGCCATGGAAACCAGCAGCAGAAAGAAACACCTATATACAACCTGAGTACAGGATGGAGGACCTCATTGTTGTTGTTGTTGTTTAGGTCGTTTAGTCGTGTCTGACTCTTCGTGACCCCATGGACCAGAGCATGCCAGGCACTCCTGTCTTCCACTGCCTCCCGCAGTTTGGTTAGACTCATGTTGGTAGCTTCGAGAACACTGTCCAACCATCTCGTCTTCTGTCGTCTCCTTCTCCTTGTGCCCTCCATCTTTCCCAACATCAGGGTCTTTTCCAGGGAGTCTTCTCTTCTCATGAGGTGGCCAAAGTCTTGGAGCCTCAGCTTCAGGATCTGTCCTTCCAGTGAGCACTCAGGGCTGATTTCCTTAAGAATTGATAGGTTTGATCTTCTTGCAGTCCATGGGACTCTCAGAGTCTCCTCCAGCACCATAATTCAAAACATCAATTATTCGGCGATCAGCCTTCTTTATGGTCCAGCTCTCACTTCCATACATCACTACTGGGAAAACCATAGCTTTAACTGATTTCGATGTGGAGGACTTCATAGCAGCACAAAACAGCTTCCTGATTTTTGAACCCCCCATTAATGTCTTCTGCTGACTGCTTTGTGGATTTCACCTGCGTGTGATATTCATACAGCTCTTGGCCACCATCAGAGTCAGCTTCAAATGTGTCATCTGGCTCTTCTGAAGACACTCCATCTTCTGCACAGCAGAGAAGGAACCTCCCATAGCTAGGAGGTGAGATTTTCCCTGGTCTACACCTTCTCTACAGCTTACAGGTTCTCGAGGTGCCAAATGCAATTCAAGATGGGCTGTAGGTGGTGAGAGTAGTTAAATCTTCCAGTCTTATTGAGGACAATGTATGCAGCAAGACTGGGTGGAAGATTGATTTTGGAATGGCACACAAAGGATGAACAGGTTAAATCTGTAATGATACACTGGGCGAAAATGATGTACCGTTGGTATTTATGGGACGTGGGTGGCGCTGTGGTCTAAACCATTGAGCCTCTTGGGCTTGCTGATCAGAAGGTCGGCGGTTCAAATCCCCGTGACGGGGTGAGCTCCCGTTGCTCGGTCCCAGCTCCTGTCAACCTAGCAGTTCAAAAGCGCGCTAAAAAAGTGCAGGTAGATAAATAGGTACCGCTCTGGTGGGAAGGTAAACAGCGTTTCCGTGCGCTGCTCTGATTTCCCCAGAAGTGGCTTAGTCATGCTGGCCACATGACCCAGAAAAACTGCCTGCGGACAAACGCCGGCTCCCTCGGCCTGTAAAGCGAGGTGAGCGCCGTAACCCCAAAGTCGTCTGCGACTGGACTTAACTGTCAGGGGTCCTTTACCTTTTTAAGTTAGCAAGAATGTACAAGACAGGTACAAATATCTGCTGGAAATGTAAAGAGAAAGAGGGCACCTTTTATCCTATGTGGTGGATGTGTAAGGTAATAAAAGCACTCTGGTAAATGATATATAATGAATTGAAAAAATGTTTAAAATAACTTTTATTTAAAAAACAACAACCCAGAGGCGTTTCTATTAGGAATTGTATGTGCTGAAATTCCAAGGGAGCAGAAAAGACTTCTTATGTATGCGATGACAGCTGCATGGATGGTGTTTGCCCAGAGATCGAAAGAAGATAAAGTCCCTAACAGAGAAGAATGGCAGATCATGTTGATGGATTATGGCATCATGTTGATGGATTATGTCGATGGATTATGGCAAAATTGATTGGGAAGCTCAGAAACCAGGAAGACCAAAACTTTAATAAGGAATGGGGGGGGGGGGGAATTATAATTTACCTGGAAGACCACTGTAAGCAGCTGAAAACACTAGCAGGGCTGCAATAACACTTGTAATGTAATGAAAACTAGGGACATAATGGAGTTACAAAAAACTTGGTTATGGGGGGGAAAGATGCAGCAGAAAAGGGGTAACAACAGAACCCATGGAGGGGAAGGTGCGAAGTCCAGAGATTCGGATGAATCTTTTAACTGTGGATTTGATGTGGTATGATTATAATCTTAAATTTGTCGAACCAAATAAAAATTATTTTCAAAAAAGAAAAGAAGACTGGATGGAGCTCAGTCACCGAACGAGTGATCAGGACGGGTTCAGTGCCAAGAAAAAGACACTAGCACCGTTTTAGGCAATCACAACCTTTATCCTTGAACATATGAGGCAACTGTTTCCTTTCTTGGCAGCTAACAATGTGGCTTTATTTGCAAATCTACCCAAAATGGAACTGAACTGTGCCTACTGCTTTGACCTGGCTTTCACTGGGACTCAGCAAGGCCACACGATTTTGCAAATGCTCGGCAAGAGCTGTGCTGGGCGTTAGGACGAGCGCTGGCGAAATCTTCTGCCCCTTTGGAGCAAGACCCATCTCCAGAGATGGAGAAATTTGTCTCGACAAGTGAAAAGTTGCGTGGAGCCCATTGCTTTTGACCCGTTCGTTTTGGCCCAAGCAGCACTCAGCATTGCATGGGCCAAACACTTTGGAAACCCTTCTGCCAGAACATGGAGTGTTCAGCTGTGTCTGCAGTTCTTCATCGCCAACAGACCATAGGGCAGTGGAAGAGAGCTGATGCAAGGTGAGGAAAATAAGGTGAAGGGAGATTTCATCTCTGCAGGGTTATTGTTCCAAAAGCTGAAAGCAATTCCTGCGTTCATAATGGGAAAACTAGAGGGTTCCTTCTTCCTGTAGCTGGGCCTATCATCATCATCATCATCATCATCATTGTATTAGTATTATTTTAATTTATATCTCACCCTTCCTCCTGAAGGAAACCATGCAGCAAACATTTCAATAATAAGGATCAATTTAAGAAGGATATTGACAAGCGGAAACGTGAGCAGAGGAGGGCAACCAAGATGATGAAGGGTCTGGAAACCAGGTCTGATGAGGAACGGTTGAAGGAGCTGAGCAGGTTTTGTCTGGAAAAGAGGAGAATTAGAGGATGTCCGCTCACCTTCTGCGGTGGGCGGTGTCACGTCCAGGCCTCGGGCCACACAAGTGATCCAGCGAATTGCAGCTGGGATCGCCTGGCTGCTGCTATTGGCTATTGAATGGTCTTTCCTCTGATGGAGGGCCCAACCAGCCAATGGGGACGGTTGGGCCTACTCCCAGGGGTCATTAAATTGTGGCCTGCCCAGCAGTCTTCCCTGCTCTTTAATCAGATCTCCCACCTACCCACGATTGCTTTTACTGGCGCTTTGACTTTTCTGTGGACGGCCGCTGTATTTGGGGCAGAGCAGGGATTTTTCCATTTGGCAAATTGGCACTGGCCATCTGGAGAGCCAGTGTGGTGTAGTGGTTAAGACTGGTAGACTCGTAATCTGGTGAACCAGGTTCGCGTCTCCGCTCCTCCACATGCAGCTGCTGGGTGACCTTGGGCTAGTCACACTTTGAAGTCTCTCAGCCCCACTCACCTCACAGAGTGTTTGTTGTGGGGGAGGAAGGGAAAGGAGAATGTGAGCCCCTTTGAGACTCCCTAGGGTAGTGATAAAGCGGGATATCAAATCCAAACTCTTCTTCTTCTTCTTCTTTCACCCAATCCTCTGCAATCCAGCCAGTCCATGACATCTTGTCAACCACCCCAGGCAGCACAATGCTGTTCCTTGCTGCAATAAATGGACACAGTTTCCCTTCTGGAGTTGGCCGGCTCGACTACCTGCCACCAGAGACAAGTATCATCCCACTGGTCATTACAGGCAAGGTGCTCTTTGGCCAGAGAGCTATTGACTTCCCTGTCCTCCATTAATTTCTCTAACTCCCTATTAAAACCACCGTAAGGCAGTGTAGTCCTTAATTCCATATCATGTCTATATTTGACGCCTGAATCTGCTGCCAATCCATTCACTGGGCAACCCTGAATTCCAGTTCCCCAAAGGCAGGCGTTTGTCTGGTGTAAGAAATGCAATAAATATCCCTGAACTTTTCCCAAACCTTGTGCGTTCCCTTTAACCATTGGTGTCTGCTTGGGTGATGATGATCATCCAGCAAACACATGCTCACTCAGTCTGGGGCAGGTGGCACAAACCCATTGCCCAAGTTATCACCCCACTTGTCAGCCCAGGCAATACCCTGTTTGGCTAGACAGCCATGTGTGTACCTAGCCTGCCATGAACTGCTCAGGAGACGCATCCCAAAACAGAGAACTTCCCTTTCTCCCTCTCATTCGTCCCCTGAAAGACAACATCACTGCTCAAAGACTGTTCTGATGTGGTCAAAGCATCCAAATCTATTTACATTCTATTCTGGGTCTATGCCTGTCTGGTTGGGTTTTTTTAAAAGTTATTTTAAAGTTATGCTGCTGAACATTAAGAGACTAGAACTGATCAGGCATACTCCAGCATTGTACATAAGCCCACAAAAATTGAAATGCTCAGCAGCAGGGCATCTGCTATGCATGCAGAAGATCCCATGTTCAGTCCCCACCACCTCCAGGTAGGGAGGAAAGAGTTTCCCTGCTTGAAACTCTTTTTAAAAAAAATTATTTAGTTTTAAAGTTTAAAGTTTTACAGTCAATTATCAACAACCAACATCAAAACAAGGTCCCAAAGAATCTCCTGAACTTCCCTCTTCCCCTTTGTGGGTCCTTTTGTTAACCATTTCCTCCTTTTGTAATAATCCAATTATTTTTCATCTCCGTTATATCCAAACTTCAACATTAAACTACCAGTCAAAACAAAATTTTAAAAAAAATTTCTTTCCAGTAGCACCTTAGAGACCAACTAAGTTTTTTCTTGGTATGAGCTTTTGTGTGCATGCACACTTCTTCAGGTACATGCACACGAAAGCTCATACCAAGAACAAACTTAGTTGGTCTCTAAGGTGCTACTGGAAGGAATTTTTTTATTTTGTTTCGACTACGGCAGACCAACACGGCTACTTACCTGTAATTAAACTACCAGTGTTATTCTAATCCTACTAATGATTTTTAGCCGTTTACAATGGTTTTTAAGATAAATTATAAATTTTCCCCATTCCTTATTAAAATTTTGGTCTTCCTGATTTCTGATTCTTCCGGTCAATTTTGCCATTTCAGCTTAGTCCATCAACTTAATCTGCCATTCTTCCCTGACAGGGATTTGTCTTCTTTCCATCTCTGGGCTGTTAATATCCAAGCAGCTGTGGTCACATACATAAATAGTCTTTTCCGTTGAGATTTCGGCAACTAGAATTCCTAAAAGAAAGGCTTCCAGGGGGGGGGGGTGTCTAGAAAAGGTTATTTTAAATATTTTTTTTCAATCCATTATATATCATTTCCCCTTTTTTTACTGTCTTACATGTTCACCACATATGATAAAAGGTGCCTTCTTTTTCCTTACATTTCCAGCATATATTTGACCCTGTTTTATACATTTTTTGCTAATTTACTAGGAGTTAAATACCAACGCGAGTGGCGCTGTGGGTTAAACCACAGAGCCTAGGGCTTCCCGATCAGAAGGTTGGCGGTTCGAATCCCCGCGACGGGGTGAGCTCCCATTGTTCGGTCCCAGCTCCTGCCAACCTAGCAGTTCAAAAGCACGTCAAAGTGCAAGTAGATAAATAGGTACCGCTGCAGCGGGAAGGTAAATGGCGTTTCTGTGCGCTGCTCTGGTTCGCCAGAAGTGGCTTAGTCATGCTGGCCACATGACCTGGAAGCTGTACGCTGGCTCCCTCAGCCAATAAAGCAAGATGAGCGCCGCAACCCCAGAGTCGGTCACGACTGGACCTACCGGTAATGGTCAGATGTCCCTTTACCCTTTACCTTAAATACCAACATCATTTTCATATAGTTTTCTATATGAAACATGCTGTGAATTTCAAATCCCAGTTACCTTGGTTCTCAAACGCCTTGGTTCTCAAACGCTTTGGTTCCCAAACACCAAAAACCCCGAAGTAAGTGTTCCGGTTTTCAAACGTTTTTCGGAAGCCAAACGTCCGATGTAGCTGTCAGCTATTGTTTCTGGGGCGCCTGAACCAATCAGAAGCCGTGCCTTGGTTTTCGAACATTTCGGAAGTCAAACAGACTTCTGTAATGGATTAAGTTTGGCACTTTTGTTTTTGCTATTTATTTTGCATTTTTGTTTTTGAGGCCTTTTTGGTTAATTTGTTTTTGTGGCTGTGTGGAACCCAGTTAAGCTACCAATTGATTGATTGTGTGACTGCGGAAACGGATAAAAGCCCCCCACCCAAACAATGACTATCATCAGTGCAGGTAAGAAAAAAATAACAATTTTAGCTTGCGAATCCCCGTGACGGGGTGAGCTCCCGTTGCTCTGTCCCAGCTCCTGCCAACCTAGCAGTTTGAAAGCACGAAGTGCAAGTTGATAAAGAGGTACTGCTACGGCAGGAAGGTAAATGGTGTTTCCGTGCGCTGCTCTGGTTCGTCAGAAGCGGCTTAGTCACATGACCCGGAAACTGTACGCCGGCTCCCTCAGCCAGTAAAGCGAGATGAGCGCAGCAACCCCAGAGTCGTCCGCGACTGGACCTAATGGTCAGGGGTCCCTTTACCTTTACCTTTACATTGATTCTTGCTTTCATTTTATGGATCAATTGTCTCGTTGGAGTGTAAAATTCATGTTAAATTGCTGTTTTAGGGGTTGTTTTTAAAAGTCTGGAATGGATTAATTAGTTTTGCATTTCTTCCTTTGGTTTTGGAACGGACTTCTGGAACAGATTAAGTTTGAGAACCAAGCTACCATTGTATATTATTATACCCAAGGTCTCTCACCCAATGACCCTGCTTGAAACTCTTGAGACCCCTTGCCGATCAGCTTGAGAGCACTTGCCGTGGGAGCTGTTGTTTAGTCGTTTAGTCGTGTCCGACTCTTCGTAACCCCATGGACCAGAGCATGCCAGGCACTCCTGTCTTCCACTGCCTCCCGCAGTTTGGTCAGACTCATGTTGGTAGCTTCGAGAACACTGCCGTGGGAGCTAGATGGACCAATTATTTTACTCTCTATAAGTTACCGTATTTTTCGCTCCATAAGACGCACTTTTTTCCTCCTAAAAAGTAAGGGGAAATGTCTGTGCGTCTTATGGAGCGAATGTGTGGTCCCTGGAGCTGAACTGCCCAGGGGCAAAAGCAGATCGTGCTTTTTAAAAAAGAGAGAGAGAGAAGGGGGTGTTGAAAGGAAGCCCGCTGAGCAGCTGCTCAGCAAACGATCGGGGAGAGAGATAAGGGAGAGAGATGCCAGCCCCGCCCCCTTGCAGAGGGAGGCTGTTTCCCCAGCGACATGTGACTGGCTGATTAGATTATCTGTCTGGAAACTGTAGAAATGGCTTCCTGAAGCTGCAGAACTGTGAGTTAAACCCCATAAAACAGGGTTTTTTCCCTTTGCAAAGTAAGCTCAACAACTTTGAGCTGATCCTCAAAAAATGGGGCTTTTCTCCTTTGCAAAAGAAGCTGCAGAAATTTGAGCTGATCCACAAAAAATGGGGCTTTTCTCCTTTGCAAAAGAAGTTACAGAAATTTGAGCTGATTCTAAAAAAATTGGGGCTTTTCCCCCTCTAAAAACTAGGTGCGTCCTATGGTCAGGTGCGCCTTATAGAGCGAAAAATATGCTTCTTACATTCCTAAGCAGTTTACCAGTCAATATTACTTCCATCTGGCATCTTCATGTTGCAAGTGGCAAGACAGACCCCTGCCCAAGTCCCTGAAATTAGAAGTATAAACAGAGAGGAGACTGGGCTAGAGACTTGTGCCCAGCCCCTGACCCTGTATAGCTGTTCAGACGGGATGTGGATTCCCAGACTTAGGTTGCTTGCCAAACATCTTTTTCTGGCCCTGCGGTTTGACAAGCAGCCTGCAAGATCTCTGCTTCACGTGCCCCGCAGCAAGATGGTGGCGTGAACCAGCTATCACAAACTGAGTGCAAATTATGCAATGCCATCCAAGGCAGTCTTTCTGTGGTTTCCCAGCAGTGTGGCTTGCCAAAAGCTGTTTAATTTAATACCAGTCTGGGTGATTACTTAATTTAGGTCTCTCTCATTATGGGGGGAAAGAAAAAAGTCAACCTGAACCCGCAAGCGTCCAACTTTATGCCAAGTAGCTGATACTGTATGGGCAGAAGAGTTTGGGAGAGAATCCAGACTGTAAATAAAATCACATTGCAAGCCACAGACGAGTCACTGCCAAATTCTTGCAATTCACGGGAAGCTGGGATTGGCTCACTGGGAAAGGAGGGTCTAGAACTGGCATGGAAGTATCCCACTCAGGCTTTCTGAAAGTGACCAGGATTGCTATATAAATTGTCAACAGCAAGGCTGAAACCTCACCCAGCTCACCCAGCTGACCTTTCCTGCACAGCGCAGATTGGGACTCTGAAAAAGAAGCCAGGTTCAGATCCGGAGAACCCCCCTCGACCCATCGCCATGGAAGGATACGTCTCTGCCGTCCGCAAGATGGAGCAAACGGTTATGTTTCCCAGCCTTCTCCTCGGGGTCTCCTTGGAAGACCAGGCTGAAGCATTCGAGGCCAACTCCAGCAACGGAGACTCCAGCGAGAGAGACCTGTATGAAGATTACACTCTGCTAAAATCCATCAAGGGGAGAGCAGAGGGTGGCATCACACCTCTGGACTTCCAGAATCCCAGCCTCAAGGAAGAGGAGAGCAAAGAGAAGGCAGATCTGGAAGATCTCTTCCATTACCACGTGTCTGGCTTGCACCGCGTCCTCACCCAGCTGACGAGGAGAGCCAACGCCGTGACTTCCAAATACAATGAAATCATGGGGCAGATCAACCAGAACGAAATCTCCCTCCGCTGGTGAGACACACGCCGAGGACACAAAGGTGAGTTATCGGCTCACTCGGCCTTCTCCCACCTAGTGTTCTCCCTCAAGCCCAGGCAGCATGACTATGGGAGCCATGGTCCAAAAGATCTGGTGGTCACAGCTTGTGGAAGGCTCCATAAACTGGTTCCCTGCATCAAACATTCTGCTTTCCTTCCATGTTTGTATGCATCCATGCTTTTAAACTTTCCACATTGTGACCACCGACCAATAGAAGTGGATGTGATAAAACGTGATTTTGCACCACCGTGCTGTAGTCTCCTGTGGCTGCACTGCCTGTTAACAGAGTCAAAGAGCTTTTGAAAACATGCCTGCAAACTTGGCAGGTCCATTTTTCAGTGGTGAGGGTTATTCTCAGAGGTAATCCATCTTCTATTACTTCGCTCATATTGCAGGCCTTAGTTTTGGGATTCAAGGGAAGGCTAAGCCGACATGACGCCTTTGCAATGTTGCCGGACTAGAACTCCCATCATCCCTGACCATTGGTCATGTTGACCAGGAATATGGGAATTGTAGTACCCCAAGAACATCAGGAGAACCCCATGTTGGCTATCAGTAAAGTTCTGGAGCTGAGTCATGGGGACCCTTGGTTTAAAATAAGACACAACACACCTTGTTAACACCTTTTCCATTTTCCATTCTACAGGACAACCTGCATTTCTGAACCTGCACAAGTGTACAACTTGGGTCCTCTGTCTGAGGCTGCGCAAAGGAGGCTCTTAACGGACAATCTAGAGACCTTGACTGCAGCATCCACCCCACAACGTTGTGTAGCATGGACTTTACTTGAATAAGCCAAGCACTGATATTTGTGAACGTAATCCTCTCCCATCTCTGGAAGAACTATACAGTTCCCGTTGCCTTAAAAAGGTTAACAATATTTTAAAGGATCCATCTCATCCAGGACATAGCCTCTTTGCACCACTGCCTTCGGGTAGAAGATATAGAACAATTAGATCAAGAACAAATAGATTGAAGAACAGTTTCTACCCAAGAGCTATAACCATCTTAAACGCTGTAACCATATAATATGACCTTGGAGAGCTGTGATGGGTGAATGTGTGTGTATGTGTGGCTTTCCTCGGTGTGTGTGTGTTTTGTGCTGCTTTTTGTTTTGTTTTTTCTTTCTTTCTGTTTTTACGGGGGGGCATGCAATTTCGTTGCACTTGTATAGCGTTGTGCTTGTACTTGTGCAATGACAATAAATTATCTTATCTTATCTTATCTTAATTGCTATCTATATTATATTTGTGAACAAAACAGCTATCTGTACGGTATTTATGGATATCTATAAACTCCATTGCAAACATATGCCTTGGGTTTCCATTTCTTTCTGATGTTTAAATATTGCTTTTAGTTCAGACTAATAAAGCACTTTGCATCATTTGAAGCTGCCTAGACCACAGTTTCATCTAGTCTTGTAGTTGTCAACAACCCTGACAGGTAATGGCTCTCATCCGGCTTCCTTGCCTATTATGCTGACTATCTGAAATCCTTTTCACTGGAGACAAGTTCTGTGCCACCACATGGCACCTGTGAGGAAATGAAGGGCAGCAGTGCCCTGGCAGGGCCCACAATTCAACCTTTTTGTTTGTGCGCTTTCCGCCAAAAACAGCATCTGGGCGCAATTTTCAAAAATCCTTTAAGCTGTCCTGGAAAATCCAGGCGTATGGCAACCCATATCGGAAGTGGATTTTTTTTGGTGAATTTCCTAAAAAAAAAAATAGTTCAAAAACTTTTTTATTTTTTGAATTTGCCAATAAAACTCAACAACTTTGGCCAATAGCAAAACAAACAAACAAAAAACAAAACAAAACAACCACAAAACTTTTGTGTCCAGATTTTCACTTTTTGAAATCTTGCCACCCTGCCTGGTTTATAGTCATGGGTCTGAGGGATTTCTCTCCACCCCCCACCCCCCCACTGCTACTTTAACTGGGAAAATCTGCTGCTGTTACTGCTGAATATTGGAACAAGAATCAAATGGGCTTTCTCTGCTTAAGTGAAGGGACGAAAACCTCTCACACCTGTGACTAGAAAAATCCCAGGACAAGGCAAAGAGTGAATGGGCCCTAAGTTAGAGGCAGCCCTTTTAATTTTCCATGGAGCAGCCTCGGGGCATAAATCAAAATGGCTCCCTCACAGGAGGACTGCTCCTTGCCTGTCAGGAAAGGTCCCACAAGAAGAAGCAGGTACATACCGTATTTTTCGCTCCATAAGACACACTTTTTACCTCCTAAAAAGGGGAAATGTCTGTGCGTCTTATGGAGCGAATGCATGGTCCCTGGAGCCAAATTGCCTAGGGGCCAAAAGCAGATTGTGCTCTTTTTTTCACAAAGAGAGAAGAGGGTGTTGAAAGGAAGCCGCTGAACAGCTGTTTAGCAATCGATCGGGGAGAGAGATAAGGCTCCCTTTCCAGCCCCGCCCCCTTGCCCAGGCCTCCGTTGTTGAAAGCAGAGGGAGGCTGTTTGTTTCCCCAGTGACATGTGACTGGCTGATTAGATTATCTGTCTGGAAACTGTAGAAATGGCTCCCTTTCCTGTAGGACTAGAAGCTGCAAACTGTGAGAAGAACCCCATAAAAACGGGGCTTTTCCTCTTTGAAAAAGAAGCTGCAACACTTTCAGCTGATCCTCAAAAAAGCAGGGCTTTTCCCTTTGCAAAAAAAGCTGCAACATTTTGAGCTGATCCTCAAAAAAAACAGGGCTTTCCCCCTTTCCTCCTCTAAAAACTAGGTGCGTCTTATGTTCAGGTGCGTCTTATGGAGCGAAGAATACGGTAGTTTGGGGTCCTTCTGGATCAATAGCTGTTGCTTGAGGCTCAGGTGGCCTCGGTGGCGCGGAGTACCTTCCATCAGCTTCGGCTGGTGGCCCAGCTACACCCCTGTTGGACAGGGACAGCCTAACTTCTGTTGTCTATGCTCTGGTAACCTCTAGGTTGGATTACTGCAATGAGTTGTATATGGGGCTGCCTTTGAAGACGGTTCAGAAACTGCAGCTGGTGCAAAAATTGGCAGCCAGATTGTTGAACAACACAATATGGTCTGAACATATGACACCAATTCTGGCACAAGTGCACTGGCCTCCCATGAGTTTCCACACTTGCATCAAGGTGCTTGTTTTGACCTATAAAGTCAGGACGGCAATACCTCAAGGACCGGCTCTCCCCATATAAACCGACCAGCAGAGGCGTAGGAAGGTCAGGTGGTACCCGGTGCG
This sequence comes from Darevskia nairensis, assembly GCA_034642065.1. Lineage (NCBI taxonomy): Eukaryota > Metazoa > Chordata > Lepidosauria > Squamata > Lacertidae > Darevskia > Darevskia nairensis. Next base: position 116,937 of record JAWWNI010000020.1, on the reverse strand, counting down.
GAAAATTTCTTGTCACCCCCCCCCCCACATTGATTATTTTTTTATTTTATTTTTTGCCTGCAAAAATGGTTTTACGTTATTTCATATTTTCTTACAAAGGAATAATAATAAGTAATAATAATAATAATAAACTTTTATTTATATCCTGCCCTCCCTGGCCAAAGTCACACTCAGGGCGGCTATCATCAGATACATAACATTGGTATAAAATCAAACAATAATTAAATTACCTCCTAAAAACATGTCAAAATCAAATTAAAGTCTAATTAGAAGGCTTTCCTCAGGGTTAGGGTTGGGAACAGTAAGTGCACCACTGAATTGAAATTTCAGCCTTCACGACATAGGAAAATGGCAAAGTAAACAGCTATTTTCATGGAGGAGGGTCAAGCTATTAACTGATATGCATGAAATTCCATATATAGCTATATAATCCCTAGTGTAGTAAGATAAGACCTTTGGAGCAGGCATTTTTTTTAAAAAAACAAAACCATTTTTTATGAACCGCCCTAGTAGGGCAGTAATTGTTCCTTGATAATTTGTCACCCCCTCCATGATGGAACCTGGGGCGGCCCGCCCCCCCGCCTCCCACTTCCTACGCCCCTGCCGACCAGGACCCTGCGATCATAATTTGAGGCCCTTCTTTATGTGTCTCTTCCACGTGAGATCCGGAAGGTGGCAACATGAGAACAGGGCTTTTTCTGCAGTGGCTCCCTGCTTGTGGAATGCTCTCCCCAGAGAGGCTCACCTGGTGCCTTCATTATATGTCTTTAGGCGCCAGGCGAAAACATTCCTCTTCAACCAGGCCTTTGACTGATTTTCTACAGCCTTTTAAATGTGTTTGTGGGAAACATTGTTTTGTTGTTTTCTCTTTAGCTATTTATTTGTGCTTTTACTCAAACAGTTTAAGAGCCGCAGGGATGTACTGTGCCCCCTTTGATCTGAGAAATTAGCTAGGGATGATGGGAGTTGTAGTCCCAAAACATCTGGAGGGCTGAGTTTGGGGGTGCCTGGGTTAAGAGCATCCAAGACTTCTCTGCCTTCAGGAGTAGGAATGGCTCTCCATGTAGTTATTGGAAGCCTGTTTTTTAGTCCTCCAGGGGTTCTGAAACGCCGGGAATAAATATTGCTTGAGATGGCTTGGAGTTTTCCACTCAGCACATCATGACTTGTCAGTTATTGATCAGCAAGTCCTGGCTTCAACTGGGGTCAATCCGTCCACCTCTAGTTTGGGTTCATTCCAAACTGTCAATAAAGTCACATTGCTAACCACATACGAGACAACTGATGAGATGCCGGAGGAGAAATGTGATTTGCTGGGGACAGAGGGGTGTTGTCCACCGCTCACATGGACTTCTTCCTGATCACACTTTCCACGGCTGGTTTCCACCCAGGCTTGCTCATAAATTGCCACACCAACTGGAAGCAAGGAACGCTCACACCTAGCGGTCCTGTTTGCAATTCGGCTGAGATCCCCCCGAGGCCAGCTTTGGGCTCAAAGAAGTCTCTCCTCTCGCAACCATGGAAGATTACTTCTCTGCAGTCCGCAAGATGGAGCAAACGGTCATGTTCCCCAGCGTTCTCCAGGGCGTCCCTTTGGAATGGCAGGACAGCGCGCCTGAGGCTGACTCGAGTGGCAAAGATCTGTATGATTATTACACGCTGCTGAAATCCATCAAGCTGACGGTGGAAGGAGGCTTAGTCCCTCTCGATAACCAGAACCCTGATGTCGCCAGACGTCTGAAAGAACAGGAAGACAAAGAGAGGCAGAACCTTGAAGGCTATTTCTATTACCACGTGTCCAGCTTGTATCGTGTCCTCGCACAGCTGACAAGGAGAGCCAACGCCGTCACCTCCAAATACAATGAAATTATGGGGCAGATTAACCAGGGCGAAATTCATCTCAGCTGATGAGAAATGCAGAGTGCAAAGAGCAAAGGTAAGATGTCCTACGTTGCTCAAACGGGAATTCCCAGCCTACTGACACCAGGAAGGCAGATTCGTGGTGGTAATAATAATAATAATAATAATAATAATAATTTATTATTTGTACCCCGCCCATCTGGCCGGGTCTCCCCAGCCACTCTGGGCGGCTTCCAACAAATATCAAAATACATTAAAATATCACAGATTAAAAACTTATGGTTTTTACCCTTTCTGGTGCCCGCTTAAAACATTTTTGTTTAGCTGCACCTATCTCTCGCCTCGCGAGGTGGTTGACTCTCCTTCCTTAGAGATTTTTAATACTACTACTACTAATTTACTATTTATACCCCGCCCATCTGGCTGGGTTTCCCCAGCCACTCTGGGCGGCTTCCAACAAAACATTAAAATACAATAATCAATCAAACATTAAAAGCTTCCCTAAACAGGACTGCCTTCAGATGTCTTCTAAAAGTCTGGTAGTTGTTGTTCTCTTTGACATCTGGTGGGAGGGCGTTCCACAGGGCGGGTGCCACTACCGAGAAGGCCCTCTGCCTGGTTCCCTGTAACTTGGCTTCTTGCAGAGAGGGAACTGCCAGAAGGCCCTCGGCGCTGGACCTCAGTGTCCGGCTAGATCGATGGGGGCTCCTTCAGATATACTGGACCGAGGCCGTTTAGGGCTTTAAAGGTCAGCACCAACACTTTGAATTGTGCTCGGAAACGTACTGGGAGCCAATGTAGGTCTTTCAAGACCGGTGTTATATGGTCTCGGCGGCCGCTCCCAGTCACCAGTCTAGCTGCCGCATTCTGGATTAGTTGTAGTTTCCGGGTCACCTTCAAAGGTAGCCCCACGGAGAGCGCATTGCAGCAGTCCAATACAGTGATAAGGCACTCTGATGAGAAAGCATTCAGAATTACTTTCCAATTAATTCCACAGGGTTATTCTGCCACTCTCTCCCAGAGTCCAAATGCACGAAGAGGACATGTCTTGCTGTACGTTCTTCCAGAGGACTTTCTGGTGCAACGAGCTCTGTGATACGGAAAATACTTGACAATTTCAATTCCTGATACCTGAATTGATAGGGTATATAGAGTGGGAGGGAAGCTTAAATTATTTTAATGCATATTTAATATCTTATGTAACCCGCTTAGAGGGTTTGATGATTGAGTGGCTTATAAATCTTACAAAGTAAACTAAATGCCAAACATGTCTATGGCCCTATATGATTCAAAGAGGATGTTTATGTATTTTGAAATCGGCTCATGTCCTACTGATTGCATTGTCTCTGCTGGCTAATACTTGCAACCGACTTCCGTAAAGGTAAACTTTATTTTATTGTTTTGTACATATGTGAATTTTGAGCCGATGGGCTCACTGTCAATAAAAAGATTTATTCTGAATAGCGCCTCATTTTGTTTCATTAATTCACAGACTGTTCTGTTTGTAGTATTTAGAAGTTAGGTTGAAACCTGTGTTTGTGTGTGTGTTATAAAAAAGAAAGCATTCAAATGTCCAGTGGACCTTATATATAATAATAATAATAATAATAATAATAATAATAATAATAATAATTTTAAAAAATTGTATTTATACCCCGCCCTCCGCAGTCGAGACCGGGCTCAGGGTGGCTAACAACAACAAAAATCACAATAGAATACAAACACCAATTTGTTAAAATAAGTTAAAAACCAGTTTAAAATGCCGATTCATTTGGCGCCCATTACCAAACCAAGGGTAGGAAACCATCAACTTAGGTGTCCGACCCGAAGGCCAGGTGGAACAACTCTGTCTTGCAGGCCCTGCGAAAAGATGTCAAATATGCTTACCAGGGCTTTTTTTTCAGCCGAAACTAACCAGAACTCAGTTCCGGCACCTCTCAGGTGCTCACCATTGCCATTATGAGAACAAGGGAGAAGTTCGTGGTGAGTTCTGGCACCTCTTTTTCTAGAAAAATAGCACTGATGCTTACCTAATTGTAAAGAGAAGAGATATCAATTGCACAATGTAACTCCCTTAATTTTATTCAGTAGTGTTAGTTTTGGGGTTGTTCCCCCCCCCCAAAAGCATTCAATTTAAAGAGGATGGTGAGTATCTTAGATTCATCAGTATACCTGGGTGGGCCTGAAATGTGTGGCCCTACAGATGTTTTCGGACTCCAGCTCCCATAATTCTGTCTCAACCAGGTGAGGGTCTCAAACTGAGAGCCAGTGTGGTGTAGTGGTTAAGAGCGGTGGACTCATAATCTGGTGAACCGGGTTCGTGTCTCTGCTCCTCCACATGCAGCTGCTGGGTGACCTTGGGCTAGTCACACTTCTCTGAAGTCTCTCAGCCCCACTCACCTCACAGAGTGTTTGTTGGGGGGGAGGAAGGGAAAGGAGAATGTGAGCCGCTTTGAGACTCCCTAGGGTAGTGATAAAGCGGGATATGAAATCCAAACTCTTCTTCTTCTGCCTTGTGGAATATCTTCAGGAGAAGAAAAGGCTAAGGAGTAAACCCTACACAAATCTGGAGTGGAGTCCCTAAGATGGTTGGATGGCGCCTTGTAGGCCTCCTTCTACCAACTCCTGCAGCCCAGCAGGTGCCAAACGTCATGCTCTGCTTTCCTTTGGGCCACATCAGCAAGACCAAGAGGCCTTGTCCTCTGGGCAGCCCAGGACCTCCAGACACACTGCTCAGGCTTCCGCCCTGGAGAGGTACTTTGCTACTGCGAATGGAGTGCTTTGACTTCACCCCTGGAGGCACATTCCATTGTCTTTCGAGGCAGACGGATACCAACCACAACCAGGGGCGGAGGAAGGGGAACAGTGGGGGGTGGGCCGCCCTGGGTGTCACCACTGAGGGGGTGACAAAATGCCGGGCGGCACTCACCGCGGGGCCTGCAGTGTGCCTGAGCCACGCGTCTCTCTTGGGAGTGACATGGTGGCTTGGGTGCCCGCAGGCTCCACGCTGCCCCAAATGGTCCGCCCGCCGCCTCTCCCTCAGCTGTAGGGTGGCTGAGTGGGAGGAGGCAGGCAGAATCCTCGGAGGCCCCGCGGAGCATCCTGCCCCAGCTCGCCCCACCCTGTGGGTGGCTGGCCCCACCCCTGGACGCAGGGCACGCATGAGGCCCCAGGCGCCCGATCGGCTTGCTCCGCCGCTGACCACAACAACAGCCTCCATCAGTGGAGGCCAAGCCAGTGCGCCATAGTGGTTAGAGCGTCAGGCTAGGACCTGGGAGACCAGAGTTCAACCCCCACCCTGGGCCACGAAGCTCACTGGGTGACTTTGGGGACGGTCCCTGCCACTCAGCATATCCTGCTCTGCAGGGTCGTTGTGAGGATCAACTGAGGAGAGGCAGAATCGTGTCCTCCACCTTGAGCTTTTCGTGAATGCAGCCCTACACAGCCTGGGGACCTGTGTCACTGGACGCGGGTGGCACTGTGGTCTAAACCACTGAGCCTCTTGGGCCAGAAGGTCAGCGGTTCAAATCCACATGACGGAGTGAGCTCCCGTTGCTCAGTCCCAGCTCCTGCCAACCTAGCAGTTCGAAAGTACGCCAGTGCAAGTAGATAAATAGGTACCGCTGCGGCGGGAAGGTAAACAGCGTTTCCGTGTGCTCTGGTTTCTGTCACGGTGTCCCGTTGCGCCAGAAGCGGTTTAGTCCTGCTGGCCGCATGACCCGGAAAGCTGTCTGTGGACAAACGCCGGCTCCCTCGGCCTGAAAGCGAGATGAGCGCCGCAACCCCATAGTCGCCTTTGACTGGACTTAACCATCCAGGGGGTCCTTTACCTTTTACCTTACCTTAGCGGTTGCTAGCCTTCTAATTTGTCTATTCTTTTTAAAGCCTTCTGAGTTGGTTGCCATCACACTTTGTCTTATGGGGGTGAATTCCATAATTTTATACATGAAGAGCAACAGCTGGAGGAGAGGTCAAGTTATGCGTGGGAAACGTAAATGGAGAGAAACGCACGCCGCCTTAAGGGTGCGGCAGGAGGGCTGCTGCCAAGTTTGCAGAGTTGGGAAGAAACCTCTGTTTGATGTAGGGGAGGAATGAGCTGTGCGACAAGGCGGCCAGCATTGTGGGGCTGGTCCTAAGGTTTGCCGGCTTACTATAACCTGTACTTACGACACCTAGATTTGGAACATGGTGCCCACCCCCAAGCTTTGTTTGCCAGGGCAGGGCTGAGTCTTGCTTGCCATGCGAGGACCAGATCAAGAGGCATTTCCACAACGGAAGCAAACGCCCTGGAACCCTGGGATGGACTGCCGTAGGACAAGGAAAAATCACGGCCAGAGTCAAGGGAAAGGAATGTGCCACAGTCATCGCCAGAGCCAAGCCCATGTTTGCATTCACAAACTGAAAACATCAATAGGATTTTTATATACGGTATATGAAAGCCGTGTGGTGTAAGCCGTTAAGAGTGTTGGAGCGGGACCACAGAGCAGTGGCGAACCGAGCCGCTTGGCTGCCGGGGGCGGCAAGCCAAGCGGCACCCCCCGGGGCGGGGCGTCGCTCTGTAGTGTATGCGTCGTGACGTCACAATGCATGCGTCGTGATGTCGCGACGCATGCGCTACGGAGCGCAGTCCGCCCGGGCTCCCAGGCTGGGAGCGAGCGGCCCTCCCATCAGTGCGGCGGCTGCTCACGCAGAACTCGTAAGGCTGCTGCGCGTGAAAAGCAGCACGGACGGGGCAGCCGTTCGCGCACCCTAACCCTTCTGAGTAATATCCCTGCCCACCCTCTCACTATATATAAGGGTCTGGTGACTTCTGTTTCAGTGTATCTGAAGAAGTGTGCACGCACACGAAAGCTCATACCACGAACAAACTTAGTTGGTCTCTAAGGTGCTACTGGAAGGAATTTTTTTTAATTTTTTTATTTTGTAAGCTCTGAATGAGCTTCCTGCGCCTTTAAAAGAGGAGGACAGAGCGGTCGCTCCGGATAAGCTGTGGAAGCAGGGTGTAACCAGTTCACGAGAAGGGAGTGTTTCAGGCTGCACTAACCTGGACGTGAGACCTGAAGAAAGTGGGTGGGTACGGTTTGCCCGGCTGGGTGTTAGCCAGGGCTTCTTACGCAGGTGTCACAGGGAGGAATATATAGGCAGGGCTTCTCTCTCTGGGCTGCTCAGCAAACGTTCGCTGCCAGAAGACAGGCCGGCCCGGAAAAATATTTCCACCTGTCGGCTCCCTGCTTTGCACCTGTAACTCACCTGGGAGGTTCTGTGGCCGCCAAGTGGCAGGCAGGCGGATGTGCTGGAGTTAGCTGCAAGGGGGAAACCTGCAGTGGAAGAAAAAGAGAGAAAAATCAGCACCCCTCCACCACCCTGGGATCTTTGGGGGCCGGCTGCCCTTGCTGCGGATCTGAACCTTGCAGGCGTGAGTTGAAGGGGAAAGATGAGCATTTCGTCAGAACCGAATTCCCTCCGGAAACAGATTGGGAGCAACCTGCAAACGGTGAGTGAATCACGGGTCCCAGGTCAGACTTCCTGGAACAGCTAGCTGGGGAGGGGCTGTGCAGCTCCGAGCTTTGCAGAAGGTCGTGGGTTCAATGCGCAGCATCTCCAGGTAACAGAAAGGCCCAGGTAAGTTGGGGACTTCCTGCTCTCTGCCGGAGCCCCTGGAGAGCTCCGGTTAATCAAAGTTAACAATACTGGTCTCTCAGGGACCAGTGCCGGATTTATGTATAAGCTAAACAAGCTATAGCTTAGGGCCCCACTCTCTTGGGGGACCCCAACAAAATTAAAGGGAAAAAACCCCTGGATGTACATTTCCAAAATATAAGATAAAAAACAAATACCAAAACAAAACCTACATACAGCAACAGTGTTTTGTGTTGTGTAGTCTCCTATGATGTAAGTCATAGGCCCCGCCTGCTAGCCTGCTCCCTAAAATATCACTGGTTTGCTCATTTCTATATATAGGGTGCCTACATTCTGCATGTACAAATGGCTTGAGATATCTATTAGGTCCATAAATGACCATATAGCATATATTCAACACAAAAAACAGCGACAATTGTTGCTGACAAAGGACAGCTGGGCATATAAAGGGCCCCATTACCTTTAGTAGCTTAGGGCCGCATCAAACCTAAATCCGGCCCTGTCAGGGACCATCATCCACACCAACCTTTGCCCCACAGGTATGGGATTTCCAGAGCTTTGTCGGAGTGTTTCCCCACCCCCGTTTTTCCTGGTGCTTTCCCTGGGGAAACCCGCCGTTTCCCACTGAATCAGAGCAAAAAGCAATCTTCTGTAACCCTGATTGCCGTTTACTCTGGTTCAGCGGTAAAAAGCGGGTTTTCCTGCATCTAGAAATGCAGGTAACTGGGTGATCCCTCAATACGGCAGTGATGTGTCTCAGGGTTCATCTGGTTCTGTTTTATTTATTTCATTTCATTTATAAACAGACTTCTGTTTATGCTGTGATTTGCAGGCTCAGGTTTGGGATATCCAAGCTCAGGTCTGAGTCTCTGAGAGGGTGATTTTTTGTCCGGCCGCTTTCCCTGGGAAAACCGTCTGTTTACCCCTGAATCGGAACAAATATCAGTGGGGATTTCCATGGATTTACGTTTGTTCCCATTCAGCAGAGGATTTTCCCAGGGAAAGCGTCGGGACAAAAAATTGTGGCACAAATGGAAGTCTGCATGAGCCCTTATTATTATTATTATTATTATTATTATCTATTTATTCTTGCTTTTCACATGAAAGTGTCTCAAAGCAAGTAGCAAGAACAGAAATAGCAAAAAACACACACCATAAAAACCAAGTATAAGAACATGAATAAAGCAAGAACCTTGGGTTCATAAGTAACTATGATTAAGCTAACCTTATTACAAAAATATACATATTAACCAGCCCAACTGGTTTATGGGGAAATGAGTACAGTATTTCTTTAAAATGCTTTGGAACGTTTCAACGTTAATGCTTTCCACCTGCTGTAACAGTATTTCTTCATGCTCTTTATCCTTGATTTATTTTGTTTATTAATAAAATATTTTTAAAAAAACAACAACCCAAGAAAGCAAAATGCTCATCTATAAATATTTAGAAACAGACAGGTCCACCCCACCAAAAGCGGACCCTCCAAGGGTCCTTGTTTTTCCAGGGACAGTTCTGGATTTACAGAAGCTGTCCTGGTTTCTGATTTGAACCCTGGAATGTCCCACATTTCCTTAGGACGTCCCCATTTTTATCGTAGAAATGTTGGAGGTTAGAGTCATGCGATCCCCGAGCCAAGGAGATAAGTAACTATAGAACCTTTAGAAGGCATCTGAAGGCAGTTTTTTTTTAATGTTTAATGTTTTATTATGTTTTTATATATGTTGGAAGCCGCCCAGAGTGGCTGGAGCAATGCCAGTAAAGTATAAATAATAAAATTATTATCATTATGGAATAGGACATCCCTATTTTTATTGGAAAAGGGACCCAGGTGGTGCTGTGGGTTAAACCACAGAGCCTAGGGCTTGCCGATCAGAAGGTCGGCGGTTCGAATCCCCGCGACGGGGTGAGCTCCCGTTGCTCGGTCCCTGCTCCTGCCAACCTAGCAGTTTGAAAGCACGTCAAAGTGCAAGTAGATCAATAGGAACCGCTCTGGCGGGAAGGTAAACGGCCTTTCCGTGCGCTGCTCTGGTTTGCCAGAAGCAGCTTAGTCATGCTGGCCACATGACCCGGAAGCTGTATGCCGGCTCCCTTGGCCAGTAAAGCGAGAAGAGCACCGCAACCCCAGAGTTGGTCACGACTGGACCTAATGGTCAGGGGTCCCTTTACCTTTTATTTTCATCGGAGAAATGTTGGAGGGTTTGCAGAAGCAGGTGTGCAAAAAGACACCCCAGACATACTTGGTTACCCTCCAAAATAAGGGCCAAAAGCCTGCGTTAATTAATTTAAAGATTGGAAAAATGATAAACAGTGAGAAATCAGTTACAGGTAGGTAGCCGTGTTGGTCAAAACAAAATAAAAAAATTCCTTCCAGTAGCACCTTAGAGACCAACAGTTTGTTCTTATGGACCCAGGTGGCAATGTGGGTTAAACCACAGAGCCTAGGGCTTGCTGATCAGAAGGTCGGCAGTTCGAATCCCTGCGACGGGGTGAGCTCCCGTTGCTCGGTCCCTGCTCCTGCCAACCTAGCAGTTTGAAAGCACGTCAAAGTGCAAGTAGATAAATAGAAACCGCTTTGCCGGGAAGGTAAACGGCGTTTCTGTGCGCTGCTCTGGTTCGCCAGAAGCGGCTTTGTCATGCTCTCCACATGACCTGGAAGTTGTATGCCAGCTCTCGACCAATAAGGCGAGATGAGCGCCGCAACCCCAGAGTCGGACACGACTGGACCAAATGGTCAGGGGTCCCTTTACCTTTACCTTTAAGTTTGTTCTTGGTATGAGCTTTCATGTGCATGTATCCGAAGAAGTGTAGTTGGTCTCTAAGGTGCTACTGGAAGGAATTTTTTTAGTGAGAAATCAGAGTGGACAGATCCACCCGTCCCTGGATATCACCTTGCTTCCTCTTCTTTGTTTCCAGCAGTCTCAAATCATCGAGCTCAATGTTGGTGGGGAGATATTCACCACCACCCTAAGTACCTTGAAGAAGCACCCTGGTTCCAAGCTGGCCGAGATGTTTGCCAGTGGGCAGACCAAGCCCCGCACGGACCCCGAGGGGAGATACTTCATAGACCGGCCTGGCACTTACTTCAGGTACATCTTGGAATACCTGCGCAGCAACCAGGTGCCCACAAACTGCATCCAGGAGGTGTACAAGGAAGCCCTCTTTTACGACATTGAGCCTTTGGTCAAGCACCTCGAGGACTCTCCCCAGATCTTTGGGGAGCTGGTGGCCAGGAAACAGTTCCTCGCCCGCGTGCCCAGCTACAACGAGAACATCGAGCTGATGATCCGCATCGCCAGGGCAGAAGCGGTGGCGGCCCGGCAGTCCAGTGTCATGGTGTGCGTGATGAAGACCGACGAGGATGTCATCAAGTGCCACGACACCCTCAACGGCTTGGACTCCTACAAGAAATCGGTGGTCAAGTTTGGACCCTGGAAAGCCTCTCCGGGCATTTCTGACCTTCTCGACTGCATCAAGATTGATGTGGAGGCCAAAGGGTACAAGATCTCTCTACAGGGCTACGTTCCGGAGAAGGGCTTCCGCTTCAAATCCAATGACTACTTCTACAAATTTATTTTCACTTGGTGGTAGCGGAAAGCCAACAGGAAGGGCCTCGGCCCAGTGTACCTGAAGGAGCGTCTCCACCCCCATCGTTCAGCCCGGACACTGAGGTCCAGCTCCGAGGACCTTCTGGTGGTTCGCTCACTGCGAGAAGTGAAGCTACAGGGAACCAGGAAGAGGGCCTTCTCGGTGGTGGCGCCCGCCCTGTGGAACTGCCCTCCCGGCAGATGTCAAGGAAATAAACAACTACCTGACTTTTAGAAGACATCTGAAGGCAGCCCTGTTTAGGGAAGTTTTTAATGTTTGATGTTTTATCTTGTTTTTAATATTCTGTTAGGAGCCGCCCAGAGTGGCTGGGGAAACCCAGCCAGATGGGTGGGGTATAAATAATAAATTTATTAATTATTATTATTATTATTATAGCTCAGTGGTAGGTCCCACGCCTCACCTGCAAAATCCAGTCCTCGGCAGCATCTCCGGGCAAGACTGGGAATTTCCCCTGCCTGAAACTCCACAAAGCTGCTGCCAGTCAGTGTAGACAAATATTGAGCTAGAGGGGCTAGTGGTCTGATTTGGCATAAGGCAGGTTCCTATGTTCTTATCTTATATCCAATGGGTTGGTGCTTCAAAATAAGTGGACCTCAGCTGCTGATAATGCCTGCTGGAATGACCTGAGAGCACTTTGCTCCTGCCAGCAGCCCGACAGATCCCCAGCACATTTGGAGCAAGGGTGGAGTTAATTTGTCTTGATTCAGAGGCATGCATCTTGGCTATATCTATCTCACCTGCTTCTCCTGCAATTTCCACCTGGATTCGTACTGTTGCAAGGAAAATACAGGCAACTCCCAGTTTACACGCACTGAAACTTAATCCGTTCCGGGAGTCCTTCCCAGGAGCCTCTGGGAATTGTAGCTCTGTGAGGGGTACAGGGGTTTCCTAACAAATTTCAGCAGCGCTCTTAACCAACTACAGCTCCCAGGATGCTTTGGGGGGGAGCCATGATTGTTTAAAGAGATATCATTAGGGCTGCTATACCACTGAATTTTCCCGGACATTACGGGGGTGGGGGTGGGGAATTTGCAGGGGAATTTCCGAAAGGCAGTGCTTTGTCCTGGATCTAAAGCAAGTTTTTTTTGTTTTTTTTTGTTTTTAAAGAAAAGCTCAACAATTTCCTTAAAAAGCTCAAAAAAGCCAGGATTGGGGGGTGGGGGGCAGGACATTTGTTGGGTGCGGCGGAACTGATGTGATTAGTCAGTCAGTATTGTTTTATTTGATGGGGGGGGGGGAAGCTGCCAGTATGTGATTGAACACTATCCAAAAATAGAAATAGTTTAGAAATTCTAAGTGTGGTCAACCAGGTACGTCTTCTCTTTGTGCTCTACGAACAACACCATTGCCCCCCCCCACCTGCCACCAGCACTTCTGCTATATTAGCCCTCATGAGCAGCCTTTGTATTTATTTTTGAGACTCCAGGCAGCTTCTCGATTTAGTATCCTTGTTCTTTAAGGATATTTGAACAAATCACATGCCTTGGATTACTTTGTTTACTTTTAAACTCGAGTGCTGTCTTCCGTCATAGCACAGCATGTCTGTTTCGCTTAATTGGCATTTGTTCTGCAAAGGACAGCGTATACACAATACATTAGGTCCAGTGGTGATCGACTCTGGGGTTGCGGCGCTCATCTCGCTTTATTGGCCGAGGGAGCCAGCGTACAACTTCTGGGTCATGTGGCCAGCATGACAAAGCTGCTTCTGGCGAACCAGAGCAGCGCACGGAAACGCCGCTTACCTTCCCGCCAGAGTGGTACCTATTTATCTACTTGCACTTTGACATGCTTTCGAACTGCTAGGTGGGCAGGAGCTGGGACCGAGCAATGGGAGCTCACCCCGTCGTGGGGATTCGAACCGCTGACCTTCTGATCAGCAAGCCCTAGGCTCTGTGGTTTAACCCACAGCGCCACCCTCGTGGGTGCATTTGGAGTGCATTTAAAGAGTGAATAGAACGCATAAGGGCAAAGGTGTTTAGAAACTTTTCAAACTTGAAGGTGGGTTAGGATGCAATCATATCTGTCAGGCTCAGAGACGAGTGAAGACACAAATATTGAAAAAGCAGTGCGGGGAGCATTTTTACGACTTCCCAGGAAACTTCGTAACTGTCCTTAAGGTGGCTATTCTTGCAGAAAAGAAACTTGCAACGGAGATTGCAACGTGAAGTCATGAAGTTTACACCACATGAAGAGGTTCCATGCTATCACTTGTGGATTGAATTCACTGGTGCTAGGATGTCTACAGGTATGTTACCGTCACAGCTGAGATTTTTGGAATGTTAAGTAGTATATAAATGCAAATAAATAAATAAAATAAATAAATAACCTGGCTTATTTTGTTGCGTGTGTGTGTGAATGACCACTATTAAATTCATAATGACCACCGTTCATACTTACCTGCATGGCATCTTCTTTTGTCCTCACAGTTGACCATTTGCCCAAGGTCGTCCCCAACCAGGAACATGTGTTTGCTGTTCTGTTTGCACAACAGACTTATACTTGTGCAATGAAACATACCCCTCCTTTTCTCTCGAAACCTGGGGGAAGGCAGAGAGGCAAGAGGAAGGTAAACTCCCGTTGCATGACTGTGTAATTCCTCTTGCACAGTACTGGTTACACCCAATAGCTCTTCTGTGCTGGACACTGAGCAAGATCTGTTATTGCTCACCTGGTGTCACATTTAATTTGAGTCCAAGTTTAAGTCACTCTGCAAGTTATATTGAATTATGGGGTGGAGTAAGAGGACAGAGCTTATCATTGCAGACAGGTGGAGGTGCATTTTTCAGTGCTTCAACACATTTTTTTTTTAAAAAACACAACTTTCTGCATGTAGAAGACTAGCACATCAGGGAGATGCCTGTTCTCAATTTCCCTTTGCCATACCACGGTTTTCTGCATGTGGGGTCCTTTTTATGCGAAGTACTGTAACGGAATCCTTTGAGCATGCCACAATTGCCTAACGTTGGCTCCCATAGGTTCAGCTCGGGGGTCACAAAACAGCAGCTAGTAAGCATGATCTTTATTGTTGCAACAAGTCTTCCCACTAACACAAAGACGAAGCAGCCAGAAGCCCTGAACAATGGTTACATCAGAATTTTAAAGTTTCCCAAAGTTTCCCATAATACATCATCAAGGAATCATACCCGTGTTTCTCCTAAAATAAGACACCGTCTTATATTTCCTCCCCCTAAAAAAAAACACAGTATGGCTTATTTTCGGGAGATGTCTTATTTTAACCGCTCCACGTCGGTACGCTGCATAGCCATGCCTATCCAGGCCGTCTTAAGGGAGAGGCACCGCGTTGCTATGTCTTATTTTCAGGGTATCCTATATAATAATCTTGCTATGTCCCTGCCTTTCCGTGTGTCACAGAAGTGCGTTCTGCGCATGTCACACGGGGACGCAGGGATTGGAGGGGGCGGAGAGGGGGGCGGGACGACGCAGAGACACTTCCGGCCGGGCGAAACTGCGCCGCCGCCATTGCTGCCGCCCCGCCAACCCCGCTCCGCCCGCTGCTGGCGAGCTTCTCCCTTCCGCCTTCCGCCCCCTTCCCCTCCAGGGTGGAGCAGCTCCTCCTGCTGCTCCGCCGAGGCGGCGTCGGGCTGGGCACGTCGGCGGAGGCAGCACCGGCGGCGGAGGAGCCGGCCGGGCCAGCGCCGGCCCGTTTTTAACGGAGGCTCCTGCCGCTGCCTGAAGGAGGCCCCCCGTCTGGCACGCGCCCTTCCCTGCGCGCTGCCCAGCCGGCGGGGGTCCGAGGCGAGGCGGCCTCCGCTGACGGGCCAGCCGGTCGCCCCCGCCGAAGCCTCCCGGTCCCCCGGCTCCTGCTGCTCCGCCTCCGGCTAGCACCCGTTTTCTTCAACAGGCTTAATACACTAGTGGCTTATATTTCACAAATGCGTAGAAATCCTGCTACGGCTTATTTTATGGCTACGTCTTATTTTAGGAGAAACAGGGTATATGTCACAGGGAGGACATGGGGGGCACTGTGGTCTAAACCCCTGAGCCTCTGGGGCTTGCAGATCAGAAGGTCGGCGGTTCGAAGCCCCGCGACGGGGTGAGCACCCGTTGCTCTGTCCCACCTCCTGCCAACCTAGCAGTTCGAAAGCACACCAGTGCAAGTAGATAAATAGGTACCACTGTGGCAGGAAGGTAAACGGCGTTTCCGTGCGCTCTGGTTTCCGTCACGGTGTCCCGTTGCGCCAGAAGCGGTTTAGTCCTGCTGGCCGCATGACCCGGAAAGCTGTCTGTGGACAAACGCCTGCTCCCTCGGCCTGAAAGCGAGATGAGCGCCGCAACCCTTACCAGGGGTCCTTTACCTTTTTACCTAGATATGTCACATATAAGGTGTGGTCTCAGGTTTATTATTATTAGGCAGGGGCCGTTCTGATGTTCTTATTTCTGTCTCCCTTTAAAAATTTGATCCCTTAAGTAGCAGGTCTAAAAGTAAGCAAGCGAATAAATAAATCCGTGCCTTTGAGCATGTGCAGAGCGCCCTTACATCACAACCACCTCCATTTCTACCCACGCATAAGGCAGCATTCCAAGAAAGGCTGGCCCCGCCCCTCTCCGTCCGCCCCGCCCCTTTTTGCTGCTTCCGAGCCTACAGTCTGTTTGCCCAACAAGGGGCTACAGTCTCAAGTGACGTTATTGTTTATAGAGACTTCCGGGTCCTCATCGTATGCATTAAATCCCTTGCGGGGCAAGAGTGGTGGCTGTTAAATAGGAGCCACCAAAAATATTTTAAAAATCAAATAGTCAGGCATCCAGAAGGAGCTTAGAGCGCTGCCTGAAACAGCCAAGCAACTGAAGGTTTCTTTGCAAATGATTTCCCAATAATCATGCCCTTCCGCCTTAAAAAGAAAAAGGTTTGTGAGTTTGGGCAGAGGCAGATTAATTGGGACGTTCACGTCTTTCCTTGGTGCAACGGCCCCTGCGAGCTTTCAAGGCGCCGCAACCTTCTCCGGCTTTACTCGAGTTCTTAACATGGATATATAAGAATATTCCCCATTTACTTCCTCCCCTCTTCGGCTCCGCACGCGGAGGAGTCCGATGGCTGCGATTGGAAGCCCGAAGTAGAAGGGCGGAAGGCTTAAGAATCTCATCTCTTTGACGTATACTCGGCGCGGGAGGGAGAGAAGGACTGGGGAGAGGACGGTGGCCGGCGGGGCTCAGCCGGCGCCGGAAAGCGAAATAGCAGGACCATCATGGCGGCGCACCTGAAGAAACGGGTGTACGAAGAGTTCAGCAAAGTGGTGGTCCAGGTAACTGGCGGGGCCTTGGAAGTGGGGTGGGGAGGGAAGGGAAGGGGGGAGGGGGGCGAAACCTGTAAAGCTTCGTCTCCCATCCATGGCAAGGACAGTGGTTAGAGTGGCGGGCTTAGGGACCTGGGTTCAAATCCTCCCACTCGAAGCTCACTGGGTGGGACCTCGGTGGGGGGAGGTAGCTGCGCTTGCCTCTCATCCTGACCCTACCTCACAGGGTTGTTGTAAGGATTAAACTATGGCCTCTTAGAAGTGGGAGGGATGTTTTCAGTGCATTTATTTTTCCTCTTGGCCTTCATGTTTCTACGTGGGTCCTTTTGTTTGTTTGTAAGTCGATTTGGGTTACCCTGGGAAAGATGAAAAGTGGCTACCAAATTAATGATGATAGTAACGATAATAATAATAATAATAATAATAATTAATAATAATGGTGATAGAGAACTGTGCATGCCATTTGGAACTCCTTGGAGGAGAAAGGCGAGACGTAAGTGCAGTGAGTAAATAAATTAATGTTAAGGGGCAACGACTGAGAAGCTAAAATGCAGAGAGAGGCCCTCTGGGTAGGTTGCAGGTTCATTACGCTTGCTAGAATTGGTCACTCTTACAATTTGCTAGCTGATTTCTTGGCCGGAGTTGTGTGGTGAGCAGCAAACCTGCCGGCGAAATGATGCCTTTCTGGTAATCACCTCTGTCTGCATGTTGGGAAAGCTTTATCTGTTGGATTTCTGCCTGGCGAATGATTTGAGAGCTCAGAATCTGCTCATCAAGAAGTGAAATCGGATCCCTCCTCCAAGTCTTGGAATGTGACGCTGTAAACATTTGGCATTCATGGTTTTTTTTTAAACCTCTTGTTTTGAGAGCTACCTTTGAAATAATAATAATAATAATAATAATAATAAACTTTTATTTATATCCCGCCCTTCCCAGCCAAAACCGGGCTCAGGGCAGCTAACAATCATCAAACCACCTAACCATTGAACAAACAGTTAAAATACAGATATAAAATACACTTTAAAAACTTAAAAATTTAGAATTTTAAAAGTTGCACTCAAGTTAGCCCAGGCAGCATCTCTTCTCTGTGGCAGCTCCCCATTCCCCAATTTGTTTAATGTTCTTCCCAGAGGGGCTTACCTGATGCCAGCCTTGTCATTGTTTCAGTACCAGGCAAAGGTAGGGTTAGTGAAAAGTGAAAATCCAAACAGATGTGTTGTATTTTTATTGTAACCCACTTTGGAACTTTCTTAGTGGGCAGCAAAGTACATATCTAATGAATGTAACCCTTTCCCACAGTTTCCCCAATTTGGTGAGCTCCTAAAGGCTCCTAGGATGTTGTAGACAAGTGAAATAGCATGAAGCTATAATAACAGCAATAAGGAAAAACAAAATAAAAAATAAAATTTCCCCCCTTCCAGTAGCACCTTAGACTTGAGACCAACTAAGTTTGTTCTTGGGATGAGCTTTTGTGGCTCATACCAAGAACAAACTTAGTTGGTCTCTAAGGTGCTACTGGAAGGATTTTTTTATTATTATTCTGTTTTAACTATGACAGACCAACACGGCTACCTACCTGTAACTAGCAATAAGGAAGTTACTCTGGAACAACTTGTGAAGAACAAGTTAATACTGCCGCTCTTGTTTTTTCTTGTGTGAATGCAGCCTAACACAGCGTTTCTATTTCAGCAACAGCAGCATGAGGAAATTTCAGCGAAGAAACTCCGACTGACCAAACCAAGTAAGTCGGCCACGCTCCATGGGGATCTGTGCAAGGCAACTTCGCCAGCGGACGCTTTGCAGTACCTCCTACAGTTTGCTCGGAAGCCAGTGGAAGCCGAAAGTGTGGAAGGAGTGGTCAGAATCTTGCTGGAGCATTATTACAAGGTAGGGCCAAGTGGCGGTATCTCACGGTATCGCATGGTGTCTTGGGGGCAAAAATCAGTCAATTTCTTGGGATTTTAAGAACGAAAATTAAATGGTAAGTAGTTGAAATTTGAGGGACGTGGGTGGCGCTGTGGGTTAAACCACAGAACCTAGGGCTTGCCGATCAGAAGGTCGGCAGTTCGAATCCCTGCGACGGGGTGAGCTCCCGTTGCTTGGTCCCTGCTCCTGCCAACCTAGCAGTTCGAAAGCACATCTAAGTGCAAGTAGATAAACAGGTACCGCTCCGGTGGGAAGGTAAACGGCGTTTCCGTGCACTCTGGTTTCTGTCACACTGTCTCGTTGCACCAGAAGCGGCTTAGTCATGCTGGCCACATGACCTGGAAGCTGTACGCCGGCTCCCTCGGCCAATAAAGCGAGATGAGTGCCGCAACAGGGGCATACCCAGGATCAAAACTGGGGGGGGGGGGGCAAGCCATGGTCGTTCAGGTTTGCTTTGAATGGGCGCTGATCATTTTTGCTTCTAGGGCTGCCTTCTAGGGGGGGGCAGCTGCCCCCCTCTGCCCCCCTGGCTACGCCCATGTGCCGCAACCCTAGAGTCGGTCACGACTGGACCTAATAGTCAGGGGTCCCTTTACCTATAGTTGAAATTTGGGGATATTGTTTGCTACTGCACAGGTGACAGTGGTTGAGAAGAACTATATTGAAAGTCTACTTTTATGTAAATTCTGCAATGGATACCGCACACCCAGATAGAGTTGGTTTGTGAAGGCTTTTGTCCTCCTTTTTCTCTTATTGCCATCCTAGGAGAATGATCCTTCTGTGAGGTTGAAGGTTGCTTCCCTGCTAGGTTTGCTGACAAAGACGCCAGGCTTTTCTCCTGACTGCATTCTGGACGATGCCATCAACACGCTCCAAAATGAGAGTAGGTGATATTTTTCAAATGGAGTCTGGTGAGGTGTACAGATCCTTCCAGATTTCACTTTGTTGGGGGTGGGGGTTGTTGTACGTGCACACTGCTTTCATATCAATGCATGAAACTGCTTTGGATTGAGTCACATTATAGGTCTGCCTAGCCCAGGGATATGACCTCACCATATTATTGAACAACCTTCCAGCCTCTTCACCAGGGTGGATAAACATCAATGATTTTTAAAAAAAAATAAAATAAAAAAATTGGCTTTTTTAAATTTAAATTGGATTTTTAAAATAAAATGCTTTTGGAGGGAAAATCTTTCTAAAGATAGTTTTCTATTTAAGTTACATTATTGTCCAAAGTCTATTCATCAAGAAATGAGGATTTGTTTTAAGTTTTTCATGTCTAAGTGGGTTTTTTTTAATCCTTTAACCACATAAGTTAACAAACATGGATACATATGCTATAATGTTATTGTTTTAGTTAAATAAATAAGTCTGGTAGTTGTTGTTCTCATTGAGATCTGCTGGAAGGGCGTTCCACAGGGCGGGTGCCACCACCGAGAAGGCCCTCTGCCTGGTTCCCTGTAGCTTTGCTTCTCGCAGTGAGGGAACTGCCAGAAGGCCCTCGGTGCTGGACCTCAGTGTCCGGGCAAAATGATGGGGGTGGAGACGCTCCTTCAGGTATACTGGACTGAAGCCATTTAGGGCTTTAAAGGTCAGCATCAACACTTTGAATTGTGCTCAGAAACGTACTGGGAGCCAATGTAAAAAAGCCTGTGTGATATTTCGGGATGGTGTTTGGAAATTCAAGTGAAGAGTTAAAATGATTAAATCAGATGGTTACCTGCTTAGATTCAGTGTGGTTGCTGGGCCATGTGCCTCCGGACCCGGGACGTGAGTGAATGCAAGATGAAATAATGACTTTCTTTTTTTTAACGGTTGTTTTTAAGAGTCCCACCAAGTTCTTGCTCAGCTGCTGGATACCTTGTTGGTGATTGGGAAGAAGCTCCAAGAAAGCCCTGCGGTGAGGATGCGCCTGGTGGATGTTGCCTGCAAGGTAATTTGAACTATTAAATATGGAAAGACACCTGAAGGCAGCCCTGTTTAGGGAAGCTTTTAATGTTTAACGCTGTATTGTGTTTTTAATATTCGGTTGGGAGCCACCCAGAGCGGCTGGGGAAACCCAGCCAGATGGGTGAGGAATAACAACAACAACAACAACAACAACAACAACAACAACAACAACAATTTATTATTTGTACCCCGCCCATCTGGCTGAGTTTCCCCAGCCACTCTGGGCGGCTCCCAATCGAGTGTTAAAAACAATACAGCATTAAGTATTAAAAACTTCCCTAAACAGGGCTACCTTCAGATGTCTTTTAAAAATACGATAGCTGCTTATTTCCTTGACCTCTGCTGGAAGGGCGTTCCACAGGGCGGGCGCCACTACCGAGAAGGCCCTCTCCCTGGTTCCCTTTAACTTCACTTCTCGCAATGAGGGAACCGCCAGAAGGCCCTCGGAGCTGGACCTCAGTGTCCGGGCTGAACGATAGGGGATGGAGACGCTACTTCAGGTATACTGGACCGAGGCCATTTAGGGCTTTAAAGGTCAGCACCAACACTTTGAATTGTGCTCGGAAACGTACTGGGAGCCAATGTAGATCTCTCAGGACCGGTGTTATGTGGTCCCGGCAGCTACTCCCAGTCACCAGTCTAGCTGATGCATTCTGGATTAATTGCAGTTTCTGGGTCAACTTCAAATTATTATTATTATTATTATTATTATTATTATTATGGAAAGGTTTTTAGGTGGGTCGAAACTTCTTTCAGTCTGAAAGCTGCATTTCCCTGTGGGGGTAGTAGGTAGGCTAGAGGCTAAAGGTTGGGCAGAGCACTGGATGTAACTGGCAGTCGGCTACGTTCCAGCCAGGCAAAAGTCAAGAGGCTCTACATAGCAAGCACCCCTTTCCATCCATGCAACCAAGAGGCATTAATACAGTTCAAGGACGCTTTCAAGGACGCTGGCAAAAAAGAAGAACAGGGCACAGAGCAGTGTAGGGAGGGAGCATGGCTTGAGACGGAAAAGTGGCTTGGGGACAGGGTTTTTAAAAATAATCAGCTTTTTGTTCATTTTTCTTGCACAGCCATACAACCTCTGGCACCAAAAATGTTCCAAAGATAACAAAATCAAGTAAAGCCAACCCCCAAACAATAAACCAGACAGTGTATATATAGATTCACAAGTCTGCATAGTTGTTTTCCTGAGGGCATGTCCCCTTTGAACAAATATAACTTAAAAGTTACATAATCCAGATATTTTTAAAGACCATTGGAACAGATTTAACAGTATTTTTTTTAAAATTGGTCTGCATGATGAAATCTGCCAAAAATATATCTTTTTCCTCCCCGCCCCCAACTGAACATAACCTTTGTGTCAATTACTCAGTTAATGCGCCATTTTACTATGCTTAACCCTTGTAAGATATTTGCCAGCATATTGCTGCTGAGATTTATTTGTTTTTAATGTAAGAGGTCCTGGTTTTCTGCTGGGTGTGTATGGAGATTTAATAAAGCCAATCGAGGTGTTTTTTTGACCCACCGCCCCCCCCCCAATTATTGCTAAGATTTCGTTAAAAACCCTCTGCCCCAAATTTGGCAGCATGCTTAAACTTCCACTGCATGTAAGACCCAACGTCCCCAAGAGTGTTGCATCCCCAAACAAACCTGTCCATTAAAAAACAACAACAACCCAACAAGAACCCAACCTGAGGTTCCTCAGGTGAAGCCAAAATGTCTTGAGAAGTTTGGGCTAATCTGTTCATTCATTTGTTGTTGTTGTTCAGTCGTTCAGTCGTGTCCGACTCTTCGTGACCCCATGGACCAGAGCACGCCAGGCACGCCTATCCTTCACTGCTTCTCGCAGTTTGGCCAAACTCATGTTAGTAGCTTCGAGAACACTGTCCAAACATCTCATCCTCTGCCGTCCCCTTCTCCTTGTGCCCTCAATCTTTCCCAACATCAGGGTCTTTTCTAGGGAGTCTTCTCTTCTCATGAGGTGGCCAAAGTACTGGAGCCTTAACCTCAGGATCTGTCCTTCTAGTGAGCACTCAGGGCTGATTTCTTTAAGAATGGATAGGTTTGATCTTCTTGCAGTCCATGGGACTCTCAAGAGTCTCCCCATTCATTCATTCATTTACTTCTTCCTTACTCAAGAGTCTTTCATTCATTTACTTCTCCCTTATTCCTCAGCATCTGACTGATTCCTCCCACGGGGTAAGGACCAAATGCCTCCTCCTGATTGGCTACCTTGGGACCGTGGAAAAGGGCACCTCGAAAGAAGTCGAAGGCCAGCCTCCCAAAGACGTCCAGAAGATCATCGGGGATCACTTCAGTGACCAGGATCCTCGGGTTAGAACTGCGGCTATAAAAGCAATGGTAAGTGTCGGGGGTGTCAAGTTAAGCTTCCCTTAAATCAAAATCCTCCTTGAGTGTTGGGTGCGCATTGGAGTCTAGCAGATGTTTTTGGGGTGAATTTAGACACCACAAAGGACTGTGAGTGGCAGCAGGCATCGCCATGGGATGGCAGCCGTCCCCCTTTGAGGAATTGGCCTGCCTTCCTATCTCTTACTCCCTTCTTGGGTAGTGTCAGGGATCCGACCTCACGCAAGGCTCTTGAGACGGGGAAGGAGGGATGGAGGGAAGCGCAGCCTCTCCTGGGAAGCAGTTCAGAGTCCAGCAGGGACAGTAAGGAGAGCCCCAGTGGTGATGAGCAGGAACTGCCAGGCAGTGCGGTGGAGCTGAGGGCCAGGGATGCTGGCAGAGCCCCAGCACCACCTGAGTGGTCTGAGAAGCAAAGCGGTCAGCTACTTCCGTCGCTCCAGCTGCGTAGGGGGGAAAAGCGTAAGGAAAGGAGGCGACGCTTTGGAATTCCAAAGCTTTTATGTTGGGGGAGGAACCGGCGAAAGCCACTCCCGGATTCTGGAACCGACTCAAGCGGACAATGAATCTTAAACGCTCCGATGTACATAGTCTGTAAATAAAGTACTGTATATTCCTGCGTATAAGACTACTTTTTAACCCAGGAAAATCTTCTCAAAAGTCGGGGGTCGTCTTATACGCCGGGTCGTATTTCTTAAACAGCGAGTATATCCCAAACTCTATATTTTAACTGGAAAAGTTGGGGGTCGTCTTATACGCCCAGTCGTCTTATACGCCGGAATATACGGTATTAGCTTTAGAAGAACGGATGTTTCTGGCTCTTTACTCTCGAGGAGACAACCCCGAGCCCTTACAGGTAGCCTTCCATGAAAAGCTGCTGCTGACCAGGAAGTTGTCGGAGGGATTATATCAGGGGTCGGCAACCTGCGGCCCATGGACCACAAGCGGCCCACGGAGGTCGTTTTTTAAATGGCCCACGAGCCACCCCCGAACCGAGCCACCCGCTTGGCGAGTCCCCGCGTGCTGCGCTAAACCGTCATAGCGCGGAGCGGGGACTCGCTTCTGTGGCGCCACAAATCGGGTCTGCGCAGGCGCCGATGCCACAAATCGCGTCTGCGCAGGCGCGATCTGGCCCACGGAGCGATCTTTGTGGGAGTGAACCGGCCCAGGCAAGGTAAACCTGGGTTATAATATTAAATTGGTCCTCTTGGGTGTTAAGGAGAAGGTGTGGCCGAATCCTGGTGATGGAGTCCCGACTGTTAACGCTCATCCAGTCATCATAGGAAAGGACGACCAAGCAGCAACCTTGCGCTTGTGGCCTGAGTTCGAGTCCCGCAGTATTTAATGGGTCTGACTGCTGGGGAAGAGTGGACATAGGATTATAGCCTTAAGCACATAATGGACTCAGTTGCAGGATTTGGATGTTTGACAGCGGGGCTCGTAGCAAAGGTGGAAAATAATCTTGTAAGGTTATCTCTGCAACTCACTTTATTTTTTATCAGTCTCCAGTGCTGATACCCTTAATAGCTAAACTCCAGTAGCAAATCTTTTAAGGACCTGCCCCTCTTGTGATATTTCCCATCCCTCCATTTAAAAAAAAAAAAAAATGTTTTGGGTACTATAATCACAATTTCTTTTGTTTTTCCCCCTACAGTTGCAGCTGCATGAAAGGGGATTAAAGTTGCAGCAAACCATTTATAGCCAGGTAATTACTGTGTTCTATGTGCTTAGTGAGGACGCGGGTGGCGCTGTGGTCTAAACCACAGATCCCAGGGCTTGCCGATCAGAAGGTCGGCGGTTCAAATCCCCGCGACGGGGTGAGCTCCCGTTGCTCGGTCCCTGCTCCTGCCAACCTAGCAGTTCGAAAGCACGTCAAAGTGCAAGTAGATAAATAGGTACCGGGCCCTGGAGTCCCCACTGCAATTGAACTTCGCTTGTTCTTCTTCTTCCTTTATTTTTAAACCGTTCCCATTCTTTTAATAGCCCAACACTGAAAATCAGGAGTGACAAGCCTTCGGCCTGGGTGCCATGTGTGCTCCTCCAGGATTCTTTATCTAGCGCTTGGGTATCCCCGCTTGCGCGTTTTCTAAAATTAAAGCCGACCGCTGACCCTTTGCAAAAATTACGCAATCTGTGCTCTCTAATGACTGCAGCGGATTTGCGATCCTCTCCTTGCCACCAAGCAATGGAAATGCAATTGTGAAATGCAGTGTCTGCTGGCTTAGTGCTTGTTTGTTTTGAAACAGGAGAGCCGCTGGGTATGAGCAAATTAATCATCTTGGGACCTCAAGCCCAGAATAGCAAGCTTGCCAGCATTATTACCCGGATGATGAACAGTTTGTCTTCTCCCTGGTGACAAACAATAATACAAGTTTTAAGCAGTGCAGGGGGGGGGGGCAGCCATTGATAACGACCATTGCATGATTCTTCCATCCATCTTTCCCTCCTCAGAGTTTTGCTCAGCATCTCTTACGTTTTTACTCCCAACAATCCTATGGGAGTCTTAAGGAGCGAAAAATACGGGCTACTTCTGGGTTTGCAGTGTTTGGGTTCCAAGTTTTTGAGTACCAAGGCATTTGAGAACCAAGGTACCACTGTATTTTTTTATCTGCTAGTTCCTCCAGTTCGTATCCCGCAGATTACAAAACTTCTTAAAAGAAACGAAGGGTAGCATGCAATATAAATATTGGTGGAAGACTTAGGGCTGATGGTAGCTGACTGGAGATCTTCCTTTTCAGGCATGCAAACTCTTAACCGACGACTACGAACAGGTCCGCAGTGCTGCGGTTCAGCTTACTTGGGTCCTCAGTCAGCTTTATCCAGAAAGGTATGCATGGAATACCTGGCAGTCCTAAATGAAGGGGTGGGGATCAGTTAGGACCAGTCTTGTCAAGTTAAAAGGCTGCAAAGTTTTCTTTTGCCTGAGTTTCCATGCTGTGTGGGCATGGGTCAGAGAGCGCGAGAGAGAGTTGTCCTGCAGATAAACAAACCGTGACTTATTTCTCCAAGGTCTGTTTTGTTTTCCTGCTGTTCTTTGCCTCAAGCCCCTTTTAAGCTTTTTCAGTTGGCATCTCGAGTAAGGTAGCGAAACAAACCACGGTTAAGGAAGTGTTGTGGGGTTGCGTGTGATGTCAAACCACAGTTGAAAGAAACCAAGGTTTGTAATCCAGCACCAAACCATAGCGTCAGGTTGTGGTTTGTTGGCAGTAAACAACCCATAGTTTGTTTGGGCAGAATGAGGACGCTCAAATGATGGTTTAATAAACTGTGGCCAAGCCAGGCATATGGTAGATGAAGCTTAACTAAACGTTATGAAAACCATGGTTTGTTCAAAAGCTTTATTTAAAAGTACATTGGCTGTGGTTTTTTTCCAGCTTGGAGCCCTGGTTATTGTTGGAGATTCATTCCCCGTGTCTGCAGTCATGGGATTGTTTTCTATCACATGGCGGTGTATGTTTTCATTCCACAGTGTGGGAAGTGACGGAGACAGGATGTTTTGTGTTACTGTGTTCCGTGAAGTGGGACTATTGTCCTTTGTTCTTTCTCTCTTTGCTGTCTTATGAGAAAGAGGCAGGAGCGAAGTCAGAATGCTCCGAGTGTATTATATGTAAATAAAGTACATTAGCCAAAATGCTGTGCTATTGGTTCTGTTACGCAAACTGCAAAGACTCTGCGGATCCCCAAGTGTGCTGATGTCTCCAAGGCATCAGTTGCTGTGATGTTCGGGCGGAGGAAAGCTTTTGAAGCTCCCAAACGATCGACCAGGAGGGAGAGAACATGCCAGTCGGGCATGTGTCTCTACCAGGGTCCTACACGAGAGTAGGACACTCCTAGCAGTTATTCGGTGTTCACTTAATGAAACATGACTTTCCGCAAGCTAAATTGTGTTGGGTAGGATTTCCCACCCCTCTCTCCGTCCACAACATTTATAGGGAAAGGTATAGAAGATTTAACTCTCAGCCAAACCTGGCTCGGCAGGTGAGAACAAACCAAGGTATGATACATTGATACAGCACCTTGTCTCTCTTTCTCTTCCTCCCCACCCCTTCAGCATTGTCCCAATCCCTTCCTCCAACGAAGAAATCCGCCTAGTGGATGATGCATTTGGGAAGATTTGTCACATGGTCAGTGACGGCTCCTGGGTGGTGAGAGTGCAAGCTGCTAAACTCTTGGTAAGTGCCTTTGCCCCCTGTCATCTCCTTACGCCGTTGGAAAAGAGAGCAAGCTGTCCGTCGGAACATGAAATGCTATTACCCAGATGATGAAAAGTTTGTCTTCCCCCTGGTGACAAACAAGAATCTAAGTTTTAAGCAGTGCAGGGGGGGTGGGCAGCCATTGATAACGATCATTGCATGATCCTTCCATCCCTCTTTCCCTCCTCGGAGTTTAGCTCAGCATCTCTTATGTTTTTACTCCCAACAACCCTGGTATGGAAGGCCCTGGCATTATAATTTCGTTTAAAAGTAAGCGGAAAAGATTTTAACCTCCTTTCCGACTACCCCACCCACAAAGTGAATGACCATTTTGCTTTTTCGAGCTGTTCCGCCTGGCCTTTGGGTTGGTTTTAGTTTAACCCTGATGTTTTATTCCTTTGTGGTTTGATTGGTGGGCTACTTAAAAATGAGGCTGCATTTTAAATTTTAAATTGTATTTTAACTTGCATTTTAATTGATTGTTTTGTATGTTTTGTTGTGGGTTTTGTGGTTGTTAGCCGCTCTGAGCCCGGTCTTGGCCGGGAAGGGCGGGGTATAAATAAAAATTTATTAAAAACTTTTTTAATTTTATGCTATTGGAATGCATATTTGTGTAAAGATGCCATGGTCCCTAAAAGTGGCAGGACTCTCAACAGCCTAACAGCCGGGATTTTTATCTCACTTGTGCTTTGTTCAAAATCACCCTGTTGCTAACTTGTCTCTTTTCCCTACTTTGTCCTAGGGCTCCATGCAGCAAGTTAGTTCTCACTTCTTAGAACAGACCCTGGACAAGAAGCTGATGTCAGACCTGAGGGTACAGAAACTTTTTATTTTATTTTTAATCATTTCTGCTGTGCATCCCGTGTCCTAACCTCGGCATGCTGGAAAGTTGCACGGCAGGTTCCTTCCTGATGGTCCCCGGATCCTTTTCTCTGTCTGCAGGAGATCAGAAGCTGGCTTTCTGGCAGGTTGAAACCAGTGAAATTTGAGCCTCGGCTGCATTTGCTCAGCCTTTGTCAGCTTGCAGTAAATCTCCCCCAGGCCATTCCGGTTTCTTTGGTGAAAGAATCTTAAGTCACAGCAATTTGGCATGAAGACGCAGAACGCAGAACTAATGGCTTTGGATATTTGCAGAACTTTGGCAGCTGTTTCAAATGAGCGCCACAAGAAGGCAGTGACGATTCTGGGTGCCTTGTGTGTTGCTCTTGCTTCTGCTATGGAGTTGTGTTAATGGCCTTGGGGGTGCACTTTATGTTACCATTCTAACAACAAGTAACAACAACAGTTATAATTTTTTTGTACCCTGCCGTCTGATTGGGTTTCCCTGGCCACTCTGGGCGGCTTCCAGCAGAATATACAAAAACACAACAGAACATCACACATTAAAAGCTTCCCGATAGCTTGGCATTTGAATGTGCTGGCTCTAGTCGGGCATCTAGACAGTTAATGCATATTATATATACAGTGGTACCCCGCAAGACGAATGCCTCTCAAGACGAAAAACTCGCAAGACGAAAGAGTTTTTCGTTTTTGGAGTTGCTTCACAAGACGAATTTCCCTATGGGCTTGCTTCGCAAGACGAAAACGTCTTGCGAGTTTCCTTTTTCTTTTCAATGCATTCCTATGGGAAACCGTGCTTCGCAAGACCGTGCTTCGCAAGACGAAAAATTCGCAAGACGACAAAACTCGCAGAACGAATTAATTTCGTCTTGCGAGGCACCACTGTATATATATGGGACGTGAGTGGCACTGTGGTCTAAATCACCGAGCCTCTTGGGCTTGCTGATCAGAAGGTTGGTGGTTCAAATCTCCGTGACAGAGTGAGCTCCCGTTGCTCTGTCCCAGCTCCTGCCAACCTAGCAGTTCGAAAGCACACCAGTGCAAGTAGATAAACAGGTAGCACTGCGGTGGGAAGGTAAACAGCGTTTCTGTGTGCTCTGGTTTCTGTCACGGTGTCCTGTTGCACCAAAAGCGGTTTAGTCCTGCTGGCCACATGACCCGGAAAGCTGTCTTTGGACATACGCCAGCTCCCTTGGCCTGAAAGCAAGATGAGCGCCGCACCCTATAGTCGCCTTTGACTGGACTTAACCGTCCAGGGATCCTTTACCTTTACCTTATTGTTGAACGTAATCCATTCCGGAAGACTGTTCGCCTTCCGAAATGTTCAACAACCGAGGCGCAAGGGGCTAGCTGCAAGTTCAGTTGAGAAAATTGGAAAAAGACGCAGCGAAAGCCGTTCGACATTGGAGGCGCATTCGAAAACAGAAGCATTTACTTCTGGATTTCCGGTGTTCGAAAACTGAAATGTTCGGCTTCCGAGGCGCTAAAAAACCGAGGTATCACTGTATAAGAAATTGTCTCTGCATACCATTTCTGGCATGTGACCTTTACGCTTTTTGCATCTGCAGCGGAAACGTACAGCCCACGAACGAGCCAAAGAGCTTTTCAGCTCCGGGGAGTTCTCAAGCGGCAGAAAATGGGGTGATGACGCTCCCAAAGAAGAAGTAGACACCGGAGCTGTGAACCTAATTGAGTCGGGTGCCTGTGGGGCGTTTGTCCATGGGCTGGAAGACGAGATGTACGGTGCGTGAAGGCTTTGCCGCCAATATCTCCCCTTAAAAAGATCCTTGCTGACTCAAACAGTTAGAAGGGGACTCCTTAAAGAGGACCAAGTTACAGGGAACCAGGCAGAGGGCCTTCTCGGTAGTGGCACCCGCCCTGTGGAACGCCCTCCCACCAGATGTCAAAGAGAAAAACAACTACCAGACCTTTAGAAGACATCTGAAGGCAGCCCTGTTTAGGGAGGCTTTTAATGTTTAATACATTATTGTATTTTAATATTCTGTTGGAAGCCACCCAGAGTGGCTGGGGAAACCCAGCCAGATGGGTGGGGTATAAATAAATTATTATTATTATTATTTATTATCTCTCCTCCCTCCCCAGCCCCAGCAAAAATACGCAGGGGCGGCCCACACCGGCTGCTCTGACCTTGTCTTTCTCTCGCTCTGCATTTCTCAGAGGTCAGGATTGCCGCGGTCGAGGCCCTCTGCATGCTGGCCCAGTCCTCGCCCTCTTTTGCAAAGAAGTGCCTCGATTTCCTGGTTGACATGTTCAACGACGAGATCGAGGAGGTGAGGCTCCAGTCGATCCATACCATGAGGAAGATCTCCAACAACATCACTCTCCGGGAGGACCAGCTGGACACCGTCCTCGGCGTCTTGGAGGCAAGTGTTTCCCCTCCCTTACCAACAGAGCTTCGCTTGGTACACTTTTCGAGTTGTTCTCTACCTAGCTGTGGGGTTTTTTCCTTCCTCGGTTGCTCCTGGTTCATGTTTGTCCATCACTTGCTGATAGGTTCACAGAGGTGCAGCTATCCTTCCCATTGTCAAAGCAATAAGCAGCTCTTTTACTTTTAAAAGACACCTGTAGTTTTTAATGTTTGATGCTGTATTGTTTTTAATATTCGGTTGGAAGCCGCCCAGAGTGGCTGGGGAAACCCAGCCAGATGGGCAGGGTAAAGGTAAAGGTAAAGGGACCCCTGACCATTGGGTCCAGTCGTGACCAACTCTGGGGTTGCGGTGCTCATTTCACTTTATTGGCCTAGGGAGCTGGCGTACAGCTTCCAGGTCATGTGACCAGCATGACTAAGCCACTTCTGGCGAACCAGAGCAGCGCACGGAAACACCGTTTACCTCCCCTCTGGAGTGGTACCTATTTATCTACTTGCACTTTGACGTGCTTTCGAACTGCTAGGTTGGCAGGAGCTGGGACCAAGCAACGAGAGCTCACCCTGTTGCGGGGATTCAAACTGCTGACCTTCTGATCGGCAAGCCCTAGGCTCTGTGGTTTAACCCACAGCGCCACCCGTGTCCGCGTATCAATAAATTATTATTATTATTAATTATTATTATTATTATTATTATTATTATATAACTGTTGGGTTAATTGGGAGCGAGTCACAGGCTTGTGCTCACGCTTTGCTCTTCTCATGCATCAGTTCTCCCCCCGCCCCTTCACTTATGGGTTGCCTGATTCTGCTGTCCTGCCAAATTACGGCCAACCCTAACTTCTAAGTGCATGATTCCCAGCGATGTAGAAAGCTGCAAATTAGCTGCCGGGCCCAATTCAAACTGTTGGTTTTGACCTATAAAGCCTGAAATGGCTCAGGACCACAATAACTCAAGGACCTCCTCTCTCCATAAAAACGGACCCGGACTCTGCATTCATCATCTAAGACCCTTCTTCACATGCCTCCTCTGTGTGAAGTCCGGAGGGTCGCAATACAAGAACGGGCCTTTTCTGCGGCAGCTCCCTGTTTGTGGAATGCTCTCCCCAGAGAGGTTCGCCTGGTGCCTTCATTATACTCCTTTTGGCGCCAGGCAAAACTTTCCTCTTCAACCAGGCCTTCGGCTCATTGATAGTTTACAGCCTTTTAAATGTGTTTGGGAGGGGGGGGATTGTTTGTTTTGGTTTTAATTATTGCTTGTGTTTTAATCTTGTGTTTTATTCTGTGAACCGCCCTGAGATCTTGGATGAAGGGCGGTATATCAATTTAATAAACAAAATATTAAAAAAAAACCTAATCAGGCTTCTGGGTCCAGTACTGTCTGCCCAGACAGGCAGTAGCTCTCCAGTGTTTTAGCACCTAAGATGCTGCCTTATACTCGCTCAAAGCAGCCCACCACTCCGGGTGTTACGCGCAGAACCCGCAAGCAAGTGCCCCCAAGACCATCTGTAATATTCTTAGCCTTTTCGTGCTGCTTTTAGGATTCTTCCCGAGACATCCGGGAGGCTCTCCACGAGCTGTTGTGTTGCACCAACGTCTCGACAAAAGAAGGAATCCATCTTGCCCTGGTGGAGCTCCTGAAAAACCTCACCAAGTATCCTACTGATAGGGATTCCATCTGGAAGTAAGTGCCAGTGAACTCCCCTTCTGGTGGCCACATTCATTCATTCATTCATTCATTCTTTTATTGAACTTACTAGCCACTTTTTTCTTTACAAAAAAGAGCTCAAAGCAACTTAGAAAAAACAGCACATGCACGCAGGTCCTGCTCGCTATCCAAAAATTCACTTATCCAAACACAAAGTATTATACCCCAAACTCACAACACGCGTAGCTGATTCAGATATCCAAACAGCTGGAGTTTGCCCACTTCCTTACTTGTTTGTGCTTTGAGTATAGTTAATGCTGTTATTATTTATATGGCGGGTGTGCTGCTTTTTGTTTCCCCCCATAAATGTTACGTTAGGCGATATATTGATTGTATGATCCCCCCTTTTTCCCCCTTATGATATTGTGTGTGTTTGTATATTGCTCTAAATCAATTGGGCACCATCTGGTGACAAGCGACTAGTAAGTTTCCTAAAAATTCTCAACCATCATTGTGTTGGGGTTATTGTGAAAGGGAACCTCTGTATCTTTTAGATGTTCACCAGCTTGAACCTCTGTGTTATAGGTGCTTGAAGTTCCTGGGAGGCAGACATCCTACTCTGGTGCTTCCACTTGTTCCTGAACTTCTAGGGACCCACCCTTTCTTTGACACCCCGGAGCCTGACATGGATGACCCAGCTTGTATCCTCTTTTTTTTTTGCTACCCCCTCTCCTTCCCTCTGAATGATGCTTGGCTGACCAGACCACACCGAGCCGTTGTTAAAGAACCATGGTTGTCACTTGACTGACAAACCAGAACTGGAAACCGTGGGATGAAGTAGGCTTGTAAACTATGGTTTGTGCTATGTTTTGGTCTGATATCTTAAAGTATAGTTTGGGATCTGGATTTCGGGGCATGGTATGGTTTGCTGCAGACAAGAAGCAGAAACTTGTTGTCTGCTGTCTTCACGCAGAAAGGAAGGAGCGTGCAAGTCCAAGATTTGACACTTCTCATTCTCACAGTGGCAAACCATGGTTAGCCATGACATCAGAATTTGAATAACTTTGGATTGGGTTTTATAAACAAGTATAATAGGAATAATAAATGATACAAATAGACGAAGTATTCTCATGTCCTTTGTATATCACAAACATAGCAAAAACAAAATAAAAAATAAAAAAATTCCTTCCAGTAGCACCTTAGAGACCAACTAAGTTTGTTCTTGGTATGAGCTTTCGTGTGCATGCAAACTTCTTCAGATACACTGAAACAGAAGTCACCAGACCTGTATATATAGTGAGAGGGTGGGGAGGGGTATTGCTCAGAAGGGTGGTGGGAGTGGGTGATAGGCTGATAGCTGTGGTAAACCTGTTGACGACTGTTAACGACTGCAATTAGTCTTACAGGAAAAAGCAAGGGGTGAGAAGGTTAAAATGTATAATGTCATGTATAATGAGATAAGAATCCAATGTCTTTATTCAGACCAGGTCTCTGGTCTGGTGACTTCTGTTTCAATGTATCTGAAGAAGTGTGGATGCACACGAAAGCTCATACCAAGAACAAACTCTCTAAGGTGTTACTGGAAGGAATTATTATTATTATTATTATTATTATTATTTTTACTACGGCAGACCAACACGGCTACCTACCTGTAACAAACATAGCAGTAATTTCTACAACATACGGTTCATTGTTGGTGGTCAGCATATAAGATCTTGGCTCGTGACTTGATTTAAACAAAAACAGAGGAGAAACGGGATGGAGCAGACTTAACATTTAACATTGCATAACCAAAGGCCTAATCAGGAACCTTGTGGTACTGCTTAAGATTAAGTATGGGTAATATTTCATTATACAATCGTACCTTGGTTCTCGAATGCATTGTGACTCGAATGTTTTGGCTCCCAAATGCCCCGAACCCAAAAGTGAGTGTTCCGGTTTGAGAACGTTTTTTGGAAGCCGAATGTCCGGTGCGGCTCCCGCAGCTTCTGACTGAGTGCAGGAAGCTCCTGTAGCCACTCGGAAGCCGCAGCTTGGCTTTCGAATGTTTTCGGAAGTTGGACGGCCTCCGGAACGGATTCCGTTCGAGAACCAAGGTACGACTGTATCTGAATTGAAAGGGCAAGCCCTCCAACAGCTAAGCTACTTTAATTTCAAGTATAGACATGTCCTGTGAATCCCTTGGCACCGAATGGAATGTACACAGCTGCCTTATACCGAGTTAGATCAGTGATCCGCTTAGCTCCATATTGTCTGCACTGACTGGCAGCAGATCTCCAGAGTTTCGGGTGGGTTTACCACTGAGCCGCGGCCTTTCCCCAATGACATTTTTGCACTGCTCACCAGGGGCGTAGCATGGCAGAGGCCAGGGGGGCCGTAGCCCCGGGCGCAGAATCTTGGGGGATGGCAGAGCGGGCACCTGGCATGTGAGCACCTGCTCCTCAGCTGACGGGCTGGGTGAGCAAGTGCAAAGGGTGCTCTTATCCATTTGTGTCCTGCCCGGGGTGCAGAGGGTAAAGGACACCCTCCACGCCCCACTGCCCCCGCTGGCGCTCGGGCGGGGGCAAAGTGCAGAAGGTGTCCTTAACCCTCTGTATCCCAACCGGCGCGTGAGCACCCACCCGTCAGCGGCAGGGGCTGGGTGACTGCACAGAGGGAGCCCTCCATGCTCACCCAGTCCCCACTGCTGATGGGCAGGCGCTCACATGCCGAGGCGGGGACAGGGCATGGAGCGTCCCGTTCACTCTCCACGCCCTGCTGTTGCTCGGCAGTGGCAGCAGCCTCCATCCCTGGGTGCTGGATTGGTATCTTTGGGCCCCTGCTGCTGGCTGCCCCGCGCTCCGCATCCATTGCTTCATTACCTGTGAGCGTTCTCTTTGCAGCTTCTCTCCAGAGTTCCCCCCTGTGCGTCCAGTTGCTTTGGAATCCTGCTTTTCCCTTAACCTGCGGCGCAAACAGACATTGCTGTCCTGGTTCTCATTTTCAACGCTGCCAAATCGTGCCCAACCATGCCGGCGCTGTTTTCGGATCACACCTTTAGGCACTACGCTTACCTTCGGGACAGTCTCTCTCACCTCGTCCCTCCCTTGCGGGTAAGCCAGTCAGTGGTGGTAATGCGTCTCCTTTTTTGTTTGTTTGTTTCCGTTCCGCTTTCGGAGAATTAATGCTCGTAGGAAGACAAAGCAGGCTGCCACTCCGGGTCCAGACAGCTACAATACGCGGTGTAGTAGAACACCTTCCATCGCCTGATGCCCTTCAAATGTTTTGAACTGCAACTCCCACCAGCAGCCATGCTTTGAGCTCACGGTTAGGCCTTGAGCTCCGTTTCCGAGCACAAGTCAAAGTGTTGGTGCTGACCTTTAAAGCCCTAAACGGCCTCGGTCCTGTATACCTGAAGGAGCGTCTCCACCCTCACCATTCAGCCCGGACACTGAGATCCAGCGCCGAGGGCCTTCTGGCGGTTCCCTCACTGCGAGAAGCAAAGCTACAGGGAACCAGGCAGAGGGCCTTCTCGGTGGTGGCGCCCGCCTTGTGGAACGCCCTCCCAGCAGAGGTTAAAAGGATCAACAACTACATGACATTTAGAAAACACCTGAAGGCAGCCCTGTTCAGGGAAGTTTTTAATCTGTGATGTGTGAATGTATTTTAATGTTTGCTGGAAGCCGCCCAGAGTGGCTGGGGAGACCCAGCCAGATGGGCGGGGTACAAATAAATTATTATTATTATTATTATTGATCTGGGTTCATAGGGCACTGGCCACCCTGGAGAGACAGGGACTTCTGCAGCTGTGTGGGGAAGCCAGGGGTCTTCAGTCTCAGCACCTGCTTCCTGGGGGCAAGATCTAGCGAAGATGAGTTGCTGTGTTCATTCGGCCTGACACTCCCATGCAGGTCATGTTTTTGCTAATACAGTGGTACCTCTGGTTACGAACGGGATCCGTTCCGGAGCCCCGTTCGTAACCCGTGACGTCCGCAACCTGAAGCTCTGCATCTGCGCATGTGCATGACGCGATTCTGTGCTTCTGCGCATGCGCGTGACGTCATTTGACGCGTCTGCGCAGGAGCGAACCGCCGAACCTGGAAGTAACGCGTTCCGTTATTTCCCGGTGCGGCACATTCGTATCCCATGCGGTACGCAACCTGAAGCATTCGTAACAAGAGGTACGACTGTAAAGAGTTAGCTCCATCTGCTTTGGTGTGGCTTGCCGCTGGCTCCCCTCCGACGCCACCGTGGGTCTGTAAGATGTACCGTCTTTCCCCCTTTTTAAGACACCGTCTTATAATTATTTTTCCTCAAAAATACACAGGGTGGCTTATTTTCGGGGGATGTCTTATTTTTATTACGTCAGTATGGTACAGTACAGCCTCTCCCTGCGCGCTAAGCAGGCGGGGCAGAACTCCGCAAGAGGTGCATTTCCCCCCGTGCCTCTCACTGGTTCGCTGGCTCCCTGCGCACACAGGAGGGGCTGAGGAGGCGACGGGAACAATGGCGGCACCATGGCTTACTTTTGGGGTATGTCTTTACTTCTCACAAAGGTAAAAAAAACCTGCCATGGCTTACTTTATGACTACGTATTAAAAAAGGGGAAACAGGGTAGCTGTGAAATGGTAGAGTCCTGAAATGGGGAGTGAACTGTACCACTGAAGGCTGCAGTCATAGAGCGGCATTCAGCTGTGTTTTACTCAGAGGAGACCTGTTGAAGTGAATGAACATGACTGCGTTAGGCCCGTTGATTTCAGTGTGTCTGAGTAAAATGTTGCTGAATACCTAGTTTCTGGAGAGCCGTGATGAAAGAGGGCTTTTGCTTCCCTGGTTAGTTTGGGAAGCACAGCGGGCTGCATCTTCTGCCAGTGATTGGGTGTCATCCACTTTCTATCGGTGAGCCAGTGTAGTGTAGTGGTTAAGAGCGGTGGACTCGTAATCTGGTGAACCGGGTTCGCGTCTCCACTCCTCCACATGCAGCTGCTGGGTGACCTTGGGCTAGTCACACTTCTCTGAAGTCTCTCAGCCCCACTCACCTCACAGAGTGTTTGTTGTGGGGCAGGAAGGGAAAGGAGATTGTTAGCCGCTTTGAGACTCCTTCGGGTAGTGATAAAGCGGGGTATCAAATCCAAACTCTTCTTCTTCCACATGTCAGGGCCCGCTTGAAGGGGCAAATTCTACCGCAGGAACTCATTTTCAGGGGTCTTCTGGCTCTTGCTCTGCAGCAGTCCTTTCGGAAAAACAACGGCATGTCTTGAAGGTGGTCCCCATCTGATTGCTCACTGAAATGCCGTCACTGAAGATGGATAGCAAAAGTGCAGATGGGAGACAGAAAATTCCAAAGTGGAACGTGATCTGCTGAACTTAGCTCCTCTTTCTCTCTTTGCTTAGTTGCCTGGGAAAAAGCTGGCGTCATCACCTGTGTCCACCGGCCTCGCCCTCCAGGAAGACCCTTCCCAGGAATTCCTGCAGCAGAGCCTGGAAAGAGTTTTTAACCTTCAGCACCTAGACCCACAGGGCACCCAGGAGCTGCTTGAATTCACAATTCGGTAATAGTTTCCGAAAAACTAGGAGGTTGCGTTGACCCTTTGCCGATTTGAGGAGCCTTCGGCGATGCTGTGTGTGCGCTTTTCAGTTTCAGGGGTCCATTGGTTCCTTAAAATGTTGCACCTGTTGAACAGTGAACCTGTGCAGATATCCTAAGTCCTCTGGTACAACTCTTCCTCTTTGCATTGCATAAATGTTAACTCTGGCACAGGGTCTGAGACTGGAATGAAACTTTGGCGGCAGGGAGCCCTCGATTTTGCTGGGTCATCGAGGGCTCTGTTTCCCCAACATGGGTTGTGGTATCTATTTTATTTAAATTTATATCCTGCCCCTCCTCACAAAGGAGCCCAGAGCAGCAAACAGCAAGCAATAAAAGCCCATTGAAGCCCCTTAAAACAATCCCAATGCAGATGCAGTCCTGACTGCTTCAGACTTATTTATTTGGTTGTTGTGTTTATGGGATGCCTCGTCAAATCAATTCTCCGGGCACAGCACGAAGATGGAAAGAACACAAGCTTGTAACAGTAAAACCATACTGCAGTAAAACCCACACTGAGCTCAAGAAGCTCGTTTTATATACTTTTAAAAATTTAACAATATTATCCAGTTGCCCACAGGTATGTTTCAGAAGTAAGCAAAAGCAACTGTGTTTGACAGTGGAACAGGCTCCCACGAGAGGTGGTGGACTCTCCTTCCTTGGAGGTTTTTAAGCTGAGGTTGGGTGGCCATCTGTTGCGGATGACCTAGTGGAGATTCCTGCATTGAAGGGGGTTGGGCTAGATGACCCTCGGGGTCCCAACTCCACAATTCTGCAATGTTGGCCACGCCCCGTGACATCCTTGCAGCCCTTGTTGACTGGCTTTTTATTCTCCATTTATTCCTGGGGGCGTATAATCAAAAGAGATGTCAGAGGTCATTAACTCCCAATAGCACATTGTGATAACCGCCTCTCAGTAAACAAAGCGGGTTCCCCCGCCACCCCATTAAGCCAAGCATGTTTTTAACCCTCTTCCTCTTTGCTCTAGGGACCTTCAGAGGTTTGGAGAGCTCCAGTCCGACTTGGCTGGGGTGGCTGACTTCTCGGCCACTTACCTTCGATGCCAGCTGCTTCTTATTAAGGTAGGCCTTCCTCTGGAGCAACACCTGGTCCTCTTTCCTGAACTTTCCCAGCGTGTTGTGGGGTGATGCCCATCATAGCTGTCAACCCTCCCTTTTTTTGCGCGACACTCCCTTATTCCAATGCCGTTTCCCGCTGCTATCCCGGATTGTTGATATCCCTTCAATTTCCCAGATTTCAAAGGAAGCAGCTCCTCTCTCTCCCTGCCGGCCATGGAGGCTCGTCAGCTGCGTTGCTCGGCTGCCAATAAGGAGTCTGAGACCGACTGGGGGCGGAGCTTGCATGCCTTGTGCATCCAGACCCTCACGCCCAACCAGACAGACAGACAGCCTGCCGTCTATGTGCTCGCTCTTTCGCTCTCCCGTTCACGCGCAGCCTCTGGGGCGCAGGGTGGCGAGGCTACTTGGTGCCATTGCACCGCCCTCGCGGCATCCGAAAGTTTGAAGAAATCCCTCATTTTCAAATCCGAAAGTTGACAGCTATGATGCCCATGCCGCTTAAAAATCAAGCAGACAGCGAACAATACGCAGGCAGTTCAAAGCCAGTCAAACCCAGTGTGTGTGTGTGTGTGTGTGTGTGTGTGTGTGTGTGTGTATGTGTATGTGTGTGTGTGTTATTTCCTGCCCAAAGCGCAGAGACCCCCTGCTTTGCTCAGTGTGAAATTGCCAATTTGTACCTCCAAACGACAGCAGGGAAATCACGGAAGATGTATTGGGTAAACAGAATTGGGATTCAGCGCATTAGCTAGGAGCTGACTTGGCAGCCTTTGGAGCTATGGCAGTTGCTGGCATTGCAGGGGGAAAAATTCTAGCTTCCTTCAGCATTCCCCAACCCCCAATGCTGTAAACTGGGTACATGATCTGTTAAGATGCAGAAATGGTTGGAAAGTGGATGGAGACTTCTTGGTGTGAGACAGTCAACATGCCCTCCAACATTCCATGATGAAAATAGGAACATCCTATTGCATAATAATGATATTTTCTTTTATTTGTGGGTCTGTGTCCAGCAGAAACTGCTATAGCCAGTGAGTTGTTTACAGCTCTTTAGTGTAGGTGAACGCTATGCTGTTCAGTAAGTATGAGAGGAGCCCCATGGGAAGCTAGAAGCTTACCAAGCTTTATGCTGAGTTTCGGGCTTAGCTGAATGTCATTTTCTGTGTTTACTTTTTTGTTAAACCTTTAGACCATTCAAAGGATCACGGTGGGTTGCAAAATATTTTAGAAGCAAGCATTTAACATGAATAATAATAATATAATAACAATAATTTAATATTTGTACCCCACCCATCTGGCTGAGTTTCCCCAGCCACGAAGCAGTCAGCATTAAAATAAAATTTAATGAAACAACGACCAAGATTTACAGCCAGCAGCAGACAGAAGTTACTGTGCTCTAGATCAGGAGCAAGAATAGCTTTTTCACCCCAAGGCCCACATCCCCTTAGTGACAACCTCTTTTTGGGGGGGGGGGCATGTGCCAGTGTTGGGTAGGGACAGAGGGAAAAGTGGCTGGAACAACAAATATCCATTTTGCCTTTTGAGCAGTAGAAGATTTTCTATGCACACTCTCACGCCCCTTGCCTATCCTTCCTCCAGGCAAGCAAGAAGCCTTGTCAGAGCTCAAAGGCGCAGTCCAGCCAGGCAGAAACAGCTCGGGAGGGTGCAAAGCAGGGCTAGGGAAGGGTCTGATACCTTGGGAGGGCCTCCATGTTCAGGAGCAGTGTACCACTCAATGCCACTTGCTGGACAAGCCAACCACGAGAGAGGGCTGCCGGCGTTCCTTTCTTGCTTGGGGGCTTCCTTCAGGCTCCTGTGAGAAGCAAATACAAAACAGACAACACGGTACAGTAGAATAATATATCAAAATGACTCAAACCGTGAAGAATATTCAATCATCGGACATCGTCAAATTGTTCACACATAAACACTTAACTAGGCTGAAACGCTCACAACCTCAACGGTTCCTGGTTGGTAAAGCTTTACCAACTAGGATGTCCGTCCCTGAAGAAACGATAATAGTGAAACGGGGATAATACAAGCTAGCCGCCCGTCGGGAGAAGCAGACTTGGACTCCTGAGAGACTTTAGCACTTTATGACATTGGACCTGTTGCACATCGGACATTGCACTTTTGAATCTCTTTGCACCTTTTGAGACATTTGTACGTTGTATGGAGTAGATTTCCTCCGGTTGCATATGCATATCCTATATAATAATTCCCTAATGTCCCCACGTCCGGGGTGTGTGTCAGTGGAAATTTTCCACTGCGCATGTCCCAGACAGACGCTGGGATTGGAGCGTAGAGACCACGCCTCTGCGGAGCCTCCTGCTGCCGCCATACGCCTCCATTTTGGGCGCTTTGGGCTCCTGCTGCAGCCGCCGAACATCGCGGCTCCCCGCCACAGTGCGGGGAACCGGCGCGGAGCGCCGGTGACCCAGCACTGAAGCGGAGCCTCCTGCTGGCGCGAGAGAGCTTTCTAGCGCCTGTTTTGCTTAACAGGCTTAATTTACTAGTATATATATATTCTTCACCGTCCTGTGAGAAGCAGCTTGCTCTGCCTTGAGAGGCCTTTTGACTTGATCCAGCAGGGGGATGCCCTTATAATGTCCTGAGAAGGAAGGCAACATTGCATCCTTTCCTCCGTTTGCCTTCCAGCCCAAAGAGCCCAGCTTAGGTTTTAAGTCCCGGGGGGGTTGCACAGGCCATATTGCAGTTAATTCCTGGACGTCTCTTTCAGGCTCTCCAGGAGAAACTCTGGAATGTCGCGGCCCCGCTGTACTTGAAGCAGAACGCCCTGGCAGCAACCGCTGCAAAACAGGTAAAGCAGGATGGAAAAACAAATGCACATTTCACAGAGGCAGAAATCGCTGAGCATTTGTAGACTCCTTGTGTGTGGTTTTTTTTTTTTTTTTTTTACTTAATTAGAATAGAATATATTTATTGTCATTGTCCCCTTCAGGAACAACGAAATTACTTGGCTGCTCCATCCACCCAGATAGGGCACTCCACGCAAATTATGTGCCATTGGCTTGCAGATTCCAGGAAAGCGAGCTGTTGAGAGCTTCCTTTAATAAAAATTAAAATCTAATACTTAATAGTAGCACAGAAATGCTACTATTTTTGCCTCAGTCTGTCTTGGACTAGTTCTGCAGATTCCCATCTTTCTGTGCCAGTACCCCGGTGGTAAATATTAATAATAATAATAATAATAATAATAATAATAATTTATTTATTTATACCCCACCCATCTGGCTGAGTTTCCCCAGCCACTCTGGGCGGCTCCCAATCAAGTGTTAAAAACAATGCATCTGTCCAGAATTGAGAAAAGTGCTGCTTCCTTGTCTAGATTATGGAAGAAACGTACAAGATGGAGTTCATGTACAGCGGCGTTGAACACAAGCAAGTGGTCATCATCCACCATATGAGGCTGCAGGCGAAAGCCTTGCAGCTGATAGTAACAGTGCGGACTACGAGAGGGTAAGGGAAAGCTCCGAGCTCCGGGATGTTCTGGACTTGGAACTGCAAGATTTAAATAGTAAAGGTAAAGGGACCCCTGACCATTAGGTCCAGTCATGTCCGACTCTAGGGTTGCGGCGCTCATCTCGCTTTATTGGCTGAGAGCCGGCGTACAGCTTCCAGGTCATGTGGCCAGCATGACTAAGCCGCTTCTGGCGAACTAGAGCAGCACACGGAAACGCCGTTTGCCTTCCCGCTGGAGCGGTACCTATTTATCTACTTGCACTTTGACGTGCTTTTGAACTGCTAGGTGGGCAGGAGCTGGGACCGAGCAACGGGAGCTCACCCCGTCGCAGGGATTCGAACCGCCGACCTTCTGATCAGCAAGCCCCAGGCTCTGTGGTTTAACCCACAGCGCCACCTGGGTCCCTAAGATTTAAATAGCTGGAGGCAAATGGTGTGGTTGGCCATGGAATGTTCAGAACATGTTGGATACTGGGCAGCTAGCGGGGTAGAATAGCAGTGATGTTGGGATTGCTTACTCAGAGAAACAATGCGATTCTGGACAAATAGAAACTACAGAGCATGTGCTTCAGTGCCTATATTATAGAGACATCCGTATTAGCTTTACCTCCCTACTATTCCATAAGTACCCAGGGCTCACAGGACAGTTCTATACCTCCCTGCTGCTTTCAGATACCAACCCCGCTACAACCAAACAGTGTTGCCAGGTTCTGCACAGCAGCGCTCAAAATTCGTCGGATGATGGCCCGTGCCACAAAATACATTCAGTGAACACTCACATCAGAGGGCTCTCTGAACTGATAGTTGTAGTCTTTTATATGCTAACCTTTTATGCACTTCCACATCTGTGATCCTAACCCTTCTTTTAGATTCTTATAGTCTTTTATATATACCTTCCATTTGAATGCTTTTAGCTTTCCAACACATTTTACAGATTTTAAATGATTGTACCCCACCCTGGGACGTGGGTGGCGCTGTGGGTTAAACCACAGGGCTTGCCAATCAGAAGGTTGGCGGTGAGCTCCCGTTGCTCGGTCCCTGTTCCTGCCAACCTAGCAGTTCAAAAGCACATCAAAGTGCAAGTAGATAAATAAATTCTGGTACGGAACATCTGCATTTTTGTAATGGACATTAACTGAGAGCCAGTGTGGTGTAGTGGTTAAGAGCGGTAGACTCGTAATCTGGTGAACCGGGTTCGCGTCTCCGCTCCTCCACATGCAGCTGCTGGGTGACCTTGGGCCAGTCCTACTTCTCTGAAGTCTCTCAGCCCCACTCACCTCACAGAGGGTTTGTTGTGGGGGAGGAAGGGAAAGGAGAACGTGAGTCGCTTTGACACTCCTTCGGGTAGTGATAAAGCGGGATATCAAATCTAAACTCTTCTTCTTAACTGCAGTGCAAAACGCACACAAAATTGTACATTGAAAAGGGCATCATGGCTTCATAAACAGCTCTGATTTTTCAGAAGACATCCGGAGGCAGCCCTGTACAGGGAGGTTTTTAATGTTTGAGGGTTTTTTGTGCTTTTAATATTTTGTTGGAAGCTGCCCAGTGTGGCTGGGGCAACCCAGTCAGTTGGGCGGCATATAAATAATAAAATTGTTGTTGTTCATTTCCAGAGTGGAACCTCTCTTCGGAATGTGTGAGAAGTTTTTGCAAGAGGTGGATGCTTTTCAGAGGTATGTTTTCTTGTTTGGGGGACTCAGGCTCTGTACCTAGGCTCTGTCATGTCAGACTGCAGGTGGGAACTCAAAAGGACTCAGTGCTCCTCTATAAAAAAATAAATTAAAAGCCCCTTTTCAGCTCCTTATTGGCAGCTGCGGAGTCTTCATCCAAACAAGCATGGTTGCTTTTTTCCTATTACAGGTAGGTAGCCGTGTTGGTCTGCTATAGTCGAAACAAAAGAAAAAAGAAAAAAAATCCTTCCAGTAGCACCTTAGAGACCAATTTAAGTTTCTTGGTATGAGCTTTCGTGTGCATGCACACTTCTTCAGATACCAGATATCTGAACTTAAAGGTAAAGGGACCCCTGACCATTTGGTCCAGTCGTGTCCGACTCTGGGGTTGCGGCGCTCATCTCCCTTTATTGGCCGAGAGCCGGCGTACAGCTTCTGGGTCATGTGGCCAGCATGACTAAGCCGCTTCTGGTGAACCAGAGCAGCGCACGGAAACGCCGTTTACCTTCCCACCAGAGTGGTACCTATTTATCTACTTGCACTTTGACGTGCTTTTGAACTGCTAGGTGGGCAGGAGCTGGGACCGAGCAACAGGAGCTCGTCCCTTCGCAGGGATTCGAACCGCCGACCTTCTGATCAGCAAGCCCTCGGCTCTGTGGTTTAACCCACAGCGCCACCTGGAATTTTTTTATTTTGCTTTTTTCCTGTAGCTGCGCAGCAAGCAAAATCGAAGGCCAACCTTTTTCACCATGGGTTCTTTCCGAGCTTTTACTTTGAAAGGCCCAGGCAAACCGTATAGGATTTTCTTGTGGGTGAGACTAAGGTTGCCCCAGATACGAGTCTAGGGATTCCCGGGGGGGGGGGATCCTCTCTGAGCAAGAGGGTGGATCAGGATCTGCTTTGCCTGCGCTCCCAAACTTTTTCCCAGTGGGGTGTAGTGGTTAAGAGCGGTAGACTCATAATCTGGTGAACCGGGTTCGTGTCTCCGCTCCTCCACATGCAGCTGCTGGGTGACCTTGGGCTAGTCACACTTCTCTGAAGTCTCTCAGCCCCACTCACCTCACAGAGGGTTTGTTGTGGGGGAGGAAGGGAAAGGAGAATGTGAGCCGCTTTGAGACTCCTTCGGGTAGTGATAAAGCGGGATATCAAATCCAAACTCCTCCTCCTCCTCCTCTTCTCCCTTTTTCACACAGATGTTTCATTTCTGAGCTCCCTCATATGCAAGACAGTTTTGTGGACAAACTCCTGGACCTGATGCCCAGACTAGTAACGTCAAAGCCTTCCGAAGTAGTCAAGATCCTG
This sequence comes from Darevskia nairensis, assembly GCA_034642065.1. NCBI lineage: Eukaryota > Metazoa > Chordata > Lepidosauria > Squamata > Lacertidae > Darevskia > Darevskia nairensis. The sequence continues at coordinate 72,175 of JAWWNI010000020.1, read as the reverse complement.
CAGGCAACGTTGCGGCAGAGTTGCTTCCTTTGCCTTCCTCTCCCTGAGAAGGTGAGTATCTGGCTGGCAGCCGGGCAGCCAACTCTTAACAAACTACTTTGAACTGCTGCTTTTAAAGCTACTTAAAGGTGTTTGCATGTTGTTTTTTTAATATGAAATGCTATATAAGCATACTTTGTAAATTTATTCATAATGGATGTGATGGGATGATCATCGGTTATGTACTTTTTGAAGTGTTTTATTTATTGTTATGTTTGTAATTATATAAATCTTTTCATGTTGTAAGCTGCAGTGAGCATTGTTTTACGGTAACTATGGATTATCATATGTATTCCTAATAATCCAAAATATGAAAGGGGGAGTGGGTTGCCTGTGCAAAGCATCTCTTTCGTCCTCCCTTCTCAACTAAGCAATCAAAATAGGAAGGTTCTCTCCCCCCCCCTCATTTTTTAATTAAATTAATAATTAATCATAAAAATGTGCACCCCACCACCGAGACCAACCTCCCCACATTTTCACACCTCTTGCCCTGGTTTAACCCCTTTGCGTTTTAACAATACAAATTCTACAAACACCCTCCATATCTCTTCAAAATAATTTCTCCTACATATTCCCCATCTTACCTTATTGGCACATGCTAATTTATTATGCTAATTTATTATGAATAGCTATATCCCAAACCTCTTTGTACTATTCTTCCGTTTTATATTCTGCTTGCCCCTTCCACTCATGGTTCTAACCATGGTTTCCTGCTTCATCCAAAACGGGAAACCATGGTTCCCAGCTACAAAACAAAGCAGGATATTAAGACGTGGTTTGAAGTTGTGAAGAGTACCGTTTACGGAGGAAGGCTTGCTCATATCTCAGTATACTAAGCAGCGATAATGATCATTTGAACTACATTTCTAGAGTTCGTTGAAGAAGTTGAAATCGTTTAGGGTCCTCCTGCAGCTGTTTTGCTTTGGCCAGCCGCATGCACACTGCAGCTCCTTCGTTGCCGCCTCTGTAAATTGTCAAACGGCTGAATACATTTTTCCAAGCCCAAATAAAAAAGTGGGGTTCTGGCTTAAAGGACTATGATGTTCGGATATGGTTACTGGCACAAATGATTATATGTTTGAATTAGGAGTTAAGTAGGGGGAAATTTAGCTAAAAATTCCGAGACCAGAGGGAGGTAAGGGTGTAAAAAGTAGGAGTTTGAAATTAGGTTAAAGTAAGGGAATTGGATCAGATTATAGGAAAAGAGCAGAAGTACCAAGATGCTGAGGTTTGGAAAAAGGAGTGTTTTAAGTAAAATGATTCTTGTATTTTATGATGTTTTAAATTTAGGAGTAGGAAAACTGTTAGAGAGGAATGATAATGAATTCAACAGAGGGGGACTTGAGGAAGTCAACCGAAATATGAAATTGAGGAAAGAAGGAATACCTGGCCCACAGAATTGGGCCAGGCCTAAGCAATGATAATAATGTTGGCAAGGTTAAATGTACGATGATTGTGACTACCCTTGTGAGAGAAGGGGATGAATGTTGCTTCCCACTGTGAGAGGGGGGAAGTATAAAAAATTTAACTGTTATGGTATGTGCTTAAAATTGAAAAATCAATTGAAAAAATTGAAAAAACAAAAAACAAATCCCCCACTCAGCCATGAAGCTCACTGGGTAACCGTGGGCCAGTCACTACATCTGAGCCTAACCTAACTCACAGGTTGCTATGAGGATAAAACTGGAGACAATAACCATGCGCACCACCTTGAGCTCGTTGGAGAACAGGTGGGATATAAATGCAAAAGAGAAGAAAAAACAAAAGAGTATACTGTTACGGTATGTGCTTAAAATGGTAAAATCAATAAAAAAATTTGGGGGGGGGACAAATAAAAAAGTGGGGGAGGGGGGTGATAAACAGTACATGTGGAAGTGTGTGTGGGTGATTTGGCATCTTCCTTCTGCAGATCCATCGAGCAACTGCCACAATTATTGAGCCAGCAGGAGAATCAGACAACCCCTTGCGCTTCACGTCGGGATTAGTTGTTGCGCTCGATGTCGATGCAACTCTGGAACACGTGCAGGATCCTCAAGGCACCATTAAGGTTCAGGTAAGGGGAATAAAATCATTAAGGATCGCCTCAATGGTCGGAACCAGCTTTTATCAACCTGGCGCCCTCCAGCTGTTTGGGACTCCAACGCCCATCAGCCCCAGCCATCGTGGCCTTTGGTCAGGGATGACGGGAACTGTAGTCCGAAACATCTGGAAGGCAGCAGGTTGGGGAAGGCTGCCTTAGCCCTATGCCTGCGCGTGGAGTATGATGAAGTAGAGACTGGAGCAGCGCCACGCTTTTAGGTGGGTGGGCCCGGGAGAAAAAACTTTCTGTCTGCATTTAAATAATAATATAATAAATAAACAATAATAAATTATTATTATTTAGGGAAGTTTTTAATCTGTAATTAATATTTGCTGGCAGCTGCCCAGAGTGGCTGGGGTACAAATAATAAATTATTATTATTATTATTATTATTAAAGGCAAACCTGTTTAATATTGCTTTTTCTGACACAATAAAGGGACCAAAACAGTTGTACTTCTTCAGATTTTGCAGTGCAGTTCTGCAGCCAAGTAACATGTACTGGGATAAAGCGTGCCTTAAAAATTCAAATACTAGTGAAAAATAACATACACACTTTCAGAATAATGGAGAAAGCTGCTTTGCAATAATGTGTATCTTGGGCAAAATTGCAGAGAGAAATGTGTTCATTGGCAGAAATGCACACTGAAATGCTGATTAATTTTCACGAGGACTTTAAAAACAATAATGGCAAACTGATGTAGAAATGTGGAGAAGTGTACTTAAGACGGGGAAAACGAGGAAATGAGAGAAACCGAAATGGACAGATTTGCCCATCGCTAGATGTGTGTGTTGGGTGTGTGTGTGAGGGGGTCTTCTAGCTTCAACAACTCTCTTTTGCACATTGTTGTCTGCAAAGAAAACCCAACGCAAAAACTCCAGGCAGCCACAAAGAGGCTCATGATGCATTGTTGAAGGAAGAGTACCTGTCCTTGGGGAGGCTGGGCTGAAACTGTGCTGTCGTCCCCCTTTCAGTGTGTACATGATTATGCCCTACATAATGCGAGCAACGTTTGCATAGGGCTTCCGTGTCCCTAACTCCCTGTGCCTCAACACTGACAAATCCCACTCTTCCCTTCTAGGTCATATATCCCGATGGGCAGGCACAGCTCATCCATCCTAAACCGGCAGACTTTCGAAACCCCGCTCCCGGAAGGCACCGGTTAATTACTCAGGTTTACCTCTCTCACACTGCCTGGACAGGTAAGGAGGATGCTGGATCCAGTGGATCTTTGGTTCTGCACGGGGAAGTCTTTAATACGGTGCAGGTTTCGCTTCAGCACTTCCAGAACCTTAGGGGTTCTGTGGCTTCTTTTCTACTGCTGGTGGCGGGCGGAAACCAATGCATCAAGTCACTAGAAAAGGCACAAGATATATGATGTTTGGATCTGGATACTGGCGTTAAGGTTTATATGTTAAAAATTTGGAGGTTAGTAGTGGGGAAAATAGCTAAAAACTTTGAGACCGGAGGGAGGTAAGGGTGTAAAAAGAACAAAATTAGGAGTTTTAAATTAGGTTGGAGCCAGGGAATTTGATAAGGCTTGAGGAAAGGATCAGAAGTAATGAGGTGCTGAGGTATGGGAAAAAGGAGTTAGCTTAAGTAAAATGATTCTGGTATTTTATGTTATTGTGAAGTTTATGAATTTGGAAAACTGATAAAGAGGATAGATAATGAATTCAACAGAGGGGGACTTGAGGAAGTCATCCGAAATATGAAATTGAGGAAAGGAGGAATACCTGGCCCACAGAAATGGGCCAGGCCTAAGCAATGATATTTAATATGTTAGCTACGTTAAATGCAGAATGTCTACTGTTTCCCCGGTGAGAGAGGGGGATGGAAACTTGCTTCCCTCAGTGAGAGGAGGGAAGGATGGAAATTTAACGGTATTGTTAAGTGCTTAAAATTGTTAAAATCAATTAAAAAAATTTGAGGAGGAAAAAGATATATGATGGGTTGAATTAACCACCCGTCTCCTAGAAAATGCCACGCATTCAGTGCTAGAGAAAGATTTCAACGTGGTTCAAACTGTAGGAGCTCGCTCTTGTTGGCTCAGCAATTTATATGAGAACAACAGACAAATGCTTGTTAAAAAACAAACCAGACTAGGGTAATTTAAAGTTTGTGATGCAGTACTTCATGTATGGAGAAGCTACATTCTTCCAGATATTATTGCACTCCCTATTCCCAGCAGCCTCAGACAGCGTGGCGTAAACAGGGATGGTGGGAGGTGGATGACAATTAATAATAATTATTATTTTTATACCCCGCCCATCTGGCTGGGTTTCCCCAGCCACTCTGAGTGGCTCCCAACAGGATATTAAAAACACAATAAAAGATCAAACATTAAAAACTTCCCTAAACAGGGCTGCCTTCAGATGTCTTCTAAAAGTCTACACCAAAGGATAAATGGACATAAATCTGACATCAGGAATCACAAGACAGAGAAACCAGTAGGAGAACACTTCAGTCTCCCAGGACACTCTATACAAGATCTCAAAGTAGCTGTCTTATTACAAAAGAATTTCAGAAATAGACTGGAAAGAGAAGTTGCTGAATTGCAACTGATTACCAAACTTAAAACCATGGAGAGACCTGGTCTGAATAGAGACATTGGATTCTTATCTCATTATACACGATAAAGCTTTTTTTTAGCCATCTCACCCCGTGCTTTTTCCTGTAAGACCAATTAACAGTCGTCAACAGGTTTACCACACCTATCAGCCAATCACCCATTCCCACCACCCTTCTGAGTAATACCCCTCCCCACCCTCTCACTATATATAAGGGTCTGGTGACTTCTGTTTCAGTGTATCTGAAGCAGTGTGCATGCACACGAAAGCTCATACCAAGAACAAACTTAGTTGGTCTCTAAGGTGCTACTGGAAGGAATTTTTTTTTGTTCTAAAAGTCAGGTAGTTCTTTATTTCCTTGAGATGTGATGGGAGGGTGTTCCACAGGGCGGGTGCCACTACCGAGAAGGCCCTCTGCCTGGTTCCCTGTAACCTCGCAGGGAGGGAACCGCCAGAAGGCCCTCGGAGCTGGACATCAGTGGAACTGAACGATGGGGGTGGAGATGCTCCTTTAGGTTTCACAGGTGCCCCCACCCCTGCCATACTGCTTGTTGCACTCAAAGACAATCTGTAGTTTAAGACAGGGGCGCCTAACTTTTGTTTTTGACCTTAAATCTGCCTGCACTGGATATCAGCTGCCAGAAACCACAGGAGCGGGGAGAGGCCCTGCTTACAGGCTTTCCTCAAGCACCTAGTTAGCCACTGCGAAAGCAGGATGCCGGACTAGGTAGTCTAACCTGGCAGGACTCTACTTACCACTTCTTATAACTCGCTGCCTTTGTACACCCCCAGAGCCCTGTCAGATCGAAGTGCGGCTGCTGCTGGCATATGGTTCGGATCGAAACAGAACATCCACAAGGCTCTCGCGCACCACCTGGGGAGACAGTCTGGATCTGCCCCCCCAGGCCGAGAACGGCATTGAAGGAACCATCCCTTTCAGCAAGCCTGTCAAAGTTTACATCATGCCCAAGCCAGCCAGGCGGTGATGGCTGCCATTGAAGGACCCTTTTTTATTGATAGGATTCCTGGGGGAGATCTGAGACCCTTCTAAGCCCGGTTGGCACATGCACACGGAAGATCAAGGTGGGACTGCAGTGCAAGGGGGGGGGGGATCACCTTCAAAATCGAGCAGTTTTGTCTGGCTGGCAGAAATTGAGACACTTCTGGATTGAATCAACCACCAAACCGGCTACCCATCTGACTGATCGTCAGAGCTGCTGCGAATACAAAGAAGGCTTTCTGGGTGCCCCAGTGCTGCTAAGGGGTTCATGAGAAGGACATGGCTTTTCCACACTTTCCAAAACTCACAGAGGCCACAGGCCGGCCTCCGATTGAGGAGGAAACACATGGCCGGCAGGATGCTGTGGGCAGTGGCTCAGCAACAGCCAAGGGCTCCTGGCATCCTCCATTGAGAAAAGTCCCAGAGCCGATTATTTCTCTGTGCCTGCTGTATATATATTAAATTGGGAAGGGACAGTTCTTTTCCTATGAGCTGATAACTGTCTACAGCAGTCTTCCTTGAGAACAACTCTCTTATCTTAAAAGTGTGGTTCATGGCCTCTCCTGCCATTGGGACCACCAATAATTTATTCAAGGCTCTCCAATTTTTAAACATGTGCCTCTGTACCTCGCAATGTAGCTGGGGCCTGCTGCAAGCAACATCCCTTTGGTTAGCCGTGCCATTTTGGTTATTTCATAAATGCATTTAAGTAGTAATAAAAATCTGCACCCAGTCATCCAGGTATGGAATGGACTAGCAGTTTAAATAGTGGGGGCCTATGTGGGTTAAACCACAGAGCCTAGGGCTTGCCGATCAGAAGGTCGGCAGTTTGAATCCCCGCAAGAGGGTGCGCTCCCGTTGCTTGGTCCCTGCTCCTGCCAACCTAGCAGTTCGAAAGCACGTCAAAGTGCAAGTAGATAAATAGGTACCACTCCAGCGCGAAGGTAAATGGTGTTTCCGTGCGCTGCTCTGGTTCGCCAGAAGCGGCTTAGTCATGCTGGTCACATGACCTGGAAGCTGTACGCCGGCTTCCTCGGCCAATAATGCGAGATGAGCACTGCAACCCTAGAGTCGGTCATGACTGGACCTAATGGTCAGGGTGATGCAGGTTGACCCCAACATCTGAAGGCATAAATGGACATGTTATCCCCCATCCCCAGAGCAGGCTCCTACTCTACCATTAACGTAAAACAGTGTTTCTCAAACTTGGGTCCCCAGATGCTGTTGGACTACAACTCCCATCATCCCTGACCACTGGTCTTGCCAGCTAGGGATGCTGGGAGTTGGATGCCCAGCTGTAGTTGGACTACAAGTTTGAGACAGACAGACTTAAAACTTCCCTTGCTGGTCAACTGCATGCGTTACTAATCTCCCAACAAAAAAACATGTCCTTAAAACACTTGGGAAGGAATGTGATGTTGCCTGAAGCCAAATATCCCCGATACTGCAATCCTGCACAGCTCTGCGTTAAAGAAACCTCACAATGGGCGGCCAAAGGTAACTTGCCTATGGCTTGATTAGCTTCCTGATCTTGCCTGTCTGGCCAGAGCTGCAAGACTCTAGACCAGTGATGGCTAACCTTGACACTCCAGATGTTTTGGAACTACAACTCCCATCATCCCTAGCTAACAGGATCAGTGGTCAGGGATGATGGGAGTTGTAGTCCCAAAACATCTGGAGTATCAAGGTTAGCCATCACTGCTCTAGACCATTTTTCTAACAGGCAGAAATTCAGCAGGTGGGGAGGATGCGAGTCATTGAAATTAATGTCCATTGCTAACTTAGATCCACAAATTTCATTGGGTGTCCTCTATGAATTATGACCAGCATTGGAAACAGCCCATTGTAAAGGATTGCTTTGAAGTCATTTCTGTACCAGGTAAAGCAAATTTCAGCCTCACAATCCTCCCCACCCGTCCTTTATTTTGCCCGACCAAAGGTGACAATGCCATGCTTGCGGGTTTCTCCACGGGCATCTGGTTGGCCACTGTGAGAATGGGATGCTGGACTCTTTAATGTTCAGGAATCCTGAACTGAAATCGCAAGGCACTCTTGGCTGTGCAGCTGCACAACCGCTGCCCACTTTTAAAACCTTTTGACTCCTAAGCTGGCGAAATTCAGCATTCGTGGTTTCGTTTTGAAAGCTTTCAAGACTTGGCACACACCGATGCATGCAGACTGCCTGTTGACCCAAAAGTGCGCTCTTTTATTCACATGAAGGCACAAGACGGTGGAAAGGGAGAGGCGGCTTCATCTCTAAGCAGGCTTTGCCAACCTGGTGCCCGCAGACAGCCTCACAGGGGCTCGTGGGAGCTGGAACCCAAATCATCTGGGGGACACCAAGTTGGGGAAGTTTCCTCTAGCAGGTGGAATGGAAGACCCCACCCACTTTGGCTCCTTTGGTGGCCAAAGCGTTGTACTCTTTCACAGCTTTTTCCGTCTGCAGGACCAGCACATCGATCCCATGGCTCTTAAGGTAGTCCAAGGTGGATGACGGCACCTTGAGAAATCAGGAAGAGAAAGGAGTCAGGGAGCAGTCTCTTCTTGCACACAAGCTGTAACTTCATTGCTAACGTGCATGAAACCCAGTTAGCGGCTTCTTTTCTCTTTTTTATACTTTGAAATACACGCAGCAACCGTTTTGTGCGCATCCTATTGATTCACAACTGCCAATGCGCAAGGGCTGGGCTATATATCAATATATTGTCCCAAACCAGCCTAAAATCCCTATCAAAATATCAATTTCATAATTTTGGACCTGGCAATATATCGCAAATCATGGTGTGTGCTATGCAAAAATCACAATGTGGGAAAAACCGTAAAGTCAAGCCAGTGCTTCTCTCTGTTCCTGCAGCCCCTGTGAACTCTGCCAACTCAGCTTTCCCCCTGCCTCCTGCAGGGAGCCGTGAATCCCAAGATCAGGTGCTGGCTGAAATCATTATGCAGGAAAAACCATGAAGCCAGCCAATGCCTCTACATAGTGCCATCCTTATTTCAGACATCGTGATATACAGTCGTACCTTGGAAGTCAAACAGAATCCGTTCTGGAAGTCCATTTGACTTCTGAAACGTTAAAAAACCAAAGCGCGGCTTCTGATTGGCTGCAGGAATCTCCTGCAGACAATCGGAAGCTCTGTCGGACGTTCGGCTTCCGAAAGAACGTTCAAAAACACTTACTTCTGGGCTTTGATCATTCAGAAGCCGGAATGTTCCACTCTCAAGGCCAGGGGTCAGCAAACTTTTTCAGCAGGGTACCGGTTCACTGTCCCTCAGACCTTGTGGGGGGCCAGACTATTTTTTTGGGGGGTGAACGAATTCCTATGCCCCACAAATAACCCAGAGATGCATTTTCAATAAAAGGACACATTCCTCTCATGTAAAAACACACAGATTCCCGGACTGTCCGCGGGTCAGATTTAGAAGGCAATTGGGCCAGATCCGGCCACCAGGCCTTAGTTTGCCTACCCATGCACAAGGCATTCGGGAGCCAAGGTACGACTGCATTTCGATGTTTAGCTGGTGATATATTGTGATGCTGAAAACCGGATATCGCCCAGGCCCTAGTCCCTTTGGACCTGGAATGGGGCAGAACCCTGCTCCACCGAAATGGTTGCTGCCTGTATGCATAAATCACACTTCACATAAATAAATGACTTTCAAGTCAAATGTTTCCAAAATTTGCATTACAGTAATTTGAAAAAACAAAACAAAAACCAACCACCCAACTTTCAACAGACTTTGTGTCATAAAATATGCCATTCCTCTTAGGAATCAAATCTGTCCAGTCTCTGTCAGTTTTGGCTAGTTCAAGACGTTCCTGTAGCCATTCCCACATAGTTGGAACCTGGGCATCGTTTTGAACCCAGACTAGCTGTCAGAGTGAGCTGTTGTTGTTGTTCAGTCGTTCAGTCGTGTCCGACTCTTCGTGACCCCATGGACCAGAGCACGCCAGGCACGCCTATCCTTCACTGCCTCTCGCAGTTTGGCCAAACTCATGTTAGTAGCTTCGAGAACACTGTCCAACCATCTCGTCCTCTGTCGTCCCCTTCTCCTTGTGCCCTCAACCTTTCCCAACATCAGGGTCTTTTCTAGGGAGTCTTCTCTTCTCATGAGGTGGCCAAAGTACTGGAGCCTTAACCTCAGGATCTGTCCTTCTAGTGAGCACTCAGGGCTGATTTCTTTAAGAATGGATAGGTTTGATCTTCTTGCAGTCCATGGGACTCTCAAGAGTCTCCTCCAGCACCACAATTCAAAAGCATCAATTCTTCGGCGGTCAGCCTTCTTTATGGTCCAGCTCTCACTTCCGTACATTACTACTGGGAAAACCATAGCTTTTACTATATGGACCTTTGTTGGCAAGGTGATGTCTTTGCTTTTTAAGATGCTGTTTAGGTTTGTCATTGCTTTTCTCCCAAGAAGCAGGCGTCTTCTAATTTCGTGAGTGCTGTCACCATCTGCAGTGATCATGGAACCCAAGAAAGTGAAATCTCTCACTGCCTCCATTTCTTCCCCTTCTATTTGCCAGGAGGTGATGGAACCAGTGGCCATGATCTTAGTTTTTTTGATGTTGAGCTTTAGACCATATTTTGCGCTCTCCTCTTTCACCCTCATTAAAAGGTTCTTTAATTCCTCCTCACTTTCTGCCATCAAGGTTGTATCATCAGCATATCTGAGGTTGTTGAGTGAGCTGTACACCTCCTGAAAACTCTTGGTTTTATTTATCTCTTTAAAAAAAAATTATATACCGCTGTATCATAAAAATATATCGCAGCGACTTACAACAGTATTAAGGCATAAGACCAAACAATAAAATCCTAAATCCTGCTGCCCGGTCTTCGTTGACCGGCTTAGCTGGTGTTCAGCGAAGAAGCTTCCGGGGTGCTCCCAATATACGTGATTTCAGTTACACAAAGGGAGACCTGGAACATAATCAGGGGTTTCCTGTATTCATGAATAAATCCAGAAGAATACAGTGGGACCTCGACTTACAAGCGATTCGACTTACGTGTTTTTCGACTTATGAATGACTTCTGGGAGAAACAAAATGGCCGCCGCAACCGAATTTTTCGACTTACGAATGGAAGTCGCGGCTGCTTTAATAGGATTTTTTCGACTTACGAATTTTCGACTTACGAATTTTTTTCGCTCAATGCTTTCCTATGGGGATTCGACTTACGAATGTTTTCGACTTATGAAAATTGCGTCGGAACGCATTATCGTCGTAAGTCGAGGTCCCACTGTACTTAGCTACTGTCAATTGGCTGGCAATAGAATGCTATGCAGGACCGCCAACAATAGGAGCTGGAATGCCACCAGACCCCCCCCCCTGGATTCTGAATTTTGCAACTAGACTCCCAAGCCTACCCACCAAGCCTAGCAAAAGTACCTGCAAGGCTTCGCTCATGCCACGGCCGATCACTAACGTCTTGGCGCCCTTCCGAACAACTTCTTCCACATCTGCGGGCTGCACTCCTGGAACATGCTGCGTTTGGAAGTAAGAGGGAAGGCATTAAATAATAAGGCTCTTTTCTGCCTTGGACACACCTCGCCTGGAGCCCTGTGTCCAGTTCTGGGCGCCACAATTTAAGAAGGAAGTTGACAAGCTGGAATGTGTGCAGAGGAGGGCGACCGAGATGATCAAGGGTCTGGAAACCAAGCCTGATGAGGAACGGTTGAAGGAGCTGGGTATGTTTAACCATCTTCAAGTATCTAAAGAACTGTCACGTGGAAGATGGAGCAAGCTTAATTTCTGCCCTGGAGGGAAGTTATAAGAAAGGAGATTTCTTACTCAACATTAAGAACTTTCTGAGGGTAACAGATGTTTGTGGAATACTCGGAAGTTGGTGAGCTCACCTTTTTGGTGGTTTTTAAAAAGAGGTTGGATGACCGTCTTGTCAGGGATTCTTTCGTTGTGATTCCTGCATTGCAGGGGGTTGGACTAGATGACCCTTTGGATCCCTTCCAACTCTACGATTTATTATTAATAACAATTATATTTCATGAGTCACTTGATCCAAGAAAGTCTCAAAACTACTTAAGATAAAATACAAACAAAGAGGATCAATTAGAATCTAGAAAATCTAAAACGGCGCCCAACACAAAATTCCTAAAATGATCATCTAACAATTCCGTGACAAATATAAGTCTTTGCACCAATTGAAATCCTTAGTTTTCCTTCCCCACCAGACCCTTTCCTCCCTCTTCTATTCTGTTATTTTCTTTCGACCACGGCAGACCAACACGGCTACCTACCTGTAACTGAAATCTAGAAGTTATGGGTATCAGCTGTGTGATCTAGTGTTATAGTGTTTTTAAACACATGGATGGCACAGTGTGTCTATATCCCTGAATAGCATAAAAGATGCTGGTTTCCTACAAAACTTAATTTTCATTTGTTTATTTTTTTTAAAACGAAGTCTTCAGCCCTTGTGGTTGCAGAGATAAGACAGCTCAGCTCCTCTAAGGGGCTGAGGAGCGGAAAACAGCTATTGCACGAGCACTTGTCTAGTGTTTTCTAATCTTACAGGACAATCCTGCACAAAGGAGCTCCACTGAATCCAGCTGGATTTTCATCCCTCTGGGGGAACTAGATTTTCTTTAACTTTACAAAGCTATACCCCAAGCCTTTACACTTGCATATTCCGCTTCCCTTAAACTGGCACCGCACCCACGGTTTTTCGAACGGCCTCTCGCTCAACAAAAACGACCTTGGGGGCAGGGCACTAATTATGGTATACTAAGGCAGACATCTGATCACTGCAGATGGTGACAGCAGTCACAAAATTAAAAGACGTCTGCTTCTTGGGAGAAGTGATGACAAACCTAGACAGCATCTTAAAAAGCAGAGACATCACCTTGCCGACAAAGGTCCGTCTAGTTAAAGCGATGGCTTTCCCAGTAGTGATGTTTGGAAGTGAGAGCTGGACCATCAAGAAGGCTGATCGCCGAAGAATTGATGCTTTTGAATTATGGTGCTGGAGGAGACTCTTGAGAGTCCCGTGGACTGCAAGAAGATCAAACCTATCCATTCTGAAGGAAATCAGCCCTGAGTGCTCACAGGAAGGACAGATCCTGAAGCTGAGGCTCCAATACTGTGGTCACCTCATGAGAAGAGAAGACTCCCTGGAAAAGACCCTGATGGTGGGAAAGATGGAGGGCACAAGGAGACGACAGAGGACAAGATGGTTGGACAGTGTTCTCAAAGCCACCAACATGAGTCTGACCAAACTGTGGGAGGCAGTGGAAGACAGGAGTGCCTGGCGTGCTCTGGTCCATGGGGTCACGAAGAGCCGGACACGACTAAATGACTAAACAACAACAACAACAACAAGCAGCAGTAAGAGATAATTTGAGGAAACCATGGAAGGGTGGAAGGGAAGTCGAGTAACAAGAAATAATTTGGTGTATCGGTTAATTAATTGTATTGTATTTTTCCTGTTTTTGTCGATTTGAAAACTTATTACTATTATTATTATGAGTCTGACCAAGCTGCGGGAGGCAGTGGAAGACAGGAGTGCCTGGCGTGCTCTGATCCATGGGGTCACCAAGAGTTGGACACGACTAAACGACTAAACAACAGCAAAGAAGGCAGACAGACCTGTCCTTTTCATCTCAGTTGTTACTTCTGCTAAACTTGAAGTAGCAATTCGTAACTTAAATCTGCATAATAAGTGGACGGCTGGCAGCCATCCACGGTCTGTGAAGTTTGCAGACAAGACGTTTGCACACAATGCACAGCTGTTCCAAATAGACTTCCGAGCGTTTGCCAGACTATTTTTAGCTTCCGACAGAAGCTTCGCAGCATTTTTTTGTTTCGTAACTGCCCCGCAGCCTAAGAACTTCTGGCTTCTGTCCAAATGGGCCAGTTTCGTTCAAGGTGCAGGTAGGCATCATTGACATTTTATCCACCTCCCAGATAAGGCCTTTTTGCGGTCAAGTATTTCCCCCTAACCTGCTAAGGCTGGACCGCAGTTGCGAAAGTGGTAAATTCACTTGGTTTAACCCAGCAGGGGACAGATTATCTTTGCAGCAGGCCAACATGGAAGAGGACAGGCATGCAGAATAATTCAAATTGTGATTTGCCTGGCAGGCGGAAGGAGGGAGAGAGAGGTTTTTCTTCCCCATAGCTTTTTTTTTTAAAAAGCCCAACCCCAAACACCCTGGAACACTTTTAATGGCGGTCACATGACAACCCCAACAAAAGAAAACGAGGTCTGGGTTTACTGTAATTACAATAATTGACTGGTTGAAAGGTTCTGCTGCCAGCAAGGAGCACTCTGGAAACAGCAGTGCCCTGATGAAAGAGGAAGAAAAAGAGGATTTTATTTCCAGGCAGCACAAAAGACCTGACCTGATGTTTGTGTGTATGTGGTGCTGTGTGTGTGTGTGTGTGTGTGTGTGTGTGTGTGTGTCATGTCTTAGCAAAACAGTATTTTTTTTTCTTTTACAGGGAGAAAAGCGGGGGGGGGGGGGGAGAATCCAGACATCAGCCAAATTCTTTTAGAAAATAGGACCTCAAGGTGTGCTGAAGTGGGCGTCCCAAGTTGCAACTGGTGAGTCTGGAGTGAACGGGCAGAGGGAGATAAGTAGGTTTATGAGAGCTGCGGCAGCTTAGGCTTCTGTAAAAATTATTTTATTTAAAGTAAAAATAGTAGCTGCTGTGAAAACAGTGAGAAAATTCCCTTTCTCTATCCCCCACCCCCACCTCTGCAAATGTCTATTCTATTGTTTTAGATGAAACCCACGGCACATTAGGGCGGTTCATTAAAAACTGTTTTTTTTAATGCCTGCTCCAAAGGTCCTGACTTACTACCCTAGGGCAGTGTTTCCCAACCTAATCTAGGCAACGGCACACTTATTTCATTAAAAAAATCTCACGGCACACCGCTCCTCCCCCACCCGGCTGCGCCGGGTCTCCTGACCCAGAGTTACCTCTGGGATCAGCTGTAGCGCGGCGTCCTTTCTCCCGCCCATCAGCTGGGGCACCAGGTCGGGATTCTCCCGCGAGGCTTCTGTTGCTGCTGCTGCTGCAGCAGCCAAGGGAGCAGCGCCGCCCTGGCTTCCGCTTCGCCGCTGGGCTCCAGCAGCGCCGCCGCCACGGTCCTGTGCAGCCCTGGGCTGCAGGTCCCTTTTTCCGCGGCACATCAGCCGGTGTCTCGCGGCACACCAGTGTGCCGCGGCACACCGGTTGGGAAATGCTGCCCTAGGGATTATATAGCTATATCTGAAATTTCATGCATATCAGTTAATATCTTGACCCTGCTCCACTGAATTGAAATTTCAGCCTTCAAGACATAGGAAAACGGCCAAGTAAACAGCTGTTTTCGTGGAGGAGGGTCAAGATATTAACTGATATGCATGAAATTTCAGATATAGCTATATAATCCCTAGTGTGGTAAGATAAGACCTTTGGAGCAGGTATTTTCGGGGGGGGGGAGTTTTTATGAACCGCTCCACAGCACATAGAGCAGATTTCTTCGCTCCCACCATGCAATATTCAATAGCTATGTAGGTCCTCGAGAATTAGAAAGGGGTATTATTGGGAGGAAGGAAACTGAGGCATGGAAGGCGGGAAATGGAATGAAGTAGAGCCCCCCCTCCAAGTGAGTCCGCCCCCCCACTACCGAACAGCTCTTAATGTCTGAAAGTCATGAATCTGTCTAATCCCCTTTAAAAGCCATCCAAGTTGGTGGCAATTGCTGCCTCTTGTAGAAGAGAGTTCCACAGTCTATCTATCCTGAATCTTCCAAACGTTCAGCTTCACTGGGTATTCACAAGTTCTAGCACAATGACAGAAAGAAGAAGAAGAAACCCTTCTCTACCCACTTTATCCATGCCACGTGCAATTTCATAAATTTCAGCCAGGTCGACAAATACCTGCCTTTTCTCTAAACTCAAAGGCCCAAATGCCTCAACCTTTTCTCACACTCCCTGTGATCGCTTTGGGTGCCCTTTTCTGAACCTCTTCCAAGGACTCGGCTACATTAGCAAAAATAAAACATTATAAACGCGTTGCAACACTGTGACACCAGGTGGCGATGTAGAGCTGAAATCGGAACTTTAAAACTGGTGGGTTTTTTCCAGAGCGTTTTTTTATAGCTGTGTAGATGCAGCCCAAGTCTACAATACCCAAGTGGCCCCCAGATAACTAAGAAGAGGGTGAGCAAAGGCACGTACGTCAGTTCCCGTCTCTCTCCAGTCCCATGTCCGACTGCCCCCAGGCCAGACTTTACAGTCCTTGTAAGTCGTGGAACAGCCTTTGACAGTCATCCGGCCCCAAGAGAGAGAAGCGATTTCAGGAGAGGACATCTTCAGATGGATTTTGACTGTCTGAAAGATAAGAGACTGAACATGAGAACAGCCTAGTGCTCTAACAGTGGTTTTAGGGATATATATACCGGTATATATATATTTATTGAATTTTCTGCTTTACAATTTAAAGTAGTCATTTTTACATCCTTAAGATATCTATGACTTCCCTCCTTCTCTTTCCGTGGTTCATTTTACATATCATAAATCCCTGCATATTTTACAAAAAACTATACCATTCAGTATTCCATTACTGCATCCATCAAAACTTGTTTACACTGTTGAATTTATCCTAATGCTGCCAGCGTTTTCAGCTGTACACAATTATTTCCCATATATTCAATAAACGTTTCCCAATCTTCTCTAAACGTATGCTCTTCTTTTTCTCTTATTCTATATGCTAAGTCTGCGAGTTGCGCATATTCTGTCAACTGTCAACTTCAGTTGTCATTCTTCTTTGGTTGGGACCTTGCTCGTTTTCCATTTTAGGGGTTACAAAACATGGGCTGCAGTAGTGGCATCCTATATTATAATCTTCAACTGTCCCTGCGTCCGTTCTGTGTGTCACGGAAGTGCGCTCTGCGCATGACACACGCGGACGCAGGGATTGGCCAGCAGAGACTTGGAGCGCAGAGGCGGGTCCACAGCCCGGAAGTTGCTGAGAACAAATATGGCGGCCGCTGCCTGCTCGGCCTGCGGGAGGCGCGCCTGCTGCAGGCTGCGCTCGGCCGCCGAGGGAGAGGCCGCGGCTTCGCAGAGACGGCGAGAAAGCGAGCAGGGCGGGCGGTGAAGCGGCGCCGGAAGAAGCCGCCGTTCAGCCGCCGGCTGCCCTCGCTGCCGCCACCGCTGCCTCACCTTGAGGGGAAACAGCGGCTGCCGAAGCGCTGGCGGGCGCCGCGGAGCGTGCTCGAAGCGGGGGCTGGGAGCAGGGCGCGCCAGCGCCCCGCGAGCCGCTCTGCCGCCTCCTGCCTCCTCTTCCCTAGAGCCCGTTAGTCAACGGGCTAACTTCAACTAGTACATAAATAACCTTTTTCGACACCTGGGAATTTCCGTCTGAATTATACCTGATCAGAAAGGACTCTGTTTTGAGAGGGAAGAAAGTACTTTAAAACATTATTTCTCAATTCATTATAGATCTAACGGTGGTTTTAAAAGGCATCAAGAAAAGGTAATAGACTCTTGTGAGGGTGTGTGAGCGAGGGAGCCATTCCCTATTGGAGGATCCCCATTTTCGGGTAAAGGGTTTCACCCCAAAATCATTATGGGATATAGTCTAATCCAGGGATGGCCAACTGCCAAGAGACTGTGACCTACTCACAGTTATAAACTGGCAGTAATTGACCCCCTTTTGTGGTGTTCAGGTCAAAGTTGTTGAGCTTTTCTTTAAGGAAGAGGAAAGCCCTATTTTTGGGGGGTACAGGGCATAAATGTTGAGCTTTGTTTAGGGGAGCCAATGTTGTTGAGCTTCTTTGGGGGGAGCCAGTGATCTACCAGTAGATCACGATCTACCTGTTGGACGTGCCTGACCCTCAAACTCTGATAAGGCTTCTCGCTTGCCAGGAGTGTGTGTACAGAAACTAGCATACTATACAAAGGGCAGAAGTATCTGCAAGAGAAAATGAGCGGCAGAAGGGAGGCGCCGAGTGTCGAAGCAATGATTCTTCAGCATCAACTTCATTCAACTAGTCATGTTGATCGGATGCCAGATTATTGTCTTCCAAAGCAACTACTCTATTCCCAACTTAAGAATGGAAAGCATAATTCCAGTGGACAAAAAAAAGAGTTTTAAAGACACTCTCATGGCAAATCCTTAAAAATGTAGTATAAACACCGACTACACAACAAACGTAACCGGCTGATAAATTGGTCTCAATATAACATAATGTAATACTTACATGTAAAACACACTAAACATATACATAACCACAATAAGATATACGGTATAAAGAAACAAATCACATTACAAATATGCAAGGATATAGGAACATTCTACCGAAAAACTGCGACGTCAAAGTTCAACAAGTCCCTTGCAACCCACATGATTCTGTTGGAGGTTCCAAAGAGCGAAAAAATAATAAATATGGAGATAGTAAGTACCGTATGGTCTTGCCAGTCCACAATGTAAGAGTGTAATTGCCACGAGGAGTGTAACAGATACTGTGGAGTCTGGCGATGGTACTGTGGTCTCGTCAATCCAAGAGATAAAGGTGATATTGCCACGAAGATTTGTTTCTTTATACCATATATCTTATTGTGGTTATGTTACATGTAAATATTACATTATGTTATATTGAGACCAATTTATCAGCCGGTTACGTTTGTTGTGTGGGTGGTATATAGTTGTACATAATCTTAGTAGTTCGAAAGCACGTCAAAGTGCAAGTTGATAAATAGGAACCGCTCCGGCGGGAAGGTAAATGGCGTTTCCGTGCGCTGCTCTGGTTCGCCAGAAGCGGCTTAGTCATGCTGGCCACATGACCCGGAAGCTGTACGCCGGCTCTCGGCCAGTAAAGCGAGATGAACGCCGCAACCCCAGAGTCAGACACGACTGGATCTAATGGTCAGGGGTCCCTTTACCTTTAATCTTAGTATAAACATTAACAATTGGGAAACACTGGCCTGTGAGCGCTCCAATTGGAGAACAGCCTTTACCAAAGGTGTCATGGGATTTGAAGACGCTCAAACTCAGAGCGAAAGGGAGAGACATGCTAAGAGGAAGGCACGCTTGGCAAACCCTCACCGTGATCAACTCCTACCCGGAAACCAATGTCCCCACTGTGGAAGGACATGTGGATCCAGAATTGGCCTCCACAGTCACTTACGGACTCACTGTTAAGACCGTGTTCATGGAAGACAATCTTACTCGGCTATGAGTGATCGCCAAAGAAAGAAGAATCTTACATACTGGAATTTTCTATTTCTCTCTCACACACAACCCTCTTGGGGTTGAAGGCCTCTGATCCCCCTTTTGTTGCTCCAAGTCTAAACACTAAGTACCCTACAACTTTAAATGGTCATGGCTTTTCCCAAACAATTTTGAGAGATGTGGTTTGCTAAGGGTGCTAGGAGCTACAGTTCCCAGAGTAATCTGGGAAGACAGATTGTTAAACTGCTCGGGGAACTGTAGCCCTGTGAGGGGAATAGGGGTCACCTTGGCACTCTCAGCATCCTTAACAAACTACAGTTCCCAGGATTCTTTGAGGGGAAGCCATTACTTTTAAAGTGGTACGGTACTGCTTTAAGTGCAGATGGGTCCTAACTCTTCCAAGTGTGACGTAACTGTATGTGTAGAGCAGGGGTAGGCAACTTAAGGTCCGTGGGTCAGATGCGGCCCAATCGCTATCTCAATCCGGTCCGCGGACGGTCCAGGAATAGCGTATTTTTACATGAGTAGAATGTGTCCTTTTATTTAAAATGCATCTCTGGGTTATTTGTGGGGCATAGGAATTCGTTCATTCCCCCCCCCCCAATATAGTCCGGCCCACCACAAGGTCTGAGGGACAGTGGACCAGCCCCTTGCTGAAAAAGGTTGCTGACCCCTGGTGTACAGCCTTGCCAATTTCTCTGGAACAGACTTCTGCTGAATGTTAGCAGTTGCTCGAAGCATCGCCACTTGCTCTTCTTCCGCAATGCTTACATAAATAAAAGCGATTTCTATTCCATGCCAAGCGGCAGGAGCCTCTGACTCCTGTAAAAGCAGCCAAACCCCACTGCTCAAAGCAGCTCAGTGCTCTTGCTTTGCTTTAGCTAAATTTGGAGTCGTCTCAGTCCAAGACGCGGCTTATTGCACACCGCTACGGTTCTTTAAATTGTTCAGGTTTGCAAGATCACTGCCGCCATTAAAAAACAACAACTCACAACTCACCTCCCTCTCTTCCTTCATATATACCGTAAGTGAAGTCTGGATTAACAGATACCGGTATCCCCCCCCCCCCCCAAGCAGGAATGCCTGCTGACAGGGGCAGAAAGGATCAAATAACGCAAGGCTGACCTTTCAACCTCACTCCCCGCCTTAAGACTCCAACACGCTGCTTCAAAATGCCAAGCCTAGAAGAATCAGCGCTAAGGGTCTGGACGCATCAAAGATAGTATGCCCACCCAGCATGAGAAAAGTGCATTTTCGTTCGCTCTTCCCCCCATGCTGCCAAATTAATGAGGAACAACCATCAGTGCCCCCCATTAGGGTGTACGGCATGCTTAATCCTGTGGACACAAAAGCAGAATGTAACAGAATCATTTTTTTTTTAAAAAAAACACGTTTGGTGGCAAAAGAGCACGGATAACAGCTAAGCTTTAATTTAAAACAACACTCTTTTTTAGTAGAGATGCAACTGGAAACTAAGCCTAAGTCTAAACCACAGAGCCTAGGGCTTGCCGATCAGAAGGTCGGCGGTTCGAATCCCCTCGATGGGATGAGCTCCCGTTGCTCGGTCCCTGCTCCTGCCAACCTAGCAGTTCGAAAGCACATCAAAGTGCAAGTAGATAAATAGGTACCGCTCCAGCGGGAAGGTAAACGGCGTTTCCGTGCGCTGCTCTGGTTCGCCAGAAGCGGCTTAGTCATGCTGGCCACATGACCCGGAAGCTGTACGCCGGCTCCCTCGGCCAATAAAGCGAGATGAGCACCGCAACCCCAGAGTCGTCCGCGACTGGACCTAACGGTCAGGGGTCCCTTTATCTTTATCTTTTAACTGCAAACTATGGTTTAGTGTTAGAAAAGGTCTGGAAACTGCTGTTGGTTCAAACTAGGACTGGAAGAGTATTTATATTCCATTTATAGACCCAAAGGGCCTACTTAGTTAAGGGGAAAAGATGTAGGACTTGGAAAGATGCTGGCTTGAATCAATACTCTTAACAAGTCTTGACCAAAAATAAACATGGAAACAAAGACCCCACCTGACTCAGGAGGGATTCACCAGGTAAATGTCTCATTATTCCTGAACTAGGATTTTTTATTTTTATTTTAAGTATGAAAAGCATTTAGAAATCATGTTTGGTGATCCAGACTACGATATTCAGGAAGCTAAGAAGCTTTGGGTCTTACCCATCTACTTCAGAAGCAAAGCAAAATGTACATTCATTGCACCACCCACTTGAACCACCGGCCTCTGCAAGGCTGCTCAGAAAGGAATGCGGCCCTCATTGCTGAAGGTTTCCTATTCACCCTGTAAGGCCTTAAACGGCTCAGGACCAAGTTATCTGAAATGGTTCCTCTTTCTGCTTATGTCTACCTGAACCTTAAGATCCTCTTTGAAGGAATTGCTCCAAATGCTGCTCCTGGGAAACGAAGTGTGTTGCTATGAAGAAGGGGGCGTTTAGGTTCCAGCTCCGATGGTGCACTCTTTATCACCTTTCTGGAGCCAGGTAAAGACTTCTAAATTCACGCAGGGTTTTTAGTTGCTGTTTTAACGTTCTGTTGTAGTTTAGCGTAGTAGTTTCCTGCTCTGTGAACAAGCCGTTTCAAGCCTAGGTTCACATGTTCCCCGCTGCACAGCAGCAAGGAAGAGATTGAAGGTTTCTGCTTATGGTGTCAAACTAACCACAGTTCCCTGTGACATCCAAACTCAGGAAACTGGGGGTTGTTTACCAACCAAGACCTGAAACCACCAATCAAATGTGATTTGTTCTAACCAAATCAGCTTTATACAAAGCACAGTTTCCTGTGTTTGGGTGTCATGGGCAATTGTGATTTAATTAAAACCAGAATAAGGCATTTCTGGTCTCTCACATCCGATGTGCGAAAGAAGAGAAGGAAAATACAAGCACGCAAAAGCCCAAGGTTCATTGCAGGTCACTCACAAAGTAACAAACTCTCATTTCCTGTAGACTGAGAGCGGGAAAACCATGTCCATGACCAAAAGATGGGATATAAATTAAAATAAGGCTGGCAAATAGACCACACCTTTAGCATCACTGCTGTACGCCCAGTGTGTCCCAGAGTGTACCAGAAGGTCAGAAGCAATGCAAGAACATTCTACCCTGCCTTTTAATCAAACAGACTGAACAGGCTTTCTTAAGGACCAGTTCTAGATAGATATTTATTTTCATCAGCCCTGGGCCTTTGCAACAAATACACAAACATGCCATAGGAGCCAACTCCAGGGGGCTGTGGGTGCTTGGGCACCCAAAATAATATAATTGTGGGGGCCGGGCACCCACAGAATCAATGAGAAAAGCCTGTAGGCGGTAGCGGCACTGCCTCTGAGAGAGAAGCGATTCAGTTGCATCTGCATTGTGGCAGCGGGCACCCACAACCCTGAGTGTGAGATGGCACCCCTGAAACATGCACAAACACCAACTACGCAGATAAAACCACCAAATGCAATTAGAACATACACATTTTGTAGTACAATTGGTACACAAAATATGAACATAAGAACGTCAATATCCCTATTGTTATTATCAATAATTACCCATCCTTCACCCTAAGGTTCCAGGGTGGGTTAAATAACTTACAATAATAAGAATTTATTTTTTATTTTATTTATTTATTATATTTATATACCGCCCTATAGCCTATAGAATAAGGCGGGTCTTACAAATTTACACCTCCAGTGTCAAAAATCAGGGTAAAGAGGTGCATCTCTGCATTCACTGGAAGCTGCATTATGAAGGTGCCAGACACACCTCAATGGGGAGTTCCACAGCTTAGGGGCCACCACAGAGAAGGCCCTCACCCAGACCACCATCCCCCAACGCCTCCGAGGGTAGAAGGACTACCAAGAGGGGCCCCCTCTGCCGATTTCAGCACCCATGAGGGACTGTAGGGAAGGAGGTGGCCTTTCAATCATTTGGGGCTTGAGTCATTTGGGACTTTAAACACGAACCTGAGCACGTTAAATTTGGCCCGGAAATGAATTAGCAACCAGTACAGCTGTTTTAAAACTGAGGTTCCATGAGATCTAAACGGAACCCCAGCCAGTAATTTGGCTGCTGCGTTTTGGACCAACCGAAGTTTCTGCGAGGTTTAGGGAAGGCAGCCCTGTTTAGGGAAGTTTTTAATGACTAATGTTTTAATGTATTTTTAACCTTCTGTTGGAAGCCGCCCAGTGGCTGGGGAAACCCAGCCAGATGGGTGGCGTAGAAATATATTATTATTATTATATTTAAATTGCCGGACTCAAATTAGAGTTTTAAAATTATATGAACGAAAGCTCACCTTATTTCAGGTAGTCCAGTTGTATGGGCCGCTGAGATGTGAAAACCTTTTACATATTAACCATTACGGATGGCAGAAGCTTCGGATGCACAGAGTGCAGTTAACATATTTATGTACCGGTACCTATCGAGGATAATGCTTCTATTGAAGTGGACTCTGGCCGGTGAAAGCTTATACCCCACAATAAAATGTGTTAACCTTTAAGAGGTGCCACAAACCTTACTATGAAGACACATAGCATAACCCCGAGTATGTTTACTCAGAAGTTCAGCAAGACTTACTCCATGGCTATCTATTTCCCGAAGGGCAGCTTGAAGTTTGTTAGTGATGCCAGGCTCTTTGCCATTTTCTGTTCCATGTTTAAAAGAAAGATTGCTTTGAGCAGTTGTGGAGGGGGAAAAGGGCCTTCTCTGTGGCTGCTCCCAAACTTTGGAGCTTTTTCCTTAGAGATGATAAGACTGGCTCCCTCCTTGCTGTACTTCTGCTGGGAGTTGGAGAATTTCTTGTCCCAAAAGGCTTTGTGGAACTGAGTGCTTTTAAAGAAAGGGCTTGTGCCATGCTGTTTTTGCTGTGATCGTTTGTATGGTTTTGATAGGTTTTTATGTGTATATATGGTTTTAGTCCTATCTAGTGATGTGAGGTGAGAATATTCTCTGCTAGAAAATTCTCCGGAGAATATTCTCCACAAACTGTAAATTCTGTGCCTTCTACACAGCTGCTTTAAATGTACTGTACCTCATTAACCGAGAATATAGATTATTCTCGAGAATTTAACATCACTATCAATGTTAAGATTGTTTTTTGCCTACGTTTGTAGCGGTTCTTATTTTTGTCTGTAAGCTGTGGGGGTGGGGAAAGGCAGTGTATAAATATTAATTTATCTAAATTTAAATTTATCTATTTATATATAAAAAATATTTATTTGTTCATTCACAAAATGTGTACACCACCTTTAAAAAAAAAACACCTTCAGAGTGGTTTACAAAAGAGAAAACAGACAAAATCAAGAAAAAAATAATCATAATAATAACAGCACTATATAATAACTCTGTTAAGTCTTATTCATGTTTGTCTTTGAGGTGCCACAAAACACTTTACAAAGAATTAAGCGAAGTTATGAATTGAGAAGTTTCTCCACGCCCCGCCCCGCGAGTTCTCAGGTAAATATCCCATTAAATCCTCACTCCGAACACCAAAGGGGTGCATGGAAATGAGCCGTCCCTTTTATCCTCCCTCAGAACCACTCTCACTGCAGCGCCAACGGTAATTTCACCCCCACCCCCCGCACACAGTGGTCTAGTCCGCTCCCCTCCAAACCTTACCTGCGCTGACCAACAACCTGCCTTCCCTCCCCTCCCCTCCTTTACCCTGGCGGGACGCGCCCCCTGCCGCCCGTCATTGGACGCAGCCGCTATACAGACACGGCCCGCGCCCACTGACAAGCACCGCTTCCTCCCGCCCACATCTCCCCTTCGGCCACGCCCCCCTTTCCTGAGGAGCTACAGCCGCTTCCCTCCGTGTCCCCCCCCCCTGCGCGCTTCCCTCCTTTTATTATTATTATTATGGCCGCCACACACCTTTCCCAAGCCTCCGCCGCGATTGGCCGGGGCGGCGTTCTATCCCCGCCCCCGCTCCTCTCTCGCCCGCCCTCCCTCTCCAACCCCGGCAGCCCGCCCCCTCCGCAGCCTCGTTTTGGTTCCTGCGTTCCCTCAGCCACAGGGAAAACAACAAGCGCGGGGTTTCCTAGAAGGGGCCCGGGCCGCTCTTTCCCCCACCGTCCTCCTTCTCTTGGAGCGTACCGTCTCGCCTCCTCCGCGCGGCGCATGCCGGGATGGCGCGCTCCGCCCGCAGCGCCCCCTGCCGGCCTCCCTCGCTCCTCCCCTCTCTCTGCCCCCCCTCCCTTCTCCTTCTCCATCCATCCTCTCAGGTTCCAAGATGGCGGCGGCGGCGGCGGCTCCCCCATCCCCTCCTCCTCCGCCTCCTCCTCCCCCTGCCGCCGCGCCGACGGAGGGCCCGTCCTGCCCCGGCTCGTGGCCCAACTTCGCCGTCGTGTGCTCCTTCCTGGAGAGATACGGCGCCCTCCTCGACCTGCCCGAGCTGCCCTTCCCGGAGCTGGAGCGGGTCCTGCAGGCGCCGCAGGAGCCCGGCGAACAGGGTGAGGGCCTCCCCTTTCTCCTCAGGGCCGCGCCGCGGGGGGGGGGAGCGCTCGCTGGGGGCCTCGGGGGAGGGCTTCGGGTCCCTGTCTCCCCCCCCCAACAAACTGCCCCGGGAGGCCTTTATTTCCGCCCCCTCCTCTTCCACCACAAAGCAGGGCCCGACTCCGTCCACCCCCACAGCAGGGGGAGGCTTCTCCCCTTCCTTAGGGGACTCTACGAGGGGGCAGCCCCCTATCTTGGGGGGGGAGGCGGCGTCTCTCTTCTCCATTAGCCCCCCCCCACTCCTATTCCTAATCAGGCCCCTCCCACTCGCAATGGGAATCTCCCTCTCCTCCCCCTATTTGGGATGTTGTTTGGAGGGGTAGCGGGGGAAGGGGGGGTAGGAGGGATACCGCCCCCCACCCCAGTTCCCAGGTTTGCGTCATGTGTGCGTTTGCGGTGGGAGGTGTGGGCGGCCGCCCTTCTTATTCCTGCCTTCTCTTTCCTCCCCTCTCGCGCGAGATTCGTTTGTGCAGCGCCTGGCATAAGCAGAAGCAAAAAGGGGAGGTCCCTGCCCGCGAGGGGCTTGCAGTTAAGATTCCTGCACAGGGAATGTGGGGTGGGATGGGATGGAATGGGGTGGGACGGTGAGGAGATGAAGAGGGGGGTTATTGGATTTGATCTTGTTTCTGTTAATATTATTATTTTTTATCTCGTATTTTACGTTGCAAACCGCCCTGAGATCTGCAGGTGAAGGGTGTTATATATAGTAGTAGTAGTAGTAATAATCATATGTGTGTGTATCAGTGATGTGGGATAGGGTTCGTTTGGTTTGGGAAAAGAGAATAAAGATAGTTTGCTGAATAACCCCTGAATAACTTGGAAGTCACATATCACTATGGGTGAAGCTGTCTAGGAGAACTTATTGTATGTTAAGTGAGAGAGAGAAATGACCAATACAGGAATGGACGAGTGTCTCAAACGAGAGGTGTTTTTTGAGAGATACTGGATGTGGCATGTGGGGAACTGTGCCCCCCCCCCCCCGCTTCCTGTCTTCAATATTTCTTCCTGGTTTCTTTGCCATAAGCTCCACCCTTTATCAGCCAGCCTTCAGTGGTCTACTAAAAAGTCTTGCAGGCTAGTAAGTTTGTGGACTTGTTTGCAGGCTGATTTGCAGGGCACTGCTGTACTCAGCCAAGATTTTGCAGATACGTTCTGTAAGATTGAAAATTCTTAGTGGCCAGTTTCTTTGTCGATAATGCTTTTGGAATGGGTAATCAAAACAATTCAAATCTTAAAGCAGTTCTTTATTTCCCTGAATAAGTTGTCTGGCACACAGTTCTAATTTCCTGTAGCAGTGTAAATAGCTTTTCATTGCTTCTATAGTCTTCATTACTAGTATTTTCTTATGTGGTTATGTATATTTTTAAAACGTTTGTTTAAACAGTGAACGCAAAATGGGTTTACATGATGGGCTGTGTATGTGTTGTCTGTTAGATTGCTATTTAGTAGCTGATTTTTTTGAAAATTGTACATGCAGTTTTGTGTTAATTGTATAGCATCTTTGCTGTTTACATGAACCTTTCTTTTGGAAATGATCCTATTTTCTTTCTCTTCTTCCATTTGCACGTTGTTGTGGAGTTAAAAGTATTGTTTATTCCATATTGCTTTGAAACATTTTTGGCAGGTGACAGGAACAAATGACTGTGCTACCCTGCTGTCTCTGTCCAAGTGGACATAAGTGATTTTTCTCCAGTATGCTAAGGATGTATCTACAGTACAGACTTTTATTGGTTTAGTAGTCCACTCCTTCCAGTAGAGAATTCTGGAAACTTCAGTTCTGTCTGTGTGAGAGGCTAGACAGATATGTGTAATACAGTATCTCACCAAACTACAGTTCCCAGGACTCTTTGGAGGAAGTCATTGCAGTTACATAAAAAAAATTAACTTGTCACTTAGGCTGCAGCCCTATGCACACTTCTGAGAAAGTCCTATGGGAATATGTTGGACTGAGTTCATCTAAATGCTGATGGGACTATATATAACCTTCTTGCAGGCATTTTTGTGACAATATCATATCATTTACCGGTATTCATTCCTTTATACAAAAATAAATAAATAACAAGACTATAAAATTTTGTGGTATATTGGCATGTTAAACTGAACTCAATTTTACTTTCAGGAGTAGAATTGTTATCTGTATTCTGTCCTTCAGTGATGTGCCAAATTCAGAAGTGGAACTTATTTCAAGAAGCATTGTGGGATCTTTCTCTTTTGGCTGTCATTTAGTGAAGGGCTAGGGTGTTGGAAGGGATTAAGTTCTAGAATGGGACCTAGGTGCTTTCCAGTTCAAATCTCATTTTAGCAATGAACTCTTAAGTAGATGTCCACTCAGAGCTTTCATTTACCGGTAGAGATTTCAGCCTATCTAATCTGAAAGTATGCAGTTTAGTCCAGTTTATTGCACTTTACGGATTTGAAAATGGATTGATTATTCTGTAATGAAAAGCAGGTTGCTTCTATAGATCAGGGATAGTGAAACTGGTCCTTCAAATGTTGGACTCCAGTTTCCTTCATCCCCATCAGTCTTGGCCAGTGGTAAGCAAAAATGATTGACCAGAAACATCTGGAAGGGGGAGCCGCGATTCCTTACTTCTGAGATAGATATAACAAAATAAAAAAATTCATTCCAGTACCACCTTAGAGACCAACTAAGTTTGTTATTGGTATGAGCTTTCATGTGCATGCACACTTCTTCAGATGTGCTTCAATGTTGAGTCTCCAGATGTGGTTGGACTACAACTCTCATCAGAAAAATATAAGAAGAGCCTGCAGGATCAGGTCAATGGCCCTTCTAGTCCAGCATCCTGTTCTCACAATGAGATGCCTGTGTGGAAGCAGCAAGTAGGATGCAAGCACAAGAGCAACTCTCCCCTCCTGTGGTTTCCAGCAACTGGCATTCAGAAGCATTGCTGCCTCCAATTGTGGAGGTAGAGCACAGCCACCATGGCTAGTTGCCACTGATAGTCCCCTCCTCCATGAATTTGTCTAATCCTCTTTTAAAGCCATCCAAGCTGGTGACCATCACTGCCTTCTGTGGGAGCAAGTTCCACAGTCGTAACAATGTGCTGCACAAAGAAGTACTTTCTTTTATCTGTTCTGAATCTTCTAACATTCAGCTTCATTGAATATTCACAAGTTCTAGTGTAATGGCAGAGGGAGAAAACTTTTCTCTGTTCACTTTCTCCATGCCATGCAGAACTTTATAAGCTTCTCTTGCCTTTTCTCTAAAAAGCCCTCAATGCCCCAATCTTTCCTCATAGATTTTTAGAATTATTCCATCCCTGTGATCATTTTGGCTGCCCTTTTCTGAACCATTCCCAATCCTACAATTACATTTTTGAGGTGATGTGACCAGAACTGTAGACAGTATTCCCATTGTGGTTGCACCATAGATTTGTAAAACAGCATTATTATAATAGCAGATTTATTTTCAATTTCTTTCCTAATGAGCCATGGCATGGAATTTGTCTTATTTCACAGCTGTCGCACACTGCGTCAACATACTCATCAAGCTACCCACTATGACCCCAAGATCTCTCTTCTAGTCAGTCACCACCAGTGCAGACCCCATGAGCGTATCTGAAATTATGAGTGGGTGTTTTTCTTTTACTTTTTTTGCGCAGCCATGCATAACTTTACATTTGTTTACATTGAATTGCATTTACCACCCATTCACTCAGTTTGGAAATATCCCTTCGGACCTCTCCACAATCTCATTTTGTTTTAACAACCCTGAACAATATTGTCAGCAGTATCTCACTGCTCACTCAGTCTAGATCATTTGATGGATTATGGGAGTTGTAGTCCAACTACATCTGGGGTCCAAGATCAAAGAACACTGATCTACATAATAGCACACTGGAACTGCAGAAGTGTGTGAGAACATATTAAAAATGATTTCCGGTTATTGCAGTAGTGAATGGCCACTGGACTTGCCATGTAAACATTTTGAGTTTTATATTGAAATGCCAAAGATAATACATATTGCACTTCAAGGCCTTTTTTCTTGGCAGATGTGTGTTTCTAAAAATCTACCAATTGTAGCCAGTATATACACATCTGATGAAGTGGACTTTACTTCATGAAAGCATATGCTGTAATACTTTGTCTTTATGGTGGTGTCCCAAGCCATTATTTTTGAGTGTGTGTGTGTGTGTGTTTTAAAAAAATCTGAATTCATTGATAGCAGTTGAATTTATTGCACTTACGTAGTAGGATTTATTTTGTAGGGTGGCTTTCTAAACTTCACCAATGGAGGAAGTGTCGCAATTTCCCCAAGCCTTTCGTTCCACTGCTTGTAGTAATTCTGATGTGCTCCCCTGAGCAGGAAGAAATCTAGTGGGTGTTCTCTTCCCCACCCCCAATAACTTTTGTGTTTTAAGAACTAGCTAAGCCAGGAATCCAGAACGCAAATCACCGTATACTCCTTGCTTTTACTAAGTCAAGGGTGATAAGCACATTATCTATTAGCCACTGCACTCCTTTTGTGCCAGGGGTAACCAATATACTGTTTTGGACTACAGTTCCTATTATCTCTGACCATTGGCCATGTTGCCTGGGGCTGATGGGAGTTGTAGTTCAGAACATCTGGATGGTGCTAGGTTGGAGACATCTTGCATAGACAATACTGAGCTAGATGGACCAGTGGTCAGACTCTGTATAGGACAGCTTTCTATATTCTGTTTTCTAGCCCATTAACACATGCACACCTCCTGAAGAGCACCACTTTGGCTATCCTTTCTTCATGGTTTTCACTGTTTTTGCTAACAGCATACAAGGTTTACACATGCACACACAGTATTTGCTGCAAGTGGTCCATGCTGAGTGGATGGATAGTTGCAACAGACTGGAAAAACTGGTGCCAACTTTGCCATATGCCTCAAAACCCAAAGAGAAGCTGCAGCTACACACTCACTTTTATCTTATTAAATTGTTTATCCCACCCTCTCTCCTATGAGCCCTGGGGCATATGTGAATCTCCCCCATTTTATCTTCACAACAATCCAGTGAAGTAGCTCAAAACAATGGTAACTGACCCATTGTCACCCTGGGAAGTTTATGACTGAGTGAGCATTGAACTCAGGCCTTTTAGCTCATCATCTAATGCCATGCAAATTTTGCCATACTGGCCTTTAAATGTTCCCACCAAGAAGGGGTTGCAAATGGTTATTGGGAATTTACCCAGATGATTGCAAATAGGCAGGGATAGGACCACAGTTAACCTGCAGTCCTTACACTGTGCAGGCCTAGGCTAAGGACATTTTATAAACGGTGGCATTTATATAATTTTAAATTAATAAAAGAATTCATAAAAAAGCTCAGAAAAGCAAAAGTGACTCGGGTCTAAGTGGCATTTTTTGTACTGTGACAGTTTTGTAATTGTTGCTTATGTGATTTTGTTTGCAAACTATGCATAATAGTAAATATTTAATACTGCATTTTTTTTTCTGCAGTCTGTGGATAAGGCAATCCTGATTGTACTATGACTTCTGGAAGTCTGTCTGGTGGGGGTGGGGAGGAGGACCTTCTCTGGTGGTGCCAACCATGTGGATTGTTCTTTCTGCTGAGATCAGGCGGGCATGAACTATGGGCTATTTGCACCAGCAGTTGAATACACCATTGCTGCTAGTTCTGAGTTTTCTTGGTCACTTGATGATATTTTACTCTTGATTTTATTGTTGATTGTTTACATTGGATAGGATATTGTTACGGCTTTTTAAAAAAAATTATGGGGCATTTCTTTTCATAACCAAAAAGCTGTTTTAAATCTTTTTAATAATAAATAAATAAACAAACGTAAAAATATGAAAACACTTGCGTTTGTGAGATTAATATAAATGGTGAATGCAATTCCATTGTATTTTTCAGTGTTCACATACAAAAGTTGAAGCTGTGAAGTAAAACCCTATGGGCCCCAATCCCTTGCTGAATAGAAAGTGTGTGTTGTGATAATACTGGTAATCAGTTACAGTGTGTATAGACCTATTTCTCCATCCCTCCGAAAAGGTGATCAGGCCTGTGAGATCAGGCCTTGTTGCGTGGTGGTGTGCCCAGATTGTATAGAAGTGGAGCTCACACAGAACATAGCCTCAGAAGTGCTTCTCTTTATACTGACCCCTGTGCCTCAAGGCCTTCCTGAAAGGGGTGGTTCTGTTTGTTCTTCTTGGTGCTGTCTGTCTGTCTGTGTTGGTTGTTGAGTGTATAGGCTCTAGGCATATCCAACTCCCAAGAGACTGTGATCTACTCCCAGTATAAAAAAAACTGGCAGTGATCTATCTACCCATTGTCATGGGAGGGAGGAGGAGTGTGCATGGGGTGGGTGGATTGCCCAGGGTTGTTGAGGTTTTTTTTAAGGAGGGAAGTGCCCAGACAGAGTTGTTGAGCTTTTTTGGGGGAGGATTGCACAGTTTTTTTGCTTTTCCCCTGTAACATTTTGTACATGACTGGTTGGACGTCCCTGCTCTAGGCCATGGGTAGGCAAACTAAGGCCTGGGGGCCGGATCCGGCCCAATCACCTTCTAAATCCATCCCGTGGATGGTCCGGGAATCAGTGTGTTTTTACATGAGTAGAATGTGTGCTTTTATTTAAAATGCATCTCTGGGTTATTTGTGGGGCATAGGAATTCATTCATATATTTTTTTCAAAATATAGTCCGGC
The DNA here is from genome assembly GCA_034642065.1 of Darevskia nairensis. Lineage (NCBI taxonomy): Eukaryota > Metazoa > Chordata > Lepidosauria > Squamata > Lacertidae > Darevskia > Darevskia nairensis. The sequence goes on along the minus strand of JAWWNI010000020.1, from coordinate 40,167 downwards.
CCCCCACAAGATCTGAGGGACAGTGGACCGGCCCCCTGCTGAAAAAGTTTGCTGACCCCTGCCTAGGCACAACACTTTAGGGAGGGTGTTCCAAAGCCAAGGCCCACCTCTGAAAAAGCCCTCTCCTTTGTAGCTGCACATTTATCTCCCACAGAAGGCAGCGATGGCCACCAGCTTGGATTGCTTTAAAAGAGTATTAGCCATGGAGGAGTGGGCTGGCGGAAGCCACAGGAGGAGAGAGTAGGCCTTGCGCTCGAATCCTGCTTGCTGGTTTCCCAGAGGCAACTGTTCAGCCACTGTGAGAATAGAAAGCTGGACTAGGTGGGCCCATTGGCCTGATCTAGCAGGCTGTTCTTAACGTTATTACATGTGTAAAAACAAAATAAAATAAAAAAATTCCTTCCAGTAGCACCTTAGAGACCAACTAAGTTTGTTCTTGGTATGAGCTTTCGTGTGCATGCACACTTCTTCAGATACCAAGAAGTGTGCATGCACACAAAAGCTCATACCAAGAACAAACTTAGTTGGTCTCTAAGGTGCTACTGGAAGGAATTTTTTTTATTTTATTTTGTTTTGACTATGACAGACCAACACGGCTATCTACCTTTAACTGTTATTACATGTGATTCTTCTAATGGGGTAGGCACTTGATGCAGGGCCTTGACAGAAGATTAGGACATGGATGGGCTTGAATGGGAAGAGACACTCCTTCAGATTTGTTACTATCTTCAGATTTGTTACTCCTTCAGATTTGTTACTATCTGGCACCTTGAGTGCTGGTAAGGGCAGCTCACAATTTTAATAATGATACATTTATGTTGCTAGTAGTGGAATGCTGTGGAAATTTTCACAATGGCCATATTGTAGGCTCAGCTGGATTTTTAGTATTTTACTATTGTATTCTTGATTCACATCATTTGACAATTGTTTAGTCTTATTGTATCGTTTTCTGATTTGAAGAAACCAAGGTGCTCCTGTTGCTGCTACTAGGAGACCTATTTCCACAAATATCTCTTTTCAGCTGGAGAATGTAACCTTCATTCGCTATCAGCCCAATATATTTTTCTGCTTGAGGTCAAGAATAAATGATGTATTTCCCCCTTGCAGCTAGGACCAACACTTTAAAAAGCCTTGCAGCCCCATTCAGATACTAATTCCTCTTTTCATTTACCGGTACTGTATTCCCGTTTGTGGTGTCATCTGAAGTAGATTGCTTCATCCTGCTGCATGGCCAGCCTGTCTCTCCGTTCAGTGTTAGAAACTCAGATGTACTCCTTAAACCTGGGTTACGGTCGCCACAACAGAATGTCTAGGCACCTTTTTGCGGTGGAATTTATTATTATTATTCTTCATTTCCTTTCTATACTACTTTATATTTTAAGGGGAAAAACTCAAATGGGTTTAAAGCACATTGATACATCAAATAAAGCAATCCAGAATAAAACAAATTCAAGCTCCAAGGAAAATATTTCAAGTATTCTAGGAAACCCATGTGATGTAGTGGTTAGAATGTTGGACTAGGACCTGGGAGATCAGGGTTCAAATCCCCATTCGGTAATGAAGCTCAATGGGTGACCTTGGAACAGTCACAGCCTCTTAACAGGATCATTGTGGGGATTAACTGAGGAGCAGGGAGAACCATGTATTTATTGAAGAAAAATGTGAGATATAAATGCCATAAATAAGCTCTTCTGCTGACCTGCTTAAGAAAGCTGGAGGGGCCAGCCAGATGGAGATGTCCATCACCAACCTGGCATCCAGAGATTGCCACATGGTCGCAATTGGACCCACGCCAGTAGCAAAATTCACCTGGCTAATTTCTAACACTGCCTCCATTTGTTCAGTATTTTAGAGTGGTGCACTCACAGCGTGGAAAGCTGTTAAGTGGATTCAACCAAAATGTGCAGATTGAACTGGTTGGACATTCATATCACCCACCCAGCCACCCACACCCTCTTCCAAACAGCAGCCTCACCTTTTTTGCCTTTGCCAACTCTTTGTGATGTTGTGGGTGGGGCATCTGCTGCAAGGAGAAAAGGAAAGAAACCACTACCCATTGAAGAAACCACACTTATGCATGCACACGAAAGCTTATACCAAGAACAAACTTAGTTGGTCTCTAAGGTGCTACTGGAAGGAATTTTTTTATTTTGTTTTGACTATGACAAACCAACACGGCTACCTACCTGTAACTGTGTTAAGTAGAGTTTGGCTTAACTCTTGTAGTAGTAGTACCGTAAATGGATGACTTGCACTGAGCTGCCTCAGGCTACAGGTGAAGTCTCATTGGATTACCGTATTTGCTTTTCCATACCTCAAAGTGTAGTCCTTTTAGAGAATAGTATGCTGGTGAAAAGCACAGACTAATGTTCTTTTTCTGGTCCTCAAATTTTGTACAGGCACAAATTCAGTTAGGGAAGCCCCTAATAATTTTTTTCACACCATGGTGATAATGAAGCATATAATGTTTAGTAGGGTGTATTTTTCTACTCCAGTTGTAATGAAGGCAGATGATTTAGTGATGTTACTATGTCATGCATTTTTCTGGTTTTATATTGTAAACCGCCCTGTGATCCTCGAATGAAGGGGCGGCATAGGAATTCAATAAATAAATAAATTTAATTCTTAAAAGTTAAATTTAAATTTAAAAATCTTTACCTCTCACAGATGATTCATTAGTCACTGATATCTAAGGCAAAAAGAGTAGATTGGTGAGTGCGTTGGGACCGATTTTAGGGGTCAAAAATGGGAGTGCGACTGTTAAGCAATGGCGACGACTATGCGGTGAAATACAGTATGTTAGGGAAAACTATGTGTGGAAATGTATTGTAAATTGCTTAGAGATTTTATTACAATCACATCATGTATAAATTTTGTTAAATAAATAAAACAATGATCTTAGTGAAAATAACATGCACAGTGTATTACATTCGCTTGCCAAAATGGGTCTAGTAGGCTTAATTGCGTACAAAACTGTGTATATTAGGGAAATGCACACATTTTAATGAGGATAGATGAAAAGTATGAACAGATGTAAGAATAGGGTAAGTTAAAACTTAAGATTGGTAAAATGAGAAACCAACATTGAGAAATTTGCTCTTAGTTAGTGCCTTGGTATCCCCGTGGACAAAGGAGATTTTTGAGCAGGCTCTGAAAAGGTTTGCAGTATTTTGGGTTCCCCAACAATCATTATGTCTTGGGTTTAATATTTCCTAGAAAACTATATTCATTCACTGTGCAGGCTTTATAGAAAAATATCAGGCACTAAGTGAGGGACTGTGGGTAATTTGCAAAAGTACCGGTAACTGCAGAGTATGAGCTTGTGATTGCATGCATCGCATGTGTACTTCCTCCCAGCAGGTCCTCCATTTGCAGCATGGGGGCAGCACACTGTAAGGAAGGACTCACATGTAATCTCTTACCTAAAGTATCATATTTTTTGGAAGACAACACAACCAAACAAACACTGTCTCTCTTGTGTTTTGCCAGTAACTTCCCAGTTGCTATTAATGTTAGTTAAGTGCCGACTCTCCCTCCTGAATGAAAATATTTGTAGTGTGATCCAATTTTGCACATGACTCTGTAAATGACCCACTTGTGTGCCTGGCTGAATGGGCTGAAAGTAATTCTGAAGCAAATTGTAAGGAGCATGGAAGTTCCTTCTCCTTATGTACCGGTATATACCTTATGTATATTTGGTTTCTTTCTTTTCATTTGTAGATGAGCAGTGTTGATGTTTTATTTCTGTTTTGTAAACTACCGGATAATTTTTGCAGTCTAGGGGAAACTGAGACGGTTGTGGGAGATTTTAAGAGCCTCAGTGATTTGGTCAATAACCCATTGTAGGATATTTTAGAACTGGAAAAGATGCTATGAAAGGCAACCAAAATGACCAAGAATCATAAGAAACACCCATAAGTACACCCATAAACAATTGTAAACAGTGGTTTGAAAAGACTGTGAAATTCAAGATGTAGTTGATGTTTCTTATGCAGAACACAGAGGTATAGAATTGAGTTGTGTGTTTACAATAGTATCGGTGAGAATTACATCATTCTACCTTACTTCGTTTTATTTGGATGAGTGTATATTTGCAATATTTTTTGCCATATATTTATGTTCTGCGCTTACTTTGTTAATGCCATTCACCTGCTTCTGAAGCGTCAGCACAATTCTGACTTTCTTAGCAGATGCCCGCTCGGCTTCCCTGTAACTGTCGCCAGCACTTGACAACTCTTTGATTTGTAGTATTCCACTTCACTTCTTCTGTGCTTTGTTTTTACCAGTAGTTTCATCTTTGGAAAACAGACTACAACACTTCAGAGAACATTACCTATTGTATGTTGCTCTCAAGTCATTTTAAATATGGAAACTCAGGCCCGATAAAGATCTTATCATTTCCCACTCTCTTCACCACATACAAGAGATAAGGAAAAACAAAATAAAAAATAAAAAAATTCCTTCCAGTAGCACCTTAGAGACCAACTAAGTTTGTTCTTGGTATGAGCTTTCGTGTGCATGCACACTTCTTCAGATACAGGAGTTCAGATAAGGAGTTTGTGGTGAGCGCACTTGTTTCCTCCCTTTACTCTAGGGGTAGGGGACCTCTGGCCCGCAGACAAGTCTTCACCTGTCAGGTAGTCCAATTTTGCCCACAAGGCCATTTCTCTAAAACCACACCCAGCTGTTAGTCAGCTGCTGCCACCAACTGATGTCAGCTGATGGGCAGGGGAAGGTTCAGTCCTGCTGAGATTTGCCTTACCAGTGTTCCCATGTGGAATCCACTGATGAAGTAGGTCCCTGCAGAGACCAAAATTCAGTCCTCCACTCATCAGCTGGTGAGCAGAGGGTTTAATCCTGCTATGCCAGCTTGTCCAATTGGCCTGTCAGATGTTGAGGCGAGATGAAGATCCAGCCCACTGGGCCGAAAGGTTTCCCTACTTTTGCTTTGCGCTCTTTCACTGGTATAAAATTTATCTCCCTCTCGTTTTCAGCATTAATTCTGCCAGCACCAGTTGGTTGCAAATTGAAGGCAACCATGGTGTTAACCTTGGTAATGGGTATGAGGCCCCTGGTGTGATGAACACTGAAAAAGGAAAAGAGAATTTGTTCAGAAGGGGTGTTTGAGCCGGCCCCTCATCAGCATTGTTTTGCTTCTTTGGGATCTGTGCCAGGCACTTGTACTCTCTCTTCTAGTCTTGTTTCCTTTTTAATTCCTTCCAATTATCCTTTTAAATAGGGCTCCCTAAACATAGTGAACCCAATATCCTCCCCTTCCTCATCTATTTGTTGTTTCATTTTTATTGCTCTTATTATTCTATGAAGCCAGCTATTTGACCAGTTTCCCCAAATTCGTCCCTTTCTTCCCCCCTCCCAGTTGTCTAACTGGCTTTTGTTACCTGCATTCCCACCCTCTCTGACAAGTAAATACAAGATCAACTAAACCACTAGCTTACTGAAACACCAGCAAAGAATGTATTTTGACGAGTGTGCAGCATTCCAGGCTGTTCTTTGGTTGACTTTCTAAGCAAAGACTTCCAAGCAAAGAATTTTGGTTGCTCCAGCACAAATTTCATGAAGCAAAGTGTGAACTTCTTTAAGATTATAGAATCTTAGAGCTGCAAGGGACCCAAGGGAGTCCAACCCCCTGCAATGCAGGAATCCCAGCTAAAGCATCCATGACAGATGGCCATCCAACCTCTGCTTAAAAACCTCCAAGGAAGGAGAGTCCACCACCTCTGTGGCAGTCTGTTCTACTGCCGAACAGCTCTTACTATCAGAAAGTTTTACCAAATGTAAATCTCCTTTCTTCTAACTTGAAGCCATTGCCTCGAGTCCTACCCTCCAGGGTGGGAGAAAACAAGCATGTAGCATTCTAGTTTGAAAGCAGTTCTAAAACGTTATAAAAATGCTTATATGCCATTTTTCGAAAGTTAAAACAGGGATAAATTTCATTTGGTAGGGCTTGGAACTGTTTCAGTTTCTAGGATTCAGCGTTAGTTGAGTGTGTTTTTTAAAAAGAAAATAGCTCCTGTGCAAGGCTGGCTTCCCAAAGGATAGGGCAGCTGTGATATTTTTCCAGGTCTGTATCCGGCTGTCCATCTCAGCACTTTTTCAGATCTGCCTGCATGGGTGTTGCTCCGTTCTGCCACTAGGTGCCGCTGTAGTTTGCTCCTGGTTCATATGTGAATTGAGAGAGAGAGACTCTATGAACAAAGGAAAAGATGTTAAGTTCTTTTATAAATCCTTAATAATTAACCCCACCTAAGGTGTAAAATCACATTTTAGCATATGTCTGATTTTAGCGCTGGAAGGCTGAGCTACCTAGATTCTAAGGTAGATGAGAACCTGTGTGATCTTCTTTTTCTGGAATCAACCTGGTCCACCAGTGCAAATGGAGAAATAGTAAGATTGCCTCTTAATAGTTAAGGCATAAGTAAACTTTGTTAAGCTTTTCCAAGTATATTACCTTGCGTAAGAATATAACAAGTGCCTTGATAAGAAGTGCCTTGATTCATCAGCTCACCTTGTTTCACATTCTTTGTAAGAATCCTAGCCACCCTGCAGGTGCAAGGTGGTTGACAGGAAATTGGTTGGTAGTCCACTTTTGGGATTATAGTATGCCTTTTGTTACACCCTGATCTATTACAATGTTCAGACCATGCAGTTTTTCCTGTGTGTATGAGCGTGAGCATCCTATTTTAATATTTTGGCTCTCTGTGGATTAGTTAACGCTTAATGTTCGTCTTTCTCTTGAATTTGCGCTTACGTCTAGCATTTAGAACCTGGTTGCTTATTTGTTGTTAAACTCCCTCCCCTTCTTGTTTGTAGTTCCCAGAGAGCTGGTAGAACTTCATCTGAAACTGATGAGGAAGATTGGAAAATCTGTCACAGCAGACCGCTGGGAAAAATACTTGATCAAAGTAAGTTGTTCTTACATTGAATGCTTTGAAACTCTACTACTGGGTGATACATGATGTTGGGAATCCCTGATACCATGGCCAGAAATAGGAGGTGTCTGTTCCAATTTTTGATTTTGTATTGTTTAATATTAGATATAGTGTGCAGATGTAATCACTACCATCCAGAAATAATTTTAAGGAATTTCCAGAGCACACAAAAATCAGCGTCCCTATAATACAATTCATTTAAATGATTGTTATGAAAGACTACTGGGTCTTCCAGTTTTTCCATATTTGGTCTCTGGGGCAGTGTGTTAATGTTCCCACCCCTGCCAGTGCCTGGTGGTGAAGCCTATCAGGCTGGTGGGAACCTTTAATAGGGCCTTCTCGGTGGCATCCCCACAATTATGGTAGTCAATTCTTTCTAAAGTTGGGCAGGTCTCATCCATCACATCCTTTAAACGGGACTAAACAGAGGTTGGATTACCATCTCTCAGGGATTCTTTAGTTGTGATTCTGGCATTGCAACGGGTTGGACTAGATGAGCCTTGGGGTTCCTTAAAGCTCTACAGTACTATGAGCCTGTGACTGTTATTTCCTCTGATTAATAGGGCTGTTGCTGTCAGTATCTGACTGAATTTTATTGTTACTGTTTTATCTCTGTACTGGCGTTTAGTTTTTAGTATTGTTTCTGAATGGATTCTAAAGTGTTTTTTGTGTTTGAATTTGTATTTTTATATATGTTGTGAACTGCTTTGTAGTGCGTGTTCTCAAAAAGCAGACTATAAGTCAAATAAATAAATACCCATCCTAGGTCACCATATTGTTAGTTTAACAGCAATCCACATCCCTCTGCTTTTTCTAGTTCCTGTTTTATTCCTACAAAAACTGAAACTTTAGGTAACACTTGGTTGATTGAGTATGGGTGCCATGATGGGAGATCACTCCGTACATAATTTAAACCATTTTCCTTTCAGATGTGTCAAGAATTCAACAGCACTTGGGCATGGGAAATGGAGAAAAAAGGATACTTTGAAATGAGCATGGAATGCAAGTTGGGAATATTGAAGGTACTATTGTCTTCAACTCACTTGATAGTTTTCTGGAATACATGTGATGATACCTGATAATCCTCCAAACGCCGTTTATAGCATTATGAGTTTATCATGGGCTTATGCATCCCCCACCTTCACAATTCCCTCACGTTTTCCAATTTCCTGCACTGTTTCTGGGTTGACCTAGCTCCAAACCATGGTCTGAGTGGGTGCAAACTATGGTTTTGAGGTTAATGCTAGTCATAGTTTGGAAGATAGTCCAAACTGAGCCTTTATATAAATACTTACCATGCAAAAATTATGAGAGGCTCTAGAAATATTGTTATTCAGGACTTGGTTTGATATATTTCAGTTTCTGTATATGCACTGATAACAGAAAATCATTTCTGAATTCTCTCTGAGCAAATTGAGTACAGATTCTCAGTAAATTTTATTTCTGAGGAGTGATTGGTTTTCCTAAAGCCAGCTCCCCTCTACTTTGCATTTCATTATAAGAAACCCCTTCAAGGAAAGATTATATATATATTTTATTGTTTACTGATATATTGAAAAGCTAGTGGATCATTTAATGTATGCAGTCCTTGAGAGTAGAGTGCTTCATAAACATAATCTCAATAATCCTTACACAACAACCCTGTGAGTTAGAACCTTGCTTTAGTGAATTCAGTTTAATGTATTTAAAATATTTTAAGGCTGCCTTTAAGGGCAAAAGCCTTCTCAAGGCAGCTTTCAAGATAAAAACGTACAATGAAACACAATAAATACAGTCACAATAAACAACCAACCAACCAACCAACCAACCAACCAACCAACAAAAATCTTTAACTAAATAGAACTGAAACTGATAGTAGCTCAATAAGAAAACCTCAAAGAAGGCCAAGGAGAACATATATGCCTTCCAAAAGATATAAACCAACAGCACCTGCTAGACCCCAGATCAGGGGTCAGCAGACTTTTTCAGCAGGGGGCCGGTCCACTGTCCCTCAGACCTTGTGGGGGGCCAGACTATATTTTAGGGGGGGAATGAACGAATTCCTATGCCCCACAAATAACCCAGAGATGCATTTTAAATAAAAGCAGACATTCTACTCATGTAAAAAACACCAGGCAGGCCCCACAAATAACCCATAGATGCATTTTAAATAAAAGGACACATTCTACTCTTGTAAAAACACGCTGATTCCTGGACTGTCCGCGGGCCGGACTTAGAAGGCGATTGGGCCGCATCCGGCCCCCAGGCCTTAGTTTGCCTACCCATGCCCCAGATGATAAAGCATTCCAGTAATGTGGGACACAGCAATTAAAGGCCTCATTGGTTTCCACCAGCCTTAACTGCAGGCACTTGAGAATGACCTCCATTGTTTATGCTAAAAGTATAAGGAGGTCTGATATGGTTGTAGGTGGAATGTTATGGGACTTGGGCCCAAACTATTTTGGGCTTGAAAATGCCCTGTTGACCCCCGTGAGAGAGTGCTGTCACAATAAGGTGTTGTCTTTCTCCCACCACTGCACAGGTGGCTACATGGTGGGTGAGTGTCATTCATTTAAAAAGCTACCGTACCTTTATACGCTACTCCAGACCTACAGAAAATGCAGCGGTGGATTCCAAACGTCCCTTTTAAAAAGAGATGGTGAGGCGGAACCACTGAACACTGTCTCCAAAGTCTCAAGCACAAGCCTTTCTCAGCCCTCTCTCATTTATAGCAATGCTAGAGATTAAATCTGAGTCCTTCTTAATACAGAGCAAGGGCCCTGCCATCTGAGCTATGGCTCCTCCCCAACAATTTCTTAAATCAAGCCCTTCAATTACTGTTTTTACAAACTAGTCTCTTGCTGGTGCATCAGCAGAGAGTGTTCCTTTGGTGTTTCCAACATTAGTTTGATGTGCTCTTTCTCTCTCTCTCCCCGGCTTCTTGTCTTTAGTACCTTTGTGAGTGCCAGTTTGATGACAATCTAAAATTTAAGAACATCATTAATGAGGAAGATGCAGATGCTATGCGCCTCCAGCCGATTGGCAGAGACAAAGATGGGCTGACTTACTGGTACCAGCTGGATCAAGATCATAATGTTAGGGTGTATGTTGAAGAGCAAGATGATCAAGATGGGTCTTCATGGAAGTGCATTGTCAGGTATTGTTCTTTTTACCCTCGGTTTTCCAGACACAACGCCGTTACGGTGGCTTTAGAAGAAACGCCTCTCTCAGGTTCATTTATTAGACAGAGTTTTCAAAATGTTCTCTCTGACGCACTGTGCATAAGGAAATATTTACAGCTACTTGTAAATGTTTGCGATGGTTTAGTGCTGCCCCTGAAACAAAGCCAAATGCTTACAAAGTGGTGGAGATTGGAGCAATTTCCCTATGAAGAAAAGTTGCAGTACTTGGGACTTTTAGTTTAGAGAAGAAGCTGGAGCTTATTATGATCATAACATTTTGGCAGCGGACAGAGTTGTATGATTTTTTTTTAATATTCTGTTTGAAATATATTGCTATGACTTGTTTTAATTAATAAAAAGGGGGAGAGAAGAGGTAAGTAAGAGGTAACATTATAGAAGCTTATAAAATTATGCATGGCATAACATAACATTAGAGCTCTCTCATAACACTGGAACTCATGGGCACCTAGTGAAGATGAACGTTCGGACAGATAAAAGAAAGTACTTCTTCACGCAGCACGTTGTCAAACCATGGAACTGCTCCCCCAGGAGGCAGCGATGGCCATCAACTTGGGAGAGTTTCAAAAAGGATTAGGAAATTGACGGCTTCTAGCCAAGATGGCTATGCTCTACTTCCACAGGCAGCAATGCTTCCTAATACAAGTTGCTGGAAACTACTAGAGGGGAGAGGGCTCTTGTGCTCTTGTTCTGCTCCCTGGTTTCCCGCAGGCACCTGGTTGGCCACTGTGAGAACAGGATGCTGGACTAGCTAGGTGGGCCTTTGGCCTGATCTAGCAGGCTATTCTTAGGTCTGGAAATCTGGCCCTGAATGTGGGCTATGGAGTTGGCGTGCTGGCCATTGCTCCTTTTTGTATGCCTATGTTCCTTTTGTTCCAGGCTTGCTATGTGTGGCTATTCCTTGGTTCTGCTATGCATGCAGGTAGGTGTGAGAGGAGGGTGGGAACTGGTGAACTGACTGCTGAGAGTACGAAAGTGCAAGTGGTTCCCTATAGATGTCTGTGAAATTCCTGAGGGGGAAGGGGCAGTTGTGGGGGGCTGCACCCATGGTTTTCCAGATATATTCCTTTACCGTTTACTTACTCTTCATTTTCCTGCTGGTGCTGGCAAAGCAGAATGCATGCAGTCTGATTTGCACAAGTGTGAGATATTACACAAGGCTGGCAAGGTTATGAGGCTTGATGCGTTTTTTCTATTTTGTTTATCCAGAAGCCGAAATGAGCTGGCTGAAACTCTTGAACTCCTCAAAGCACAAATTGATCCTGAACTATTAAAAAAACAGCAACAGGATAATTCGTCACGGGAGAGCCCTAGTATTGAAGGTGAAGGGGCCAAAAAGGGCGAAGAAACGTCAGCCCAAGGTTTTGCTGCTACTCTTACCTTGCAAGGGATATTTTGCGTTAATCATGCTCAGTGTTGACTATTTTGAGGGATTTATGCACTGCAAACATGGGCATGATTCAAAATTGGAAGCCATTTAACCTAAAAAAGCTTGAGAAGATTTTTTTTTTTTTAAAGTATTGCTGCTATTAAAGTGACATGAGGATGGGTACCAGGCGAGCCTCTCTGGGGAGAACATTCCTCTAAGGAGGTGCCACCATTGGAATTGCATGCCTTTTGGCCCTTCCTAGCAGTTCGAAAGCATGTCAAAATGCAAGTAGATAAATAGGTACTGCTCCGGCGGGAAGGTAAACAGCGTTTTCAGAAGCGGCTTAGTCATGCTGGCCACATGACCCGGAAGCTGTACGCCGGCTCCCTCTGCCAATAAAGCGAGATGAGCGCCGCAACCCCAGAGCCATCTGCGACTGGACCTAATGGTCAGGGGTACCTTTACCTTTACCTAGCTCTCTTCTGCAGACTTCAAATAGTAAAGCAATCATTCACTCTTCCTGGAGGGCCTTGAGCATTGTAATTCCATATAGGGGAAGTGAGCTAGTAATGGAGATTTCTCAGAATAGCACAAAACTATAGCTTTCAGGGTTTCCTTGAAGGGATAGCCAGGAAAGTTAAATTGGAATGAAACCAGCATATATTTGTTACATAGATTTGCCCAGTGATTTTTTGCTGTACTGAAACGTTCACTCAGAGAAAAGTACCATTGGAACCGTTTTTGTTTGGACATGAGCTGATATTTAGCATTCATGTGTTCAGAGCCTGGAAAAACTAAATGCTTCAAAAGTTGTGTAGTACTGAGGGTGGGGAGAATCATTTGGCTTACGATGATTGTAACATTGCTTTACTTTGCTCTTTTTTCTTTTAAATGAAACAGAAAGTGACTTGAAGGTCAAAGAAGAAAAAGAAGAGATAAAAGAGGAGCCGCCAAAGCAGTTGGAAAGCCTTCCACCTCCAGCAGTTTCGGAAGAGGGAAACAAGATAAAATTGGAAAAAGTGCAAGAGAAAGAACTTATAAAGCTACCAGTTATAGTGAAGTTAGATAAACCTTTGGAAAACAATGGGGAAATGCAGATTACCAAAGAAGAAAGGGACTCTTTTAAAGAAAACGTTAAGCCCGTTAAAGCGGAGGTGAAGGAAAATAAGCTAGAGCCAAAAGACTTGAAAGATGTAAATAGCAATGCAGAGGCAACTGTTCACGAGCCCGAGAGGATAGAGTTCTGTGTCAATGTCAAAGCTCCCCAGGAAGTGGTGGAGCGAAGTGTGGAAGAAAGCGAGAAACTAAAAAATGACCAGCAGGCAAAGATTCCACTGAAAAAGCGAGAGATTAAGCTGACTGATGATTATGACAGCCCGTTAAAAGGGCCCTTGCGAAAATGTATTACCCCAACGAAGGATGTTTTGAAGGAGGAAGGGAAACAAGAGGAAGAGACATTTAAGAGAGTCCCTACAATTACCGATGGGAAATTTCTTGTAAATGGGGAGGTTAGTAGTGAGAAAATCATGCCAAATAACAAGTTGGAACGTTCCCCAGGCACAAAGGAAGACACCTCCAGCCTGCCTAAGGAGAAAAACGGTGTAAGCGGCGAGAAAATACTAGAGACCGTTAGCACAATAGTAAGAACAGCTGATGTCGAAAGAAGTATCTTGCATACAGGGAAGGAGGTAGCTAGTGTGATAGCGGAGGTTTCTTATCAGAAAGTGCCTTTAAAGGAGGAGACCAGCCCGAAAGGAAAAGAAAAGCTGCTTGACAGTAAGACTTCAGGGTCTGTAGTAGAATCACCTTCAAAAATGGATGATTGTCTCAAGAAGTCAGTGGAACCTGTGAAAGCAAAAGATGGCCTGGCACCTCCCAAGGAATGTCCAGATAAATCCTTAACTGCATCTTCCCCAAAGGAGCAGGTTACTCCAGCAGTTGAAGAGGATCTGAAAAATAAGAGTCAACCCGGGGAGAAGCCAGAGTTGCTAAGAGCACCTGTGACTCCACCGCCTGCTCCAGCCCTTCCCTCGGACAAATCAGTTGCTGAGGAGGAGGAATCTGTCTCTAAAAGCACACTTCCTGATAAATGCCAAGTACAGGCAGGGCAGGATTCTAAGCCACAGAAGGACTCTGAAGTTGAAGGGAAAGAAACGCCCAAATTAGGCAATGCCCAAAGTTCTGTCGAGGAACCTCCTGAGGCTAAAAAAGAGCCTGTGAAAAGCAAGTGTAAATACAAGCTGATTTCTGAAGATGAAAGTTCTCTAACGGAGAATAGGGAAATCACCTCTGAGAGGCAGAAAGATGGGATCAAGCTCACAATCAGGATCTCGAGTAGAAAGAAAACCGACCCTCCTTCCAAGACTCAGAATGCAGCCGCTGAAAAGGAGGAGGAGGCGGCTGTTGGTGTTGGTCGCATTTTAAGGAGGTCTCCCCGGATATCTAAGCCCACTCCCAAAATAGCGGAGACCCGAGATCAGAAGCCCGAGAAAAAACGGAGTGAGGAGGAGGAAGAAAAACCAGCTGCGGTGCAAAAGCCGGAGAAGAAAGAGGACTCAAAAAAGCAAGAGAAGGAAATACATTCTAAGGCTAGCAAGGTAAAATATTCACATGAGAGCTGTGCGCCTTGAGTCTTCTGAATTTCGCTGGCCACTAATGTTGTTTAGAAACCCAAGCCTATGCTAATACATTTTGGTTTCTACCCATCCACACCCACCTCACCCCCATTATACTAATCTGTACAGTTTGGAAGTTTTGCTCAATTGGCAGACCTTCCTCTGCACCCAGTATTCTAATTTTTACTCTGTTTTGACATTTTTAGTATGAGACATTATGCCTGGAAGCAGGAGTGATAGAACACAGTATAGAGAGCTTCTGCTTGCCTGACAGGGTCCCACTAAAGCAGTGGAACTGTTCCCTTTTCTCCCCTGTGCACCCTCAAAATCTGCACCAGAGATTTGAGGGATTCTCTAGAGTAGATTTTTGGGGGCATGCAAGAGGAGAGGAAGCGGGAGTCCCAATTGTGTGAGCCAGAGGCGTAGGAAGCCTCTTGGGCACCCGGGGCGGTAGGGCATCCTGACGCATGCGTCGTGACGTCACGACGCGTGCATCAGGATGGACTGCGCATGCCCGGTCGCCGTGGGAGCAGCAGCGCCGGGCGGGATGCATGGCGCATGCGCTGTGCATCCCGCCTGGTGCTGCAGCTCCCGCCGAGGGAGCGCCGGCTCCTGGAGCTGCCTGTCAGCACGGACGGGCAGCCTCAGGAGCTGGCGCTCCCTCGGCGGATCGCTCCGTCGCCGCGGGAGAGGGGCGGGCCAGCGAGGAGGGGTGTCACCCCTCCTCACTGGCCCGCCCATCTCCATTCCCTGGCTCCGCAAGCCAGCCAGCGGCGAAAAAAGCCGCTGGAGGGGGGGGCTATTTTCGGTGCTGCCGGGGCGGAGCCGCAGGGGCGGCCAGCGAGGGCGGGTGACACCGCTCCTCGCTGGGCGCCCCTGCGGCTCCACCCCGGCAGTGCCGAAAATAGCCTTAATTTTTTTAAAAAATATATATATATATATATTTTAAAAAGCCCAGTGCCACCACCCAAAGTGTCACCCCCAGCAGGGCACTGCCCGGGGTGGCTCGCCCTCCCCCGTCCCCCTTGCTACGCCCCTGGTGTGAGCATTGGATAGAGCTCCCTGTCTCCTGAAAAATGATGGCCGCAGAGAAGGTGTGATCATGTGATCCACACAGTTGCTAGCTGTCTCAGAAGTAGGGTGTAGATAGTTCAATAGCTTTGCAAAAAATAAAATGATGCAGGAAACTGTTTATGTTATGTTACATTGATGTAGCAGAAGCTATTGGTGAATGGAAGAAAGCTGGATGTAAGGCTGCAGCATTTAGATGTTTAATCGATTCAGTGAATCAGTTGAAAAGTTTTTGGTAGGCTGAAATGGTATCTCGTGTCTTTGCAGTTATTACTAGCTAGTGTTTTCTACACCGGCTATACGGTTTGTATTTAGTTACAGTGATTATTGCATGGGAAACTTTTGCCCTTCTGCAAAGTTGGAGTAGTTGAGGGTCACATGTTTGATGATACCTGGAAACGGTACAGAAAATGAGTCTAGAATATATATATTTTTTGAAAGACATGGAAGAGGAAGTTGCAGAGTTAATACAAGAGTCATTAGGGATACCAATAAGACAATTGGAAGGAGCACTTCTGTTTGAGAATGGCAAGAATAATGTCCTAGCTGCTACTTCATCACAAGGTCAAATTCTATGGCCAAGAGAGTAAAATTCATCATGATCCAGTGGTTTACTGTGAGTGGGGAACACTTGGTGAGGGCTGGAAGCTTCAGGGAAAGAGGAAGATTTTGAGACAGGCAGTGTCTTCCTCCTTCAGCTAAGACTTGGTTGGGTTACATGTCCTCTGGCAGGGCACTCTCAGTGGATTCCTGGTGGTGGTGCCCTCACTTGCCTCATTATCCCCATTTGATTTGAAAGAAGAGAGTCAGACAGAGGTACTGCTTTCTACTTTGATGCTTCCCTATGTGTGGTTTTAGGATTGTGCCAGAGAGATACTGTGCTTACTCTGCACAATTTAGTGGTCCAGTCCTGTGTGAGCAGTCTGTCCACAAGGCGCAAAATTGTTTTCAGAAGAGAGCCCAGCCTCCAGCTAAATCTGAGGCATCTCTCATTGTGAAAGCCAAGTCTTTCTCCTGTCTCCACAGTGAACTATCACGAGAATTCCCAGTTTGGTCTCATCAGCTGCATCAATCTAGCTGAGGGAAGGTTTCCCCTTGTTTGAAGGCCAGACTGAAAAAAAAAAATTTCATATGCAAGCACAGAACTTGTTCTCTTTCTCTTCCAATGCAGTGTTTGTATCATTAGATCCTAATTTGCAGCAGCAGGCCATATGATCAGATTGCAGCTCATTTGTGTGTGGAACAGATGATGGGTGCTGGTATAAAGTAGTGTAACTTCAGAAGGGAAGGAAATAAATGAGTTGGTTTAAAAAAAAAAGAGAGTGATATTGGCCTTGTTCAGAAATAACACTAAATCATTGGTTGACATTATGACAACAAGCGTTGGTGAGCCTTGGACTCATGTGCTCCTCTTTGTCCTCCGGTATAGGCTTAAGGAGAAGTTTGGAAGCCTTCCCTACAATTTTAGATTAAATGCAGCTTGTTGTGACATCAAAATATAGACAAATTGGATAATTTTAACCAGGGGTCAGCAAGGTTTATCTTGCCTGGGCCAGATTGGTCCCGCGGAGATCCCTCCGTGGGCCGGATCCCTTGTGAGCGTGCGCATGCCCACAGTTTTCGGTGTCTGCGCCTGCGCAGATGCGCCGGTTTAGCACAGCGCAAGAGCAGGCACCTCGGTTCGGGGGTGGCTTGTGGGCCAGTCAAACAACCTCCACGGGCCACTTCCAGCCCATGGGCCTTAGGTTGCTGACCCCTGATCTTAACTATGGTTAATCTTAACAATGGTTTGTTTCCCTAAAAAAAGAACATAGTTAAGATTAAGCACAGTTTAGGGTTATGGGGGCATGGTAAACAGTGACTAATCTAAAATAGAAGCAACGGTTTCCTTGCAGCTGCACTGGAGGAGGGGGGGAGTTTGAACCTGAGGCTCCCTGCGGCTTGTTCTTGTACTGCTAAACCATTTAGCATTGAATCCCAGCACAACTGTTGTCATGTCCAGAAGGCATTGTATAATCTGCGCATGGCTATTTTTTATTTGATGCAATGTAAACTGGGGGAATGTATGATTCAGCATGGAATTGTAACTAGGTGCCGGGACAATGAGGTTTCCCTTGTCACTGGGTTTCTAGGCGTCACAGCGAAGCAAAGTTCGGTGGGCTGGTACTCGAACTCGTGGCAGGTGGAGATACTCGAGCAATGATGAGAGCGATGATTCAGAGAGTGAAGAAGACTCTGAGGTTCAGGAGGAAGAGGAGGAGGAAGAGGAAGAACCTGCGCCTGCTGATGACGATGAGCCGTGCAAGAAGTGCGGCCTCCCCAATCACCCAGAGCTAGTAGGTTCTTGTCTTCGAGAGCAGTGAAACTCAGAAAAGCCATTCTTAAGCATTCTACAGATATACTGGCTCAATTCAGACATCATACCAAACCTATGGTTAAAGGAAGTTTAGGTATAACTTGGCGTGTTGTCTGAATTGGCAATGCATGGTTCGTGTTTCGCCAGTAAAGCAGGTTTGGGTGTGCAAATCATGTTTTAGTGTGATGTCTGAATTGACCAGCCTGCTGCACCTTGAAGGCAGAATGAATTTAAGTGGCGGGCTGCTTGGAAGATGGAAAACGAAAGCAGACAAGCAATTCTACATCATGTTGTGCCTGTTGTGCATTTGGAAGTTCAGACTTGAGATTGGATTCTAAACTACTGTATTTTTCCGTGTATAAGACTATATTCCTCCCCCCCCCATTTTTTTATTTTTTTTTAAGTTTAAAATTGGGGGTAGTCTTATACACAGAATGTAGCAATCAATTATTTCTTAATTTTGGGCTAAAAAAAATAGGGGTCATCTTATACATGGGGACATGTTATACATGGAAAAATATGGTATTATGTCTTACATAAATATGGGGCAATAACACTGACAAAAAATAGGTACCTTAAATTATTCTTGTGCATGTATATGTGTTCTTTAAAATCACTCTGCTTGCATTGTCCTTTTTCTGTGTATGAGATCCAAAGTTCCAATTACAGTGGCACTCCATGCAGTAGTTGCATTTGGGATCACAGCTTTGCGGCAAAATTCAGTTGGTTTAATTGCGGTGGCTTTTGTCCCAGGAACCCTTGCAATCTGTAGTTTGGCGGGAAGGCTGGGCACTCAACAGAAGCCTTTGAATCCTTGCAAAACCACAGGGCTGTTTGGAGAAGCAGTGAAAACCAAAGGCCCATTTTGTGTTTTCTATCTTCTCTCCCTAGTAGGATTTAACAGAAAAAAATCTCCTCTCAGAGGATCATACACGTTTATGAACTGGAATGTCTTCATATCAAAATAGGCTGTGCTGCAGTGTAGTCTTGACATAGCCAGTTCCCTTAAGAATTGCCCATATTGTGTTTAAAGAGAATAACAACTTCCCATTTGAGTCTACAGCTGCACCAGAAGAGAAGAGATGGAGCATGTTTTTGCCTCTACTTTATGACAACAGCGAATTCAGGTGTAATCTAGGAATGTTAGTATACCTGGAGCCTGATCTAGTTAACCCGTCTCAAATCCTATTGATGTCAGTGAGAGAATTAATACCTTCCATTGAAGTCAGTGGGACTTAAAAGAATTTAACTTTAATGAATATTGCCCCTTGGCTTTCCAGCAAAAGCAACAGTATCTGCTTATGGATCTATTGGCCACTTCAATTTCAGAATATTTATGCCAGCCTTCCTCAATCTGGCCCGCCTCTGAATACCGTCGGACAACTGCTCACATCATCCCTGACCATTGGCCATGCTGGCTGGAACCGATGGGAGTTGTAGTCCACAACGTCTGGAGTTGCACCAGTTGGTGAAGGCTGATTTATGCAAACATAGGAAAGCAAGGCGCACCTTGGTGTGTTTCACAGTGCAAGGTCCAACTGATTCATTGGTTCATTTTCACAGATTCTCCTGTGCGACTCTTGTGACAGCGGCTACCATACGGCCTGCCTTCGACCCCCACTGATGATCATTCCTGATGGAGAATGGTTCTGCCCACCTTGCCAACACGTAGGCTTTGTCTTCTTTGCCTTTGTTTTGTTTTGTCCTTCCTCACATGCAAATCCTGAGTTACGGTGTGGCTATGGAAAGGAGCCTTCCCTTGATGTTTCCTCCATTCCTTTTGGGACTGTTCACTTTGCCTTTAGTACCCATTATTGTAACAAGAACTGTAAGATGCGGTGATAGGTGGGTGTCAGTGTGTAACAAGGGTATTACGTAGTCCCATGAGAATAACATTCAGTGCACTGCAAACAAATTGCACCATAAAAATATTTGTTTGCAGTCACTTGTAATTTACTTTCTGCAACTTGCCGTAAATGAACAAATTGGTTCATAATTGTAAATGAAATGCAAACCACCCATTGTTTGTTCCCATCATCTGATAATATACTCGAGGTGGTGCTGTGGGTTAAACCACAGAGCCTAGGACTTTCCGATCAGAAGGTTGGCGGTTCAAATCCCCATGACGGAGTGAGCTCCTGTTGCTCAGTCCCTGCTCCTGCCCACCTAGCAGTTCGAAAGCACGTCAGAGTGCAAGTAGATAAATAGGTACCGCTCTGGCGGGAAGGTAAACGCTGTTTCCGTGGGCTGCTCTGGTTCGCCAGAAGCGGCTTAGTCATGCTGGCCACATGACGAAGCTGTACGCCGGCTCCCTCGGCCAATAAAGCGAGATGAACGCCGCAACCCCAGAGTTGTCTGCGATTGGACCTAACGGTCAGGGGTCCCTTTACCTTACATCCTTATTTTCTGCAATTCCTTTTATGCTCAAATATATATTCTCCTAGTACTGTTTGGGGTTTGGGTATTCTAGCATTTGCACAAAAAACAATGCATGTGCTTCTTCTGTACACACAATTCAGCATTTATAAGGGACTTAACGTTTTCTGTACTATACCTATATTTTTCTCATTTTGTGTGGCATTTGCCATTTTCACATCATATAGGCCCTGTGCAGATGTAATATTCCCCTATTGCTTACTCGTCGTGAAGCAAATGGGGGGAAATTGCTGGCATTTTTCTCAGCACCCCTCCATTCTGGAGTTCAAGTTTCCTCCACAGAAGCATTGATCGTTGCTCAAGATATACTTAATTCCCTTCTAAACCAGAGGTCCAGTCTGGTTTAAAGTCCATTGTTGCTGAAAACACTTTATTATAGTTAAGAGTATGAGGAATTTGCTCTGCTGAAAATGTTTTGGGAGAAGGGGAAGATGAATTAAAGCCTTTATATTGTTAAGCATTAGCAGGCAGTATAGTTCAGGTGGAGCCAGTCCCTTTGATGCAGGCTTCTTGCACCCCCCCCCAAAAAAAACCCAATCCCCTGTGACTTAGTGACATTCTCATCCATGTATTGTGAATTGTTTAGTTCTGCCAGACTACTTTGCCTTGCCCATGGACTAGGTGGCATTTCTGTGTGCTTCAACTGCAAGAGCAGATTCAGGAATAAATTTGAACTCCATTCAGTGGAAAGATTGAAAGGTAGTCTTGAGTTTGTCACCCACAGTTTCCAAAGTAATTTGCTTTCCCTTATTCTGCCGGGAATCCCTTCTCTTCCCGCCTGATGTTTGAACCACTGTTAGGTACTTGCTGGCGGTGACGGCTTTCACGCCGAGAAGGAATGCTTGGGAAGGGGCCTGTTAAGAAATTAGCTGCGTAGAGATGTTTGTGGAGCAGGGTAACACTTTGTTTTTTGTTTATTCCCATAGAAATTGCTCTGTGAGAAGTTGGAAGAACAACTGCAGGACCTGGATGTTGTCTTGAAAAAGAAAGAGCGTGCTGAACGAAGGTACTGAAACATTGACCAATGGCTTAGCAACCCCTGTAACCCCACATAACAAAACACACACAGCAAGTGAGTCAGTACTTTACTCTAGCCTTCCCCAACCTGGTACCCTCCAGCTTGACTAAAGTTGCCCCCATCAGCCTCAGCCAGTACAATCCCCAGTAGCCATCACCTGTTCTGGTGTTTTTATTAATCAGGTTTAGTACCACGCCAGCATGCAAAACCGCTTATGACCGTGACTGTAAATTCTAGTTTGGAGCTGGCTGTGGGTGCAGCTAGGTAAAGGTCTGGCATTAGGTCTGGCATTAATGTAAACAGTATAGGACAAATTTAAGCAGTTGCTGTGAAGAAATGTCAGCTTTTTGTTTTGTTTTTTCTTCCTAAGGAAAGAGCGCCTTGTGTATGTGGGCATTAGTATTGAGAATATCATTCCTCCACGAGTAAGTGAAATGAACCCCTTGATATCTCCTTTTCTTTCTTTTGGTATAGAGCCAGGCCTGTGTGTTCTTTGCGCTGTAAACACAAAAAATTCTGCCTCAAGAAAAGCTGAATCTGCAATAACCATAGATTGCCTTAATCAAGCAAATTTGCATGCATCTGCTCATTTTGCCTGATAAATTCTGCTCCTGCTGATGATAGTAGAGTCAAGGAGCTATGCAGGGCACTAAACCACGGATCCCTGACCTCTAGAAACCCAGTGCACTCTCTGTGTCTTCCTTCTCTACTGCCTGTGACACATGCATATTACAGCCATGTGGTCTAGAAACTTGCCATTGTTTGAATCTCCATCTTGGCACGTACTGTTAGATCAATCCCATCCTGTCATTTGAAAACTTCGGAGGTATGCATGGTTTAATAATTGCTAGGGGTTGTAGCCATGCTAGTGTTATTCTGAGTTGACTCATTGAAGTAAATGAACATGGCTGACATGTCTTTATTAATCCTCCCAGAGTAGAACTTAGTTGGAAACAACCCTAGGTACTCTGAACAAGAGGAACTGTGTGGCTGTTTGTGCAGCAGATTTTCTCATGGAAAAGGCAACAAATTAAGGCTGAGTTTGTACACCCTCTACGATTGGCTGCAGCTATTTCTGTGCTTAATGATTGTCTGCCTTTAAACCAGGAGCCTGAAATACCTGAGGTTGTCGATGAAAAGAAGAAAGATTCCAAAAAATCAAAGGCAAAGCTGCTTGAAAGGAGGTCGACTAGGCAACGGAAGTGCATCAGCTATAGGCAAGCAACTTCTTTGCTCCTTTCTGAATGGATGTAATAAAAGAAGCTGTGTTTCCAGTTCACAGTGGAAACATGAAAAAAAAATGAGAAGAAGGGAGGGCTGTCTGAGCAATGGGGAAAGGGGGTGGTAGAGCCGACAGCAACTCACTCTGACTTGTTTGCAACGCGTTTCGAGGACAAAATTGCTTGCACCCACTGGGATCTTCACTCTCAAGGGGTGTCTAGAGCACTGTCTTAGTCCTGTTGCATTGGATTAGTTTCAACTAGTAAGGTTTGAGGATGTAGACAAAGTGCTTGGATCCATCAGGGCAACCACCTGGACGCTCTTGGCTGATAAAAACGAGCAGGGAGAGGACAGCTGGCTGGGCCAGGGAGGTGGTCCATGCCTGCTTGAGGGAAGTAGTGGTGAAACCCTCCCTGGATTCTGAAAATCTAACTAACCACCCAGTTAAATCTAACTAACCACCCAGTTAGTTAGATTTAAAATCTAACTAACCACCCAGTTGCCAATCTTTCCTTCTTGGGCAGACCAGTCACACACCAGATCCAGGTGCTCCAGGAGGAAACTGATTGTGTAGACCCTAAACCGGGTTTAGGCCCAGTTTTGATAGTATACCTTTTTATTTTATTTCATTCAATTAGACTATTTTTAAAAAATAATAATGATGACAGTGACGCTAACAACAACAGCATAGCAAGTGAGCATTTAAATTTCCTCTTACATTGACTGGCCAAAACACAGAACAAAGCTCCAGGGTTGTTTCTTCAAGATTGGTGGTGAGCAACCAACTTGGAAGACTTTAAAAGCGGGTGGACAAAATCATAGAGGGCAAGGCTGTCAGTGGCTACTGGCCGTGATGGCTATTTACTTCTTCTTTGGTGATTACTTGTAGCCAAGTAAGATTGTCTTCCATAAACATGGTTTTAACAGTTACAGGTAGGTAGTAGCCATGTTGGTGTGCCGTAGTCGAAACAAGAATTTTTTTTATATGGTTTTAACAGTGAGTCCGTAAGTGACTGTGGAGGCCAATTCTGGATCCACACGTCCTTCCACAGTGGGGACATTGGTTTCCGGGTGGGAGTTGATCACGGTGAGGGTTTGCCAAGTGTGCCTTCCTCTTAGCACATTTCTTCCTTTCGCTCTGAACATCTTCAAATCCCATGACACCTTTGGTAAAGGCTGTTCTCCAGTTGGAGCGCTCACAGGCCAGTGTTTCCCAGTTGTTGATGTTTATGCTACATTTTTTAAAGATTTGCCTTGAGAGTCTTTAAACCTCTTGTGTACTTTCTCTATGTTGGAGACAGCATGCTGGGAATCACTAGTGGGGAGAGTGCTTTTGGGCTCATGTCCTGCTTGTTGGTGTCCCATAGGCATCCGTTTCAGCATGGTGAAAGCTAGATGATGGACTAGATGAGTCTTTGGTTGCATCCCAAATGATATTAAAAAACAGGTTCCTGGGGCCGTGATTCCCAGTAGAGGAGGCGCAGTGCTCACCCTCATAAGTTGCACCATCTAGAACCCTGGGTGGGGTGAAGGGTGCTTGTGGGTGCAGCTCTGATTGTAAAAAGCAGTCATTGGCAAAAGGGTTAAATGTGCTTCCCCTGCTGCTCTTTTCACGCAGAATCACTGGCTCCTTAGGCTGCCTTTCATTAAAAAGGGAGCTGTGGGGTTTCCTCGAATACATTTGTATGCACCGGTGCAGTGGCTGTTGTCTACAATCGATAAAAATCTGACCCAACTGCATGATACTGCGATGTGCCTCTCAATCTCCTGGGCTGCTTTAATAATTGCGTCTTAAGGGCACATGGAAACATCATACTGGCAATGTGTATGCCAGTGCCCCTCCCTCAAATCCAAGTCAAAGCAAACCCAGGCTGTTTCTGTGATGCTACACGGGGCCGTCATTAACTCCAGACGCCGCATTGAGCTAGAAAACCCCACCTCGTGTGGTTAGTAAGAAGAAGGCAGGCTGTACTCTGGGCTTCCTAGATGGAATTGTCACATCCCTGACAGATGAGGCAAACTGATGACCCAGCAGAACCCCCCCTCCCTCACCCCAGGCTATCCGACTGTCCTCCAGGGGGATTAAGCTGTTCTGCAAGCATAGCAGTTTGAGCGGGTCATCGCTCGTCAGTGAAAATTGCACGCGAAATGTATTATGCTCAACAGCAGGACTGTGAAATGCACTGCCTTTGCAGCTTCTGCCTTTGTGCTCCTCCCTAGTTGGTTTCAGCCGCTTCTAAGTGAAGAAGATTGAGCTATAAAACTTGCAAGACCCTTGATCTTTCCCTCCAGCCCCTCAGCTATGACTACAATTTAATCCCCCCCCTCTCATTTTTGCATTGCTTTAGAGACTGCAGATTGCTGCTGTAGCATCCGAAAAGCAGTAACAGCTGGTTTTCCTTTTGCAAATGGTAAAGGGAGAAGGGAACATCTTGGTTTAACTATGTAGTAACATTTCAGATACTTTTGCATAAAACCACTTACAAAAACTGTCATGCAAAGTTAAGAGGAAAACAAGAGTTCCTGATTTTATGCTTAACTTTCTATGAAGAAGGTCAGAATGCTTGTGTGTTCAGGATTTCAGGAAGGACCACTTTCAGGAAGGACCACTACAGAGTATATTTCTCTCTCTCTCTTAAATATGTAGGGCTGTGTGTTTGGAGGAAGTCTGAGAACTTTAATTAGGGATTTATTTGTCCGTCCTGTGCGCAGCCTCTCCAAGAGAGTGAGATACGTACAAATTGATCTCCTTTCCCCCTCGCATATTTGGACTCTTCAGTTACTACAAACTTGCCAGTTTATTCCTTAAAATATAATTGAGCTCTGCTCTGAAATCAGCACATTTTGTCTTCTCTAGGTTTGATGAGTTTGACGAAGCCATTGACGAAGCCATAGAGGATGACATAAAGGAGGCTGATGGAGGAGGTGTGTCTTACTGGACAATGTTAATGGGGAGGAACGTGCGGATGACTTCAGTAGTGGATAGCAATCCTGGTTTTTGGTACAGCAAGCACTAAATTTATGCCGAGGGACTTGGGTGCTCTCCTGCCACTTCCTGCAAGTGCATGAAAACCACATCTGCTACAAAGAACAGAAATCCTTCTCCCTCTTGTCAGACTTCTCAGCTGGCTGGGATGTGTCCAAAGACTATTTGGACGTAGATCCCTGCTCTGCTAAGTTACTTGCTTGTGCTAATCACTATCACTCAGCCTGACCTTCCTCACAGGGTTGTTGTAGATAAAGGTGGTGGTGGAGGCGCCCATGTATGCTATTGAAGGGGGAAGGTAAAATAAATAAATGTCTCATTCTTGTATCCCCAGCCTTGTTTAAGCTTTCAGCTTTTCCGTAGGGGAGATAAGACATGATCCTCCCTCACCTCATCTGTCTGCAAACATTGGAATTTTCAGTCCTGGTTTGGGTGCTTTTTATGGAGGGAAGGTTGATGCTAGCAGCAAGTGAATAAGTGGATTCACAGCCAATGTGGTCCTGGTCTCCCGACTGTAGGTGGTGGAAGAGGGAAAGACATGGCTAACATCACGGGGCATCGTGGCAAGGATATTTCCACCATCCTGGAGGAAGAAAGGAAGGAAACCAAGCGACCTCCGAGGGCTGTTGCAGTTCGCCGGAAGAAACGGCGGCGACTGAACGACCTGGACAGTGACAGCAACCTGGATGAAGAAGAAAGTGAGGATGAGTTCAGAATCAGTGACGGGTAAGGCCTGCTCCAAATTTCAGGTGTGCTCTGCCCCAAGATGAGCGCTCCTATTTCAGCAGATTTCAATTTGAGCTAAGCACGTACTAGCCTCAGATTGAAAGTGTGGGGCAGCAAAACGTGTTCAGCTTTGGATCCCAGAAGCACTCTTGAGGTGCAGTCTTGCCCAAACACTGATACTCAGAACTACCACTCGGAACGACCCTCCCTGCGCTTCTGATTGCAGGTGGAAGATCCCTGGGTTGAACGCTTGCCCTGCTTTTGCCTCTGGAAATCTTGTCACTCTATGATGAATGTTCCATCTGCACAAGCATATCAGCTTGCCAAGTGGAACGATTCCTTCCTTCTAGGGGTTCTCCTGATTCACCAAGCCAATTTGGGAAGAGGATGGAAATCCCCATTGTGCAAGCAAGAAACCCTTGTGCAGGGTTTCTGCTGACACCGTTTGTTAGGTAAATCACGCCCCTGGTGGTGGTGGTGGTAGTAGTAGTAGTAGTAGTAATAATAATAATAATAATAATAATAATAATAATTTCTTATTTCTACCCCGCCCATCTGGCTGGGTTTCCTCAGCCACTCTGGGCGGCTTCCAACAAAAGATTAAAAATACATTAAAATGTTGGAGGGAAATGCTCTAGCCTGTTCCTCTTACATGGGATGGTAGGAAATATGCCATCCCATACCTGCATTCTGAAGTGGAGCTCTGCCAGGAGCACTATATTATCTGGTAGTTCTGGGCCCTCTCTTTTGGGACCTGGAGCTAGAATGTATGTTTGTGCTGTTTCGGTCCTGTGAAAAGAAGATGGTGGTGAACCTTAACGGCATTTCAGGATGCTGTTAAGACTTCCATCAGCCCCAGCCAGCATAGCTGATGCTCATGGACAATGGAATTAGTTGTCCAACAATATCTGGAGGGCCACAGGTTCCCCACCTCTGGCTTTTAAAGGATGCTGTCAGAAGCCTTTCTGGTGGGTAAGCTCTGCCTGTGAGGTGTGAGCTTCTCGCAGAGAAACTTTCAATCAGGCCAGGCCCCAGATGAATTTTTGAGGTTACAGTTGGGTGAGGACTTACTGCATCAGAAATAGCATTTTTGAATTGACCTCAAGGGCCTGTCGCTTGAACACACAACCATTTGAGCAGAGAGATTGAATTGTTTTCCTCTGGAGCAATGGAACCCACCTTAGCTAAACCTTTCTTACGTCTACAGTTTCTCAGTTAAAATGCAGGTCTCGAAGTCGAGCGGGCTTTATTCCTTTGGCACCGTTTCAAAGATCTTCCCAACTAATCTCTCCCCCTGCCTCCCTTAGATCTCAGGATGAGTTTGTTGTCTCGGACGAGAACTTAGATGAAAGTGAAGAGGATCAGCCATCGAATGACAGCGATGCGGAGTTTTCGAAGCGCAGGCCCAGGCGGCACCACTCCAGGCCAATGAGGCAAAGCAGGCGGCTACGGAGAAAAATAGCCAAGAAAAGATACTCTGAAGATGACGAAGACGAAGATGAGGACTCTGAGGATAACGTAAGCGGCGAATCTGGTAAGTTGGACTCTTTCACTCTTCGTAGCTTGGCGGTTGGCTCAAAGGACTGAGTGTTTGGAAACTAGGCCAGCAACCGGTTTTCCTGGAGGGTCGACCTTCTTGAGAACTGGATGAGGGCTGATAAGTCGGCTTTCCTCACCTTGGCCTCCTGTAGTGGCCTGCCAGGAAGTCCCGTTGCCACGGAAGCCATCGTTTTCTTCTTAGCTGGCAGCTGAAGAGCCAGCGGCACTCCTCCGAGCTGGATTTGCCCTGCCACACACACACACACACACACATCCAGCTGCTTCGCCTCTGATCTAAATTGAACGCCGATCCGCCCAACGATGACCTCCTCATTTGGCGTTTCCTTTCGGATTGCGTTATACATAAATGGCTTGCCATCAACAACTGTTCGGAAGCTTCGGCTGCTACGGAAATGCCACAGCTGGATTGTGGACTGAGATTGGGCACCCAGGCTATATCTTGAATATAATACACTGGCTTCTTGTCCACTTCTGAGTACAATTCAAAGTGCTGCTTTTGATATCTATGCACAAAATGGCTTGGGACCAGTGCACCCTAACAGCCACCAGCTCCCAGAGAAACCTGCCTGGACCCTTGGATCTTTAGAGGCCTTTCTCCACCCCCCGCTGTCTTTGGTGAGGCAGGCGGTGGCCAGAGAGAGGGGCATTCTCTTTGGCTGTACCCCGTCATTGGAATTTGCTTACCAGTGAGACTTGCATAGCACTGGGCTTGTTGTCATGTTAGCACTGGCCTTTCTATTCTGCCAAGGCCTTTTCGGTTGTTAAATGGTGTGGTATCGCAACAAAGTGCTTCCACTTGCGCAAGAGCTTTGGGCTGCGCAGTGGAACTTCCCCACAGCCTCGTT
Source organism: Darevskia nairensis (assembly GCA_034642065.1). Lineage (NCBI taxonomy): Eukaryota > Metazoa > Chordata > Lepidosauria > Squamata > Lacertidae > Darevskia > Darevskia nairensis. The sequence goes on along the minus strand of JAWWNI010000020.1, from coordinate 11,835 downwards.
TGCTTGTGCGACCCCTAAATCTGTCCCCCATCACTCAGCAGGGGGAGCTGTGAGCAGGGAGAGGAGAGGGAAGAGAAATTCCATTGTTGCAAGTGGGAATCCTTGCGCTAGTCGGATCCAACTAAGTTGGATATTGCCTTTTGCCTGTTTTGTGTTTTACTCTCCTGCCTCTTGGTTTATGTGTCTTGTTAAGGACTTTCTCTGCTTTAAATCTTCCATTGTTTTATATTTTAATATTGGTGACTGTCTTTTTAATTGTCAAGAGAACCCTTTGGGGCTGAAAGGGGAGGGTGCATGTTTATTAAATATACATTCATTTTTTGTGTCAGCAATAAAACAAAGCTAATGCCTGTAGTTACAATTTCTTATATATATATATTTCCTCAACAAGCATGAGCAACAACCAGTTGCTGTAGCAATTAAAATGTACTGCTTTGCAACTAAATTTAAATTATGGTAAGCCTCCTTCAAAAATAAAAGAGCAAATAAAATTGAGCTGTTTTAAAAGAAAATCTGAGTTTAATACAGACATGGACCAAAGTCCACACTTATTAAAACTGCATTATAATCCCCAAACCTTGAGTTTGATGATCATAATTCAACACTTTTATTCACGCAAGAATGAGAACAGTGTGGAAAGAGTGCTCCCCCTGCTGCCCAAGAAGAACTTTGCAACAGTGTGAGGACCAGCCTAGTCGCATCTTATCAGCCAAGAAGGAGCAGCTGCAGGGAAACTTGCTTTGCCACCAGAAAGAACAAACAACTCCCAACCGCTGGTTGCCCTAGGACTGCAAAGGTGAAGGCAAGCATGCTCTGGCCTGTGTCAGGAAGCAAAGAGCTGCTTGGAGGTTGCATCCCCTGCCTTATAGGAATGACGACATGGCAAGGCAAGGAGAAGACCTTTCTGGCCCCATCCGTCAGCCCGCGAAGGAGGAGCAGCAGCGGCAGCAGCAGCGGCGGCGGCAGCAGCAGCAGCAGCAGCAGCAGCAGCAGCAGCAGCAGCAGCAGAGAGCTGACTTCTCCCTTCCCTGCTGGAAAGAACTCTCAGCTCTGGTTTCCTTGAGACATCCCTTGGCCCAAGGGAGGCTGCTGGGTTTTGTGTATGCGTGTGTATTATTTGTTTGCATTATTGCAGTGTGCTGTAAACGGCCTTGAAGATAATTCCATCAAAAGGAGGAATATAAATCATAATAAATGAATAAATAGATCTGGACTCCCAAAGGTTCATGTTATTTCATAAACTTTCTTCTAAGGTGTGCTCGACACCAGCTACCATAGGTAGCACAAGGGCAAGGGGGCAAGACAGTACACCCCCCCCAATATCTATTTATTCCTTTGAGAAATCTAGCATGTTGTTCACAGACCTCATGAAAAGGTGTACTTCAGAACAGGACTGCTCAGACTGGACTAGACTGCTCTAGTGGAACAGTGAGGGTTTGGGTCTGGTTTGTTAGAGTGGGTGTGCCACTGGCCCAGCAATCTCAGTCTGCCCTCAGCTCCCACCTGCATGCCTCATTACTTACAAGGGAGTGGCGGTTGCTGTTGCCTTCCTCCTCTTCCTCATGGTTGCTTTCAAATAACTCAGCAAGGGAGGAAACTTGGATGAACTGGCTCTGCCTGCCATTGCTTTGGTGCCACCTGCTGTTGGGCTCCCTGCCCTTCCACCGTCCATGTCTTACGTGCACTTACCACCTCTGCACAAGAGGTTTTTTTTTTTTTAAAATACCCCGCCCATCCGGACAGCTTCCAACAAAATATTAAAAACACAATAAAACATCAAAACTTCCCTAAACAGGGCTGCCTTCAGATGTCTTCTAAACATAAACAAGATAGTTGTTTATTTCCTTGACATCTGGTGGGAGGGTGTTCCACAGGGCAGGCGCCACTACCGAGAAGGCCCTCTGCCTGGTTCCCTGTAACCTCATTGTGAGGGAACCGCCAGAAGGCCCTCGGAGCTGGACCTCAGTGTCCGGGCTGAACGATGGGGGTGGAGACGCTCCTTCAGATATACTGGGCCGAGGCCATTTAGGGCTTTAAAGGTCAGCACCAACACTTTGAATTGTGCTCGGAAACGTACTGGGAGCCAATCTAGGTCTTTCAGGACCGGTGTTATATGGTCTTGGCAGCCACTCTCAGTCACCAGTCCAGCTGCCGCATTCTGGGGTAGTTGTAGTTTCTGGGTCACCTTCAAATGTAGCCCCACGTAGAACGCATTGCAGTAGTCCAAGCGGGAGATAACTACCGGTAGAGCATGCACCACTCTGGAAGATGCTGGAAATACCTTGTGGATCATTTAGTTCTGGCCTGTTGAACCTCTGGGTGGAATGCAGCACATGCGGTTTGTTCTGCAATAATAATAATAATTAATAATTAATAATAGTTAATAATAATTATTAATAATTATGAATAATTAATAATTAATTAATAATAATTTATTATTTGTACCCCGCCCATGTGGCCGGGTCCCCCCAGCCACTCTGGGCGGCTTCCAACAAACATTAAAATACATCAAAATGTCACAGATTAAAAACTTCCCTAAACAGGGCTGCCTTCAGGTATTTTCTAAATGTCATGCAACCTTCCAGAACACACTTGCAACCCTACCTGGTGTTACACTTGCAGCAATAAAATCAGATTGCAAAGGAAAGACCTGTTAGGTGGGTAGCACTAGAGACAAAGCAACGTATATATGGATTCATACCCTGTTTCCCAGCATGACTCCCCAAATGTCAACCTGTCAGTTTGGAGAAGGTTGCCCTCCACAGGCACTTCTGACTTGGGCCTCCATGGGAAGGATGCAGAAACTAAATTTCCCTGGGAATAATAATAATCTTGGAATGCAGCTCCCGTTTGCCAAATTGAGTCACCTGCCTGCCTGCCAGTTGCTGTTGCCTATTGGAAAGTTTCTTAAAGAGCGTTTTAAGATGGGAATCAAATGGGAAGGCTGGAGCTGTCCTGAAGCATTTCACTTTCTGGGAAAACCAGACGTGTTGTGAATTTGACAGGATGTTGCAGTTCGCAGACTAAATTTGCATGGTTACTTCTCTCCTTCAACCCCACCCCCTCCCTTGCACAGAAACAGAGGCTTCTTCAGAATACAGCGACGAAGACTACCTGGAAACGAGGCGGAGAAGATCTCGGCGCAATCAGAAGAGGCAAGTCAACTACAAAGAGGATTCTGAAAGTGATGGCTCTCAGAAGACCTTCCGATACGGGAAAGAGTTCAGAAGGATCCACAAGCGCAGACTTTCCAGCTCAGACAGTGAAGGTAAAATAAAAGGTTTGCCTCGTAGTACAAATTTAGTAGAGCTTTTTACCCCCGCAGAGAGGGAGAGAGCTGAGCCCAAAGGCCGGGTTGAAGAGGAATGTTTTCGCTGGGTGCCTAAAGGTGTATAACGAAGGCTCCAGGTGAACATCCCTGGGGAGAGCATTCCAGAGACAGGGAGCCACTGCAGAAAAGTCCCGCTTTTGTGTTGCCACCCTCTGGACCTCTCGTGGAGGAGGCACACAAAGAAGGGCCTCAGAAGGTGATTTCAGGGTCCCGGTAGGTTCCTATGGAGAGAAACAGTGCTTGAGGTATTCTTCAGAAGGGCTTCCTTCTGAATAAGCAAGCTTAGGATTGTGTTGACATGCGGCCTTAGTAGCTACAATATTGATCCAGGTGTTTGATGTGGGCCCTTCAGAAGTGTAAAGCATTTAATAAGGAAGAGCTTGAAGAACTTCTGAGTATAGCAAAGATTCAGAACTAGTAAAGTCTCTGGCCGATGTTTTGGGCTACAACTCCCATCAGCTGCAGCCAGCACTGAAAGCATGGAAGGGTCGATCCTACGTATTCATACAAAACACCGCCTTTGTAAATAACTAATGTATTGAGTCTCGTTTTTAAAGGAGATTTGAGAGAGCTACAGAAGGGAGATTTGGGGGCAGGTTTTAAGGGAAAGGGCCATGGGGTGTATGATAAAAGTACCAGCGCTCCCCCATCAAATGGATGCCATGGAAACACATGGAGGGTGGTTTAACTACCCGGTATTATACTGCACCATTGATAGGTGCCCACCAGTCTTCTGCGTTGCAGTTTTTATTTTCTGGTGGAAGCCCGCCTCCTTCCGGTTCAAGCAGCTTGCATGCGGAGCGTTCTGTGTAAGCACAGGAGAGCGATGATAGCTGTTGCATGCCTTCAGATTTTGCTAACGGCTTTAAGTCTGATGCTTGTTCCAGAGAGCTCCGTGTCTAAGAACTCCGAAGACGATAAACCCACCCAGGTGTCAAAGAGATCCGTTCGGAAGCGCAGCCACAGCACGGACGAGTTCTCGGATGACGAGGACGGGGACAAGGAGGAGCGGCCCGTCCGGAAGCGGCTGAATCGGATCGAGACAGACGACGAAGACGACAACTGCAGCAGCACCAGCAGCGACGAGGCAAGCAAGCCCGTGCCTGCCACCAGGCCTTCGGCAACCCACGGCCCGCAAGACGTCACCAAGAAGCCCTACCGGATAGAAAGCGACGATGAGGATGACTTTGAGAACGTCGGGAAGGTGGAGAGCCCGTTGGACTACAGCCTGGTGGACTTGCCGTCCACCAACGGACAGAGTCCTGGGAAAACCATTGAGAACTTGATTGGCAAGCCCAGCGAGAAGGCTCCCGCCCCCAAGGACAGCACAGCCAATGCCAGCTTGGCACCCAACGGGACAAGTGGCGGCCAGGAGGCAGGAGGACCAGAAGAAGACGAGGACGAACTTTTGCGAGTGACTGACCTTGTTGATTACGTCTGTAACAGTGAACAGTTATAAGACTTCCATTTTTTGTGCTAATTTATTCCACGGTAGCTCATACCAGTGGGCCAGTTATTAAAAGGTGTTTTATTTTTCCTAGAAAACTCTCCACTACAGTATCACTTTTTAGCAGTCAGAAGTTTCACCAGTCCTGCAGTTCGGGGTTATTTTTTTCTCTCCTGGCCCCCTCTCAACCCCCGGTGAAGTGACCAGTCGGCGTTTTCTCAGAACTCTCTCCCCCCCCCCCTTTTTTTGTGTGGTGAAAATGATTACTATAATTTCCCTATTCTGATTTGCTTCCTCCTCCACCTTTCACCCACTCCCGCAGTCCAGGTTCACTTCATCCACATGCAGACCTTGTAGTAAATGAGAGATTTGTATATTTTTGACTTTATATTTCCCGAGTGCACACAAATTGGGGTGGGCGGGGGGAGGGGGAGGCTGAAAGAAAGCATTCCAAGTTGGTCAGGGCCCAAAATCTGAACTGTGGTGGGGTGGAGGGAGGGGGAAGCCGGGGGGGAGGGGCGGGTCAGGGTACAGAAGCACTTGTACTCAGAACTTTTTCATAGGAGAGATATATTCTATTTAAATGTTCACAACTTAGATTACAATTTAACATGCAGTTTTAAGGGGGAGGGGGAGGGAATCTATACTGTTGCATTTTGTGACTTGTGGGTTTTAACTTGCCATAGTTCATTTTAGTAAATCACTTTCCCGAGAAGCAACCTTGGTTTTAGAGAGAGAGAGAGAGGTTGAGGAAGAAAAAGCTCTCACATAATCATTTGATTCAAAGCTTCCCCAACCCATAATAATTTAACTTTTTAAAGTGTTTTGTACAGTAAAAAGTGTAAAGCTATATAATGAGCTTTTGACAATTTGGAGCCATGCTAGCAGCGAGTTCATAACGAGGCTCTTCTTTTTAATGCGTTAACCTGCCTGATGGTCTCCGCGTATGATAACCTCTTGGGAGGAGATGCAGTTTTTCCTGTGAACGGATGATGGGGCTCCTGTAAAGAGATAACTGGCCGCTTTTAAAAACCCTTTCTGTGCTCTTAGTATCTACTTCAAATTGAAGTACGCAAATGAAGCAGTTTTCCTTCTGGGAGGCTGTGTGTGTGTGTGTGTGTGTGTGTGTGTGTGTGTGTGTAAGATTAACTTTACTTATCAGTCTGGGTGTTCTAGCAGATTTTGACAGTAGTAACTGGCCTATAGGCTCCTTCGTGTTTATAATATGCATTTTAATAGTTGTCGCGTGACCAACTGATTTCTAAAGCAGGAAATTTCTGGGGAAAATGCATGATCCCTCCCAAGAAACTCCTGCTGTTGGAACTTGGGCAACATAACTCTGGGTGTGAGTGCCTGATCTCTACTTCAAAAAAAAAAAAGCAAGTTTCTCTGCCCATTTTATAGCCAGTCAAACAAGAATATGGCTGGCCATGGTGTTTGCAACTTCATTCTTTCAGATGTGTTTCAGGCTCTGTTATGTTCTCTTGTCTTGTATTTCTTTTTCTTTCTACACAATTTTTCACCCAGATGGTTGGAAGAATACTCTGCAAAGCTTTGAAATCCAAAACGGCCATTTTACTCTGGTTTTCTTTTTCGCCTCCCCCTCAAAACAGGGTTTTGTACTTTATTCTGGTGCTGGGTCCATTGCTGGCAATGGCTGCACCAGTCTTGCTGTGGGCATTGAGTTGACAGCGCTCCTTCCCTTGCCTGTCTTGAATTTTTTTTTTAGGCGTTTGTCTGTAGCTGAGCACTTCCGTGTTGTTTGTTTGTCTGTTCCATTGTGATTTTAACCATGGCGTTAGGCCTGTATAAAATACCTCGCACGAAAACCTTGGCTTCCCCAATTTTTTTTTAATGGCCTTTAATTCATCTTTGGTTCTCTCTTTTCTCTCCCCTCCCCCTGCTCCCGATATCCGCTCTCTGTACATGATAGCCACTCCACCAATTGTATTCTAGCAATGTGTATCTTCCACCTTTAGAATTCTAGAGCCCTCGGACCTTAAAAAAAAAAAAAATACTAGCTTCCCCAAGCAGTGTTTTATGTAGTTAACAAAGCAAAGCCTCCCAGGTTGTATCACATAATTTTGTTAGCAGCCATCTATTTGAATAAGAGAATAAAGTTAAAAAGCCACACAAATGCTGAAATCGTTCTTTAAACTGGTCCGTTGTCATTTCCTTCTGCTTGAGCACAGCACATTTTCGCTCTCTGGGTTTGCAGCAGAGCAGCCCACGGTCGTTAAAATTCCTCAGCTAATGCAATGGCCACTTTCATGTATTATTGTTTTTTTTTTTGTTTTTTTTAAATGTTTTTAGAAGATGCAGGTCCTTGAAAACGTCTTCTCTTTCCCAAGAAGCAAGCAAACAGTCCGCACCTACACTCAGAAAAAGCAAAATGTACATTCCCAGTTCTGGTTGGCGATTAAATCTTTAGATGCCATATCTTGGAAATCTGGATGAGGCTGGAAAGACCAGCAGCATTAACTGCCCGTTGACTGGCTCACACATGACTCAAGATGCAGGCAGAGGGTAGCTTGAACCTCCTTTTTCACTAGTGTGAACTGGCGTGCTATGTGAGATCTCCTCTCCTCACTCCCAATTGCCTGATGTTTGCCTTGCTATTAGGAGTGAGGAAGTTATGTAAGGAGACGTCTCTGGCAGAGCATTTGTAACCTGTCACACTTGGGGAGTGGGAAAGAGAATATTGGACCTCCTCTTTTTTTTTGCAGGATAAAACTTCAGAGGTGCACAATGGTACTTGACCTTGGGGCCATATTGGAAGTCTGTGGGGGCAGGATGAAGCCCTTGCCTACCCATTCCCAATTGCACATGTGTCTTTTCTCAGAAAAGGACGTCTGCTATCCTTCCTACCTTGCAATTTTCACTGACCTTTAAGAGCAGGCATAGGCATCCTTGGCTCTCCAGATGTTTTGGAACTACAACTCCCATGATCCCTAGCTAACAGGGCCAGTGGTCAGGGATGATGGGAACTGTAGTCCCAAAACATCTGGAGAGCCAAGGTTGCCTATGCCTGTTTATAAGAGTGTTGTGTGTGTACCTGCAACTTCTTGAAAACAGAAGCCTCCTCAAGGAGCTCCTTCATCTTCTACTTGCACTGCGGTTCTCTAGTTCTCGTATAACCAAGCCAGAGACGTCATTTGTGTCCTTGGCACCATCACCTCTCCAGCCCTGGTGGGTATTAAGTGCTTGGCCAGTAACGTGTAATGGACATTTGTGGCATAGAGGCAACTTTGAGCTGTTCCTAGCAGTCAAATAGGATGAAGGGAACTATCTGAAAGCTTGGCTTGTGGCGGCTTTGCCGAATGGACTTCAGGAATTGTGTTTGAGAGAATTGTTCAGAACTCCACCAGAAACCCCTGGAAGCAAGAGCATTGATTATTGATTTAAGTTTGCAGTGTTAGTGCTTCTGATGTTTGCAATAGTTGGAGGTATCAAAGTAGAAAGGCATGCAAAGAGTTTGCAAGTAGGACAGTAGAATTGCCCTGGAAGAAAGGAGAGTGTTGGATATGTACTGTTTGTGTTGTATAAGGCACATTTGATGCTTCATGCACAAATAAATTCTGGTAGAGGCTCTTGAAAAGGACTTCTGCTTGTTGGCTATTAATTTAGAAAGTTATTCTAGCATAAAGTGCTAGAGCTAATCTTGGTGATCGCATTGACTTGCGTCCAACGCCCTCCAGTGAAAATCAGGACCAAGTAGACTTGGTCTTCTTTGAGCCAATCAGAGTATGATTGGCTCATGCTTCTGTCCCCATTTTTCAGATTCTTGTAAAAAGCAAAGTGACAACTCTTCTCCCCATCTATCTCGTTTTAGGGAACAGCTCTTGGCTGGAGTCATAGGATGGTAGTGAGCTGAGTTTTACCTAGAGTAGACCCGTTGAAATGAGTGAACATGACGAACTTGGGCCCGTCAGTTTCGATAGGTCTGCTGGTTGAATGCCATCCATAGTCTTTTCTGTTGCCTGGCCTCGTCTGGTTGCCAGAACGTACTCATGGCTTTGAGTAGAAGACAGCCTCTCTCTTTCCACGCAGCTGCGTTGTTGGAAGACTTGAGCAGCCCTCTTGAGGCAAGCAGTGAATTGAGAATGAATGACGCCCCAATGGACGTAGATTGAACCGTAGAAAGGCAGCAGAATTTGAAGAGAGGATGCCAATGAGAAACTGGTGAAAAGGGCGGCTGCTACTTCTCAAGGCGGGTTTCCACTGTTCTGCAGCATCATGAGTTTTTAGTAAGAGGGCTGGAGAGCAAGCCCCACGCAGCTTTGTGTAGCAGAGAGGGTGCAGTAAAATACTCATTTGACTTCCACACCAACAAAAGTTTCCACGGTAAACATTTTTATAGTGACTAATGTGGCAGGCAAATGATGCATGGCTGCAGGATTGCGTTCCCTAAGATGCTAGCAAGGTCACCTTGTTACGCTTTTTGTAATTTTATCTCGGCTAAGTTTCGTTTCTTGGACTGCCATTGGTGGACGAATGGTTATCCAATTTATCTCTCCAACTTAGTGTGAAAAGCTGAAATATAGATCTTAAAGGCATGTTTGTCCAAAGTCTGGTTCATTTTATTTTTTTAAAGGAATTGACCATTCAAGTAACAATGGTCACTGGAAGGCCAGTAATTTGAAAGGCAAGTCCTGCTACTTTGTTTAGGAGACATTTTGTCTTACTTTGCTGCATTAACACTATTCACTATGCACAAATGTGTGTGTTACTGTGTTAACAGTAGTGTTACACGTGAAACACCCTTCGTATGTTTTGCTAATTCTTTAGGAAGTGGTTCATTCTAGTTCACTTGGAATTAACAGGGATGCACGTATCCTGTACGTGTGCATGTTTACTTGGAAGCGAGTCCCACTGAGTTAAAGTGGGACTTAATCACAAATCAGTGTGCATAGGATTGCAGAATAACTTTGGCAAATAATCGTTATCGATTTAAGATCTGTTTCATTTACCTTTGCAATGGAACCTGCAAAGCAAGAATGGGAACTTTCTCCCAATATATTGATTGAAGCCCTTATTAAACTCCTAAATTTATGCTTCCCTTTGGGAAGAGACCAGAGGATTCAAAATGTTTAGAAAGCTCTTCAGAGTTTACATTATGCCACACCTCACAGCTGATGCATTAAATTCTGTATCTTGTTGAGCAGATTTTGATGGTCTCCCTGTAAGGTTTGCCTTTTCGTCCAGCCGTTTGTGGGCTTGTTTTTACGTTTGGGTGAACATACCTCCCTCCCAAATTAGCGTGCAATCTCACTTCCTCCGTGGAGACGTGCAGGGGGATGTGCAGCACCACAAGCTCTCTCTATTCTGCACTAGCAGTTTCCATCCCAGTTTCATCCCTTCACCTTGAATAGACTGAACCTGTAGTACATAAGTACTGGGGGGGGGGCGAGGGGGTGGAGAGAGAATGGTAGGGAGCCCCAGTTCCAACGCCTTAGACCTGTTGCCCCCAGATCATTGCTTGCTGAACCAGTATCCCAAGTCCTATTTGATCTAATGCACGATGTAAAAGATGGAGCCATTCCCACTTGTAATCATGGAACCATAAATGTGTTTTGTTTTGCAAACGGAAGCATGGCAGCGAAAGTAGGAAGCAGAGGTTTGCAAAGGCCAGGGAACTTGGTGTGTGTCTCAGCGTTGAATTGCTGCGGCCCATTGAATGCTGCTATAGCCATTGACTGGGATTTGATGGGGGATGCCTGGCAGAAATGATATTCTAGCAGATGGTGGCAGACTTGTTACAAGGCTCTGGGTACTGCGCATTCGAATACAGTGGTCCCTCGACTTACGAAGTACTCGACATCCGTATTTTTTGACTTACGAATGAAAAAAAGTGGCTGCACGCCTGCGAATTTTTCGACATCCGAATGGAAATCGTTGCCAGTTTAGATGTGGTTTCCTGGACTTACGAATTTTAGATGCGGGTTTTTTCGACTTACGAATTTTTCCGAATATTTTTCTCCCAATGCATTCCTATGGGAATTCGACTTACGCTTTTTTTCGACCTACGAATGTCCATTCGGAACGGATTAAATTCGTAAGTCGAGGGACCACTGTACATGGTGTGCAGGTGTTCAGCTGGGGAAACGCTTCTGAGGCTTTAAAATGGGGATGACTCTGTGCTTGTGTGTGTGTGTGTGTGTGTGTTTATAAAGATATATATACGCATACAGATGTGAGAGCACACAGCCCCAATTAAATGGAAGTCACTGATCCAGATGTTAAAGGGCTTTTTCCTGCCTCCCAGCTAAAAATATGAATGTTACCAAACAATAGGCATGTCATATTGCTACCCTGCAGAAAGTGTTGCCCTGCAAACCGTATTGTTAAACTGAACGTCAGAAATCTGCAGTGTGTGTGATTTTTCAGGTACTATATGTGTGTCTTTTAAATTGTACGCTTGTGAGTGTCACAGTTTTAATATCTGTGTGTGGGCAAATTTGACTGAATACATGTTCAGGTGTCAGTGAGGTTTCAATGCTTAGCCATGGTTCCTTGGAAAAACCTAGAAATAGGTGTTTTGATTCCCCCTCTCCTTTAAAAATCACGTCTGGGGTGCAGCTCTGCTACGATGAAGCAAGCAGAGTTAAATCAGTCACCTTTAAACGTGCATTGAAGGAAGCTACCCAAAGGATTTGTGGTTTGGGCCCGTGCCTAAAGTGATGCAGAAGGAGGCGGCAGAAATCTGGACTTGTACCACTTGAGAGACGGCATGCAAGCGAGATGATTTTTAAAGGTTTCCCTACATAACAAGCACCCTCGGCAAAGTAAATGTGCATCCCTGCCTTGAGGGTAGGGTGTTTTGTTTTTGTTGTTAGGCTGAAGGAACATTCAGAACGCTTACCCATCGCATGCAGTCTGAAGTGGTACAGTCCAGAATTCTGCCAGCTTAATTCTGCATAATATCAGAACATCTCTTGACTTTTTCTAAATCTACGGTTAAAAAACCTTTTAAAGGATCCGAGTCTCCCCTCCACCAGTCCTTAATGTGTTAAAGGCATCCTGACAATTGGATGCCTTTAATAAACTAAATTATTAT